>JANVFT010000025.1:0-470791 GCA_028011325.1 Lentinula lateritia | reverse complement strand
GATAGCACAGAGAAGTAGAGATCCAAACCCAGTGATTTACATTAAAAGGAGATATAGTCTGGTCGAATCAATCTAATAACAGATTGATATCCTTTCCCTGTACAAAACTACGAATGACCGAGGACGGTCAAATTCTTTAGTTTGGGGGGGATGACACGCCTAAATTTTGGCTAGACGTCTATGCTGTGAATTGTGACATTTTCACGTATAGATTCGTATCAAGAGGACTGTAATTGAGACCCAGATTGACAGTCAAAGTCAATACTGAATCAGTCTAATAAGTTGAAGGGACCATATACCCACACTACCACAAGTTGGTTAGTTTACCCATCCCCGATACTACCTTCGGATAGCAGTCTACCTGTTTGTCAAGCAGGATTATACCAGACTCGGACTACATCCGAAGGATGACCATTCACGTATGACATACCAAGGGTATTCTTATTGGACCTTACACTGGCAGGAGTTTGGAAGAACTTACTCAAGTGACCATGAACCGAGGATTGACTCGAAATGACTTTCTAGAACTCAGGAATCATCAAATACTCCTTCTAGAACGAGATCATGCATTTATCTAAAAGACTGCGATTTAGTCTAATAGACCAATCAAGTTGCATGGTTGAGGAAAATGACTAGAAGAACGATCGGAAGACTGTGAGGCTCCGAAGACATATCAAATGAATGTCAAAGGAGTCCTGATGTAGAAAATAATGAAGAATGCAATTAAATGAATACTATGCTTAACTCCCTTGATAGAGTATAGGCACAATGGGTGTCTATTGAAAGAGAGAAGCAATTAGTTTAATCCAGATGAATCAGATTGATAGGATTAGAATCAAGGAGAGCTGATTTGCCTCCGGACGAGGTGACAAACGATCGAAGTAAGTGTTGAACCGTATTAACGGTTGAGCACCATTCGAGTCATTCTCCAAAACAATTAAATTAAATGAATAACGAAGTACCTACCTATGTTTGGAGGTATACTTGAATCTTGGAACCAGTTATGGACCAAATAAGGACATGTAGATTCAAATTAAATGGTATCTGACCGAGTGTAGAAGTTTCCTTGCGGTTCCGAACGTTTATTGTATTAAATTAATTGTACTGTGCGACTCTATATTCTGTATGTATAAATAGCGATCCAATGTATCTGGAATACAAGTGATTTTGGGACGACGTTGCAGTGCTAATCCGTAAAAAGGAAAGACACACTCCCGCCAGACTGAAGCCTCTTCGCTAGCAGCCATTCGGGCCCGGCACTTGTGAGTATAGGAACGTCGTGTTCTGCTCCTTGTGACTGCGAGAAGTATATCCAGTCGTTGGGTATTCTTCGAACTTAAGATCAGTTGTTGGTCTTAAGGGCAAATCACGCTGTGTGGTTGTGCCAGCACATAGTTCTAGCCCTCCGTAGGGGTCTGTGTGTTTCGGTTTTAATTTACTCTGATTCAAAAACCCCAATTCTTGATATACCCAAATCAATACAAACCAAAGCACGAATCGTGCTGAATCTACCTTAATCAAAGGAATATATCGAATCCTTAGAACGATTCAAATTGATTGATCAAAGCTTCGTACTTAGCTCTCAAAGCTTTGCGGAACCTTTGCCAACGCTACCCCTTGCTATTAAATAAATTTGATAGCAGTGAACTCGCATATTGTGTATTAGATTGGTTGGTTGGAGTGCCCATTAGATTCCTTCCTTTCTCTTTCACACAAAAACGAGGCAAGCTCGTTACCGTAACGTGATTCAATCCCTTAAGCAGGGTAAAGGGCAGACAGTAGCGGAGTTTGCTCAGAAATTCCAGGACATCGGAAGTCGGACTGAAATGTCTGACATCGACTTGAAGGAACGCTTCTACTCTGCCCTACTTCCAGAGATCCGACAGAATCTGATTACGGTAAACATTGGTCAAGGAGCTGCCCGAATCCTAAAGGAGGCCATCACACGGGCCGTATCAGTGGATGTCTACTTGCATGACCCTACTCTGACTGGTCGAAGCACTGGACCTACCCGCTCCTATGTGGCCCCTGCTGATCCCCATGCCATGGATATCGATGCCACCCACACTAGCAATGGGAATACGAGGGAGGCTTTCCTGGCCCGCATGCATGGACGATGCTTTGGCTGTGGTGCCCAAGGTCATGTCAAGCAGAATTGCCCACACCGAGAAACCACTTGCCGTTACTGTGGACGCCGAGGACACCTGGAAGCAGTCTGCCAGGACAAGTTCATGGGACTTGGACGAGATCGAGGCCGACGCCAGCAGCCCCGTCGCCAACAGATATCAGCCACCGGACCCGCGTCATTCTCCCTGTTCCCAAACGAGTCAGTCCAGATCGCGGCCTCGACCCCACCATTTGCTCCGACTAACATACCTGCTACTCCGAGCCCCCCTAACCAGGACTTCTCCAACCAAATCGGTCAAATAAGGGAGTTGCTTGAGCTAATGCTATGTCTTCCTCGCCCTCTGGCTTACAGCAGGGTTTTTAAAGAGGGTACCCATTTCGGCTGCACCGAGAGTACCCTATAATCAGTTTACTATGTTCACTACCTCTTCGTATGACTCACTTCCATCATGTACAATATTGTCGATCCGGGAATTAAATTCCAGTTCCCCACACTTCCGAATTCATGCGAAACTAAGAGGAAGGAACCATAGTATAACAACTGCAGCCATGGTAGACTGCGGAGCCACCGCCCTGTTTCTAAACCAAGACTTCGCCACCCGAAACCATGTAAGATGTGCACCCCTCCATAAACCAATCGACGTGTTCAATATTGATGGCACCCCTAATTGAGCTGGAAGGATCACCCATTTTGCACGCCTAGCACTCACAGTGGATAACCAGGAGCGATGGATGGACTTTCTAATCACCCATCTAGGAGGAGAGGATATCATCCTGGGACTCCCCTGGTTACAAAAGGTAAATCCCGAGATTGACTGGGAGAAAGGATGGCTTTCAGTAAAACCCCCTCGGGTAACTCTGGAGGAAGTAGAAGACGAGCAGACTTCACATCCTCCGAGTAGCAGCTAACACTGAAAGCCAAATCCGAGAACCCTTGAGCCCAGAAACTCAACCCAAACCCAGCGACGCTGCGATATTACCTGAAGCCGGCCTGGAAGAGAGCGAATCCATGGAAGAACCTCCAATACACCGAATCCGAGCCAACCACAAAACTCGACAAGCATGGGTAAAAGCTGGGATTTTGGAAGAACAAACCGAGGAAGTCTGGTGTGCAG
Organism: Lentinula lateritia; assembly: GCA_028011325.1. NCBI lineage: Eukaryota > Fungi > Basidiomycota > Agaricomycetes > Agaricales > Omphalotaceae > Lentinula > Lentinula lateritia. The sequence goes on along the minus strand of JANVFT010000025.1, from coordinate 467,549 downwards.
CAGGATTCACTTACTCCCAACAGCTAGCAGAGGAAGCCAACCGAGACAAACCCCTCAAAACCTTTGAAGAAATGGTCCCTGAGCAGTACCGAGACTTCAAGAAGGTTTTCTCAGAATCCGCTTCCGAACGATTACCTGTCCATCAACCCTGGGACCATAAATCGATTTCTTGCCCGGAGCACCGGCAACCATGCGCACCAAGATCTACCCCATGTCCCTAAACGAGCAGGAGGAGCTGGATCGCTTCCTGGAAGAAAATCTGCGGAAAGGTTACATTGTTCCCTCTAAATCACCCATCTCGTCCCCAGTCTTCTTTGTTAAGAAGAAAGATGGAAAACTCCGTTTTGTACAGGACTACCGGAAACTGAATGAATACACTGTGAAGAACCGCTATCCCCTCCCCTTGGTCGCTGACATTATTAGTCAACTTCAAGGGGCCCGATATTTCACCAAGTTTGACGTCCGCTGGGGTTATAACAACGTCCGAATTAAGGAAGGTCATGAATGGAAAGGGGCCTTTGCAACCACACGAGGGCTGTTCGAGCCTAAGGTTATGTTCTTTGGTCTCACCAACTCCCCTGCAACGTTTCAAGCACTTATGAACGCCATATTTGCAGACCTTATAGCAGCTGGAAAGGTAGCAGTTTACCTGGACGACATTCTCATCTTTAGCAGTGACCTTCAGGAGCACCAACAAGTGGTACGGGAAGTACTAACCCGGCTGGAGAAGCATGACCTGTACCTATGACCGGAGAAGTGTGAATTTGAACAACAACAGATTGAATACCTAGGCCTTATTATATCGGAAGGGGAGGTGAGAATGGACCCGGTAAAGGTAGCTGCAGTTCGCGACTGGCCAGCCCCCACTAACCTTCGAGAGCTACGAGGGTTCCTTGGGTTTGCTAACTTCTATTGGCGCTTCATCCGGAACTTCGCAAGGATAGCTAGGCCCCTGAACAACCTCACTCGGAAAGACATATCCTTTACCTGGACGGACACCCAGCAGAAAGCATTTGACACCCTGAGGGAAGCCTTCATCTCTGCACCCATCTTAGCCCTGTGGACTCCGGACAGACCGACCCGAATCGAGGTAGACGCATCAGGCTTTGCTACCGGCGGCGCCCTCATGCAGCAGCAAGAGGATGGCCAATGGCACCCCGTTGCTTTTAGATCAGCCTCAATGCAACCAGTGGAGCGAAACTACGAGATCTATGACCGGGAAATGCTGGCCATCATAGAAGCATTGAAGGACTGGAGGAATTTCCTGGAGGGACTACCCCAGCCATTCGACATCATCACCGACCATTCCAACCTCAAGTTTTGGCGCACAGCTCAAGACCTCACCCGGCGACAAGCTCGCTGGGCTCTTTACCTCTCACGATTTGACTTCCACATGATCCATCGCCCTGGCAGAACAAACACTCAGGCTGATGCTCTCTCTCGTATGGCAGCCCACCAGGTATCAGACAATGAGGATAATCGACAGCAGACGGTCCTTAAGCCCAACCATTTTACCAAAATTGCAGCCTCTATCCTACGGAACCCCCTAGAGGATCGCATCCGGAAAGCCTCACAGCGGGAAGCACAGGTACTGGAAGGACTCAAAACAGTCAAGGAGCATGGACTACAGCGCTTGGCTAACGGAATTGCCGAATGGGAGGAGGACAACGGTCTAGTCTATTACCGAGGACGAGTATACGTACCTGCAGACGATGGCCTACGCACGGAAGTACTGCGTCAATGCCACGATCATCCCACAGCTGGACACCCTGGACTCCACGGAACACTCAATCTAGTTAGCACCCACTTCTGGTGGCCAACACTGCGCTCCTTTGTGGAGAAGTACGTAGAGGGATGCGAGACATGCGCACGCAAAAAGATCCAACGACACCCACGAGCTATAACTCAGCCACTAGACGTACCGTTGGGTTTATGGGAAGAGGTAGGAGTGGACCTGATAACGCAACTGCCTAACTCCCAAGGATACGACGCAGTCCTAGTTTGCAGATCTCTATGGGAAACAAATTCATGCCCTCCCATGTACTAGCTCCATCACTGCGGAAGGCATTGCTGACATCTACTACAGGGAAATCTTCCGTCTTCATGGGCTCCCTCTCCACTTCAAATCCGACCGGGGGCCTCAGTTTGCCACCAAACTCATGTGATCTTTACTTGCTAGACTAGGAATAAAATCAGACCTTACATCTGGGTACCGTCCTCAGTCCAACAGTCAAACCGAACGCGCCAACCAAGAAGTAGAAAAGTACATTTGACTCTATGTAGGTTGTCGGCAGGATGACTGGGCAGAACATCTCCCCATGGCGGAGTTCGTAATCAACTCGCGAACCCATTCTGCACTTGGCATGTCCCCATTTGAGCTCACCTACGGATACCTCCCCTTGTTTAACATTCCAGTTGGACAACGCAGCGGGATCCTGGCGGTGGATGACCGCATACAGATACTCCAAGAAGCCCAACAGGATGCAGGGGCCGCCTTGCACTTAGGGAAGAAGCTACAGAAAGAAGGATATGAACGAGGAAAACGGAAAGCTCACCAGTTCAAAGTCGGAAATTTTGTTTGCCTCAGTGTGGAGGACATCAACCTCCAACTATCCAGTGAGAAGTTAGGAGATCGACAACTCGGACCTTACCGCATCCTGGAAAAAATTGGACCACTGGACTACCGTCTTGACCTCCCCATCTCCCTTGACTGCATTCACCCTGTCTTTCATGTTGACAAACTCTATCCCTGGAAAGGGAACACTATCAATGGAGAAATACCAACACCACCGGAGCCGGTATATCTAGAAGACGAAGACGAGCCGGAGTATGAAGTTGAGGAGATTTTGGACAGTCGGGTTCGGTGGAAGAGGTTAGAATACCTGGTTAAGTGGAAGGGTTACGATGCTGGACACAACTCATGGGAACCAGCACCCAACCTTAGCCGCGCACCAAAGATTGTTCGAGCATTTCACAAGAAACACCCCTCAGCAGCTAAAGCTTGACCATCGAGGGCAATGGTCATAAGGAGGGGGGTAATGTCATGAAGTACGTAGCCCCTATCATTTTCCTTTTCTCACCGTCTCTAGGCCCTTATTTGTATGATACATCACTCCATCACTTTCACGTCCCACCACTGTCGAACCCTCATCGATTACTGATCCACCTGACCCCCTTCATCGATTACTGATCCATCAGTTACCCTTCTCCTTCTACCGGCTTCCGCCACCTTCTTTATTCTCAAACTGTACAGTATTACATCGTCAGTTCTCGCAGACCGGATTGTGTATATAAAGACAGCCCCCACTACCTGGTCCCTTATCTTGACCTCTCTGTTATTATCTTGGGACCAGTCTGTCTCTGCTCCGCTTAGTCACTCCGCCGCTGCCGCTTTGTGACACCCATTTGATTCCTTCCTTTCTCTTTCACACAAAAACGAGGCAAGCTCGTTACCGTTCAGGAATACCGGGGCCATTTAACTGGCAACTGTTGATCTCTTATATTATCGTGGGCATAGAGTATCTAGTTCTGCAAAATGCGCCAACTATTGAAGTTCCTTTTTCTGCCTCTTTCACTCATTTATGCATTATTATCTGTGTTTACTTTTGCACCAACAATCACGCACAGTACTAATTCCAGTATAACATTGCCTAATACTGATGTTCTGCTTAATGCACTTCGTGCCCATTATGAGCAATTTCAAGTGTTGTTGACGCAGGTCTATACCCACCAGACAGATACATACCTGCTTCAACTTCTGGGTGAAGATTTGAATGAATTTGGTCGAACAGTTAAGCAGGTGAAACTCTTCTGCTGCCATTTTCTTGTAATCAACGCTCATCATATGTATTAGTACACTAACATTTTCGAGCCTCAGGAGCTTCAAATTCTCCAGAATGGAGTCCAGCTCATGGTTATAGATGTTAGGGCTCTGCATGAACAAATGATGGAATCATCACATCAGGGAAGACCTGAAGTAATTCATCATCAGCACACTGGCCATCGAGGTCGTCCACGTATTGAAATTGATCGAGACTTTTTGCAATGGGCTTATACTCAGCGCACAACATCAGCCTTAGCACACTTTCTGGGTATTAATCGAGACACCATAAGACAGCGTCTGTTGGAGTATGGTATTGCATCACCTGGACAAAATCCCTTTCCATCTGCTTCAAGAACCACTTCTCCAAATACTCTTGGCTTATCCGAAGATGATATTCTTGATGCACAGATTCCTGATCCTTCTCATTTGCCAGAGCATATCCGCCTAGAAGCTGCCTCCATCCCTTCCACATTGGGCTATTTGTCACATATGTCTGATGAACAACTAGACTCTCTTTTGAGTAGCCTAAGAGTGTATTATAGCCGGGCAGGTATTAGAATGTTAGATGGAATGCTCCGCCGTCTGGGACATATCATTCCCATCTGCAAAACCTGGGTAATGTTCGCCAGCTCTTGGGAGCATTTCCCAGCATTTCCCAGCATTCCCAGCCCCTAAAGCAGTGAAAGAAAGGGTACTGACTGGAGAGCACTGGGAAGTGCTGGGAAAAGCTTCAAAAATTTTGAGCTCTTTTAACGTAATTCACCCAACTATTCCACAGCTGGAACAAAATACTTTCAAATGCGCAATCATTGCTTTATCAGATCCATATTGGGATGATTACGTATTTACTGTCCTGGTTATATCTGCACCCGCTATCCCAATCCCGCACCCGTTATTGCGCACCCGCTATCCCGCTATCCCGCTATCCCGCACCCGCTATCCTGCTCCTGCTATCCCACTATCCTGCTACCCCGCTACCCTGCCATCCCCACCATACCCGCCATTCATCTCACTATGCTTGTCATCTTGCCAGACCATGCCTGCCTGCCACTGTACGCATCCACATAACTACTAGGCTGATAACAAGATATCGACAAAAATTGGTGAAAGTCTTGCAAAAGGAGCACATATAAACAAATTTCTATAGGGAATCTAGTTTATTAGTCTGTGAAAGGGCGATTATTAGTTGTTGGTTACCTTCCAAGCTTATGAAAGGTCGATATGATCTGTTTGAGTCTTCCCTCTCTCCAAATTCGCCTCCAAACTGAAGCATTTTGTTAGCATCAAATTATCAACATCTTCGAAACCAACCTGAAACTAAAAGCCCAAGATCTCATATTCACGTTAAACTTAGAAGCATGATAAGGCTCCCTGAGCATGTTTATAATCATATCACTGTATAGCTTGTGGTACTCGAGGTTTGAGGCTGTAGTAAAATCGATATTCTTGGCTTTTGGACCATCTTCGTACTTGGAGATACAATATCGTATCTGTAATATCAATAGTGAATTCAAAGTTGAGGCGACTATAGGCAGATTCAACTCAACAAGCATAGAAGCTAAAACAATTGCTCCATGAGGAACCTCCGCCTTGAAATCATCTGGAAAGGTTTTTGCTAATGCTTTGTTACTTGTATAAAACAAAACCTTCACGACTTCTTTGAGACAGGGATGTGCAAAATTATTAACCCGTCCCTAGTAATTTTAAAATCAGGTATCACTTGAGACAAATATTGAGAAATTTTACGTTGGCATCCCGTCCATCTTGCAAGAAAAAACTTTTCTCCAAAAGCTTGTTCACATAAGCTACAGTTAAATCGTTAAGTTGAGAGCATTGAAACCAGTAGTTGGCTCTTGTTCTTTTGGCAACGGTAAACCATAGTGGCTAACCACCATAGGTTCCACAAGTCTCTTCAGAGTATTTCTGAAACTACTCTGGCTTTTGTACAGCTAGGCGGTAGTCAATAAACTTGAGATGAAGATCAACGAGAAGACTTGCAAAAGTTATTATATCTTCGCGGTGCTCTTTGATGTAACCTGAAATACAAGGGATCAAAATTATAGAAAACCGACAAAAAAGTTTACAATAACTCACCTGCTTCAACATGAAGGCCCTTTTCTCCTCTTTCCTCTATTGATCGGTCTAGACAATTCGCAAGTAGTGTTTCATGATTCTCCATCGTCAAAAAAGGTCCTTGAAGAACCATAGTTCTATGCATAAATAATTGTGAGCCCGCAATTACTTTTTTCACTTGTGGCGTATAGAAAGAGAGCTTTGTTGGATCTTTTGTAGAGTTAGACCTGCGTCCTAGACAAGATAGCCCATTCAGCATAGAGGTCAAAAACCTCGATAAACATACCTTTAGAAGCCTTCGCAGTGTTTGAAGTATCCTGGTCTATTATGTCTAGCCAAAATTATTTCCAGATTAAAAATAATTGATATAATAGAAACAAACCTTTCGATGATGAAGGAATAGCCAAAATAGGTGAAACAGGATGAGCTGGCAGATGAGATACTAGACGAGAAGGAGATACTGGGCGAGAAACTGGACGAGAAGCTTGACGGGAAACTGGACGAGAAACTGGACGACGAGAAACTGGGCGAGAAACTATACGCGATACTGGTCGCGAAATAGATCCTAATACTGTGTAAGTTACTTGTCATCAACCTGGTCAAGAAGAGAGTGCAAACTTTTATGAGCGTTGAATTCAGATTGGGGTACTGTAGAAGCATAGCCTATAGTAGGAAACATCAGAACACAAACTCAAGAAGAGCAAAACTACCTGCGTTTATATTCCCGAGATGTTAGAGTGACATCTTCTCCGTTATTATTGGCATCCTCATCCTCAGCGTCTGCATTCTCATCATCCTCATCATCTGCATAACGGTCATGTTCAAACTCAGCCAGTTCTTCGTTAATAAAGTCCTCTTCTGTAGTAAGAACATGGCTTTTTGAGTGAATCTTAAGAATTGCAGGGTTCGGAGGCTTTGGAAGATTTCGCTTTCTCTTCTTGAGGACTTCGGTTTCTCCCTCCACCTAGAGTTTATATCAGATAACTGGTTTAGACAGGCCAAAGCAAAAACGTACAACAGGTTCTGGCACCTTTTGGGTATCTGAGTGGGGGCTGTAAGCTTTCGTACTCAAAAATCAAAAAGAAACACATTCCTTTAGTTGCTTTTGAACCTGTTCCCTCTGAATGGAAACTCATTTGAGATTGTTCTTGACTTGGTATATTGTCCACCGAAGAACTAGCATAGCCGACTTCTTTGTGAACCCCAACCAGAGCTTCCATATTCACACCATCTGCATGAGAAAAGGTGGAACCATCCCGCCGATATTCGTATCCACCTCCGTATCCACTTCTGAATCCACCTCCGTATCCACCTCCGTAGTCACCTCTGTATCCACCTCCATATCCACCTCCATATTCACCTCCGTATCCACCTCCATATCCACCAGTATATCCCCCTCTATATCCTCCCCGATAACCTTCTCCATAGCCTTGTACACCAGAAAGACTTCTTCCGAAGCTCATATTATGTCCAGCAATATATCCACCGTCATCAACCTTATCGCTTCTCCCTCCCTGACCATAGCTGTTTTCGTAGCCTCTATTATAATCTCCAGAATACGCTCCATAGTTTCTGCCATGGCCCCCTCCATAACCGTCAAGATTTGCGTTACCACTACCAAAACCCACTACGGAGCCTGGTTGTGAGCCATAGTAATGGCTTCCACCACTAGAAGCTGTAGATCCTCGTCCCATGTTACCGTTATAGTCAAAATCTCCTACATCATTTCCAGTGCGTATATCTTCGGGAAGTCTAAGGATCTGACTGTGATTGATACTTGTCGCTCTTTCATTCAACTGTGAGTCAACGTCGAAAGAGTCACCTCCTTGTCCTAAGTAAACAAAATGACCGCTGCTTGATCCTTGAGTAATTTGCTTACCCACGACAAAGGAAGTATGAGCTTGACTTTGATTCTATATCGAAACCGGTATCAGCTATGGTTTTCTTTCTGAAATTGGTATATTTCTACCATATGGTGTTGTTCTCGAGCAATAACTTCTGCAATAGGTACTTTGGATGGTAGCGGAACTTGACGACTAGACAAAGGAGCAGGCGGAGGATAACCAGATGTTGGAGAAACCAAAGGCAGCATATTTGGAACAGAGGAAGAGGAAGAAGAGGCTGACGGTATTTCGTTAATTTTTTTTTGGCCCTTAGTTTGAGTGCTAGCCTTCTTGTTTCTTCCTCGTTTCTAGAGGAAGAAGTATTAGCTTTTTAAGAGAAATTCATTATAGTTATCTAAACAAACTGGTTTTTCTGGTGGAGGTGCCATAGGATTGGTTACAGCGTCCTCGGGAAAAATAGTATTGGCCCCTTGAAGAGATAATCGTTGAGAAAGCAACATCTTATCAGCTGTTTCCAGCATTTGATTTGCATGCCCCCCCTTCCCTTTGTTTGTGCGGCTGCTTGACCTCTGGATATAGTAAGAATTTAAAAAAACAATTGGAAGAAATCGTTTTCACCTCTATTTGAAAATGTTCAAAAATGAATGATAAATCAATAGAAAAACATACGAGGCAAAGGGGGGCCTGCGTTACTATTAGGTCTCCTACTCATAAGCAAATAATTGAGCAACAAAGAAATGCAAAGACCAGTAAGAAGATGGGTCGCAAAGCAATGGTAGGTCCACAAAGGTAACGTGCTTTTTGGGACCCACTGTTTCTTTCCTAAGGCCGGATCTTCTCGAAATGCCGCCTTTTATGCCCAGAGAAATGTTCGACACAACTGCCTCTGACTTTCAGATCCACAAGTACAAAATAACTCTCCTATTGTAGAATAAGAACAAAATTTCTTTCAAAATACTATAGTTGATCCCGCCTCATTTTCTTCAATCCAATACGAGACCTCCTGTAGCGCCTCCAAAGCGATAAACTCTGACTCCTAAAAACCTTGTTAGAATGGGAAGCAAACAAAGGGCAGAAATAGACAACCTTCATCAAAGTAGCGAATTTCGGTATTTTGATCTATGAGACCCTCAGTAGTAGGTGGGTGGGGTTCGGCATCGTCTTCCCAGGGCTCACATATATCATCCTCATCGTCATAGGTATCGTTGTAATCTAGCTCCATAGAGGGAGGAGTGTTAGGAGTTGCAGGGCAAGCTCCAACAGAGTTATCTAGCGAAAGTAACATCTGATAAGGTGTCCGCAGATAGACAAATGACTCTTACCACATCCTTGGATTTTATTCAAGATTCCTTCCATTCGCACAGCGTTTGTCTGGCCTCAGAGCTTTCCATCTGAATTTTACTTAGTCGACAAAAATGCAATTCCATTATAAGTTTAGTAATTGCAATTTTCTGATCTAGTGCCGCTTGCTCAGCTGAACAAAGAGCTTGTTGAGCGTTGGCTATTCTGAGAAGATAATTAGCTTCTTTTTCTGTCTTCAGAAATGACAATAAGCCACAAATTTTGCCCACAAATGAAACTCTTACTAATGATTCGTATGTTTCTCCTTCGCCATTGACCCAGGGATGATATGAAGATAGAGAAGAGGAATCTGGAGGAATTTCTACTTGAGAATTGTCAATAATTAACAAGCTTAAAGAGATACTGTTGCACCTTTGTGGCTCATTTCTCGAACGTGTATGGAAGATGATAGAAGATACTGAAAGGGTTTAAGACAATAGGTACAAATAAGACGATTTGTCATTAGGTAAGATAACCAGTAATTATCTATTTAAAGTAAATATTGTCGAACCAACCAAACCCATCTTTTTGATAGCTTACTCCAGTTTTATCTGCATGAATAACTATGGAACCCCTTGTACCACTATAAGGTAAATTGAAATGAGTATACCTATCAGAATGGAATACTACAACATCTCCGTTGCAAGTTTCCAACAAGAGCTTGGGTTCGTATAAACCTAGCTCACCTCCCTGAGGATTACCCACAGTGATACAGATGCAAGCTGATTTGTCGTTTTTGTCGCGGTGAGCTAAGGTACTCACATTAATGTTGAACACAATGCTTGTAAAAGGAGAAGCGGGGGAAGTGTCTTGTAAGGGAAGAAGATCAACGGTGGCGGAAATCTCATGAAAAGTATCGGGATGAATCTGTAAAACCTTTAAACTTACATTAGAAATACAGAGTAACTCATGCAAAGGAAGTTTCTCTCACCTTTTCTGAAACCCAACGTAATGTCTCCTCCAGACTCTGTTTCAAATCTTTGAAAGGCCCGGAAAATTTCTGAATGTCTTCAGAAGGATGAACCAGAAGCTGACTGTGATTCATCTTTCCTCCATTGGCGTTGACAAGATATAAAGGATGAATATCCTTAGGGGCCTCATATCCCTAGGATAACGTCAGAAAAATATAAGCAGATAATAACAAAAAACTGACATGAGTTAAATAGCGCGTTTGATTTGTAAAATGAAGAGAGGAAAAAGCAGCAGTTTGAACAGATGAAGAAGGATCTTGAGGTGTGAACTGTGCAGTGGTATCGGACAAGCAGGCCTGAATTATCCTTTCCAAGCCTTCTTTTAGGTGTTGAGGCATAGTGGTGTCCAACGTATAAAGTAGATCTTTGTTGTCATCGAATATCTGTACAACTTTGCTGTTTTTAAATTAGTAAAAAGCAATGCCAAAATTGAGACATCTCACCCTTCAATAATGTTTCGGTTGAGCTTGAGGTACCTAGAGTCGGAAAGCCGTCCCAAGCTATCAAAACGACCGTTCATCTGAAAATCTGTAGGATCAGAACTGTAAACTTAAGTTAAAATCATAAACCTACCTCGTTAGCGTAACTCTCCAAAGAATCAGGAGTAACACAATCTTGAGCTAGAGATCTTTCGTTTTCCGTCCATTTGCTTCTACCTCGATAGTCAGGAGGAAAAGGTTCCCTGGTTTTGGCAGGTTTGTATGGCGTAAACAGAACTTGATGTATTCCTTCTGAATCTTGAGACTGGAAGCCCATACGATTAAAAAGAATTGAGATAGGTGGAATAGTTGAAGGCGGAGTGAATGTCTCTTCTTCAGAGGACAGCTCAGAAACTGCAGATGCATGCTGAGCAGCTCCCGTCTGTTCTGGAGAAAAGAGAAGAAAGCGTCTCTCCAAGGGAGACGTACTTAACAAAGTACGTTCAAATTTCATAGATACATCAAATTGCTTCCAGGCTTCCCAATCTCTAGGAAGAGATCTAAAGGTGCTAGAAGAACGTTATATGTAGATGTCTATAAGTCAGAGAAACTAATTACTCACTGAAAAAAGAAAGATCCAAAATAATTATCATTTACCCGTAAATCTCCGCAATCAAAGGAACCAGAAAGGCCCAGATCTCTCAAAAGAGACCTATGATATAAGGTCGGTATTGAAATGGGAATATCTTTGCAAAGGTTAGCTAGAACCGGTATAAGGTTAAACCTGACAATTTCTCCCATAATTCCTGAGTTGAAAATGGGTGAAATGTTTGTGTACTTTCAAAACACAAACTTACCTGATGAATCAGGCGCTCTAATTTTATTGCACAGAGCTTGTATGACAGTTACTGAGGCTTTCTTTCTGAAATATTCATCTTCTCCTTTGAAGGCAATAACCAGCAATAGATAAAGTGACCCTGTATAAAGCTCAGCTAAAGCGGTTGAAACGTAACTTATAGCTTACCTGCATTAGCCAAGAATGCCCATCTACTACCAGCTGACATATAATCTCGACTTTTATGTTCAGGAATACTATGAGTTTGAAGAGACTTGTATACTTCGGAAGGCTTCGGTCGACGACTGTTATCTTTGGATTTCATCAAATTCAAACGACTATAACAGGTGAGGCCTAATCGTCTCAGAACATGGTAGAACCTCCCATACCTATTAACTTTGGCAGAGAAGTAAAGCTCATGCAGCATACGGACAAATCTTGCTGTTCCGTCGACGTTGGCAGCTAAATCACATCGCCTGGCTATACTGACTAACGAAGAAACAGCCAAGTCCTTGACGTTGTCTATTGTTCCCTCTATCATCCCCTTTAGATCTGACACCCAGCTCAGATAATCCTCATGACCAATAGAGGTTCTGGTGCCAAACAAAAGTCTTGCCAGTTGCTTTGTAAGGTCCACCGAAACATCTCTAGAAGGTTGCGCTGCATGGTCCCCAACAGCAAAACGACCAGCAGTAGAGTCATCATATGAATACTGATCGATTCGACGCCTCTTCCTTGCACGTACACTTTTTCTAGGGCAATGAATAAAGGTAGGATCATCGGGTCCTCCGCTGGTTATTTCTGTTGGGTTGGCTTTGGTTTTCTGAGCTTTGCGGCGTTTTCTCTTAGGTTGTGGCTCTGAACGTGGCTCTGAACGTGAATGGGAATGCGAACCGGAATGCGAACCAGAATGCGAACGGGAATTCGAACCGGAATGCGAACGTGAGGGTGAACGGGAATGCGAACGGGAATGCGAACGTGAGTGTTGACGGGAATGCGAATGTGAAGGCAAGTTCAACTCCGAATGCAACCTCAAGTCCGAATGCGAGCGCAAATCCAAACGCAAGCTCAGATCAGAATGCAAGCTCAAGTCCGAACACAAGCTCAAATCCGAACTCGACCTCAAATCCAAATGCGAGCGTGGATGCAAGGGTGAACCAGGATGATGCGAGGGCGAACATTGACGAGAACGTGAACTCAAACGCGAACTCGAATGCAAACGCGAGCGCGAGCGCGAACGTGAGTGCGAATGTGGACGCGAACGTGAGCGCGAACGCGATTGTGAGCGTGAAAGAGGACGCGGTTGCGAATGTGGACGTGGTTGCGATTGCGAAAGTGGATGTGAGAGCGAGGGTGGATGGAACTGGGAAGAATAAGAGGCTGAAGATGGGAAGCTAGCATCAACACTAGCTTCTCTGTACTTAGGAGTGGACTGTGTTGAAGAGAAATTCTGCCTTAAAAGGCCCCTTTGACCTCCTTGACAACAACTAGGACATAAAGCCTGTTTAGAGTGAACCTATGATTGGTCAGATCAAAAGGAAGTAAAGGAAGTCCTAGAATATTACCTGACTGACTCTTGGAGAAGTAGAAGATGAAGAAGTAACTTGAGCTTGATGATCAATGGCACCAGAGGGAAGGACTGCAATAAGTTCTTGAAGGGCAAGAGGCAAGGTTTCTTCTCTGCTAAGAAGGTAGTTCTGCAAAGCCAAAGCCTGGGCTGCAGATAATCTGAATGTCGACATTGCTAGACCCCAAGCGTAACAGCGGCGCTCGGAAAGAATATATCGGAGAAAAGAGTCTTGTTAAGCGCCTTCCGGATTTGGAGCGACACTTGCTGGCAGCAAGTGTCGCTCCAAATCCGGAAGGCGCTTAACAAGAGGCGCTTATTTTGAATTGACTTTGGTTTTCTACCTTCACCACCTCTGCCGCCTCTTCCACCACCTCTACTGCGGCCTCTACCACTTCCACCACTTCCACCACTTCCACCACCTCTACCACCTCCACCACCTCCACCACCACTTCCACTCACCTCAAAAAGTAATCAGGACTCAATGTCAGGCACTACCTCTAGTGCCTCACCCGCCTCCACCACCTCCTCTACTGCCTCCTCCACCTCCTCTGGATCATGTGGTGGACTCGCGAGTCCACCGCCTCACCCGCCTCTGGATCATGCGGTGGACTCATGAGGTGGAGTCCACCACCTCCACCACTTCCACCACCACCTCTACACCTCTGTCTGGATCGTTCGGTGGACTCACGAGGTGGAGTCCACCGCTTCTACCACCTCGTCCGCCGCTTTCGCCTCTGGATCGCGCCTCCACCACTTCCACCACCACCTCTATGGCCTCTGGATCATTCGGTGGACTCACAAAGTGGAGTCCACCGCTTCTACCACCTCGTCCGCCGCTACCGCCTCTGGATCACTTGGTGGACTCACGAGGTAGAGTCCACCGCCTCCACTACCTCCACCACTTCCACCACCACCTCTATGGCCTCTGGATCGCATCGCCTCGATTCACACACGCGCCGAAGAAGTCAAAAGCTCTTCCTCGCCCACTCGTGTTATCTTTACAGTCTCTCCCTGCTTCTTTCTCATCTCCTAGGTCATCCCCGGGTCCTACATCACCACTTTCGCCGACATCTATATCTACCAACATCGCTTCATCTAGCTCATATCATGACGATCATGACTCTTTGGATGATTCACTACAAACTCGCCGGAAGCGCATGGCAAAACTTACTCGGACCCTTGGAGAGAATATACCTCCCGAGTTGGTCTTTAACTCTCAACTGCTTCCTTCCCACTCTCGAAGCACCTCTGTTGAAGCAGCTTCTGCTCTTGCAAACTTAACAGTCACCGCTAAAGGCTCCACAGAGCCTTCTCGCCATACCCAAGAGACTCTTGTTCCGTTGCGAATGAAGAGACTTCCGCAGACACCTACCACAATGTCCCGTAGCGCGTCGCTACGAGCTCCGTCACCTTCGTTCGTTGCTCGGCAAATGATGCGAAAGCGTCACGGCCAACCTCACACGACGAGTCACGTCGAGCTCACTCCTTCCGCCGGTCGCAAATCCTCCGACACCATCCGCTCTGCTGTTTCTTCGTGCTCTACTGCCTCCGAGCCAGGTCATTTGAATGAATCAAAACGGACTTATCGGAAACAGGCAGGGTGGAGCGGGGAATGGAATCGCCACCGCTGATACCGCCTCTGGATCGCTTGGTGGACTTGAGGTAGAGCCCACTGCTTCACCCACCTCTAGACCGTATGGTGGACTCGCAAGGTGGAGTCCTCCACCCTCCTCTACTGCCTCTAGATCACGCAGTGGACTTACAAGAGAGGGTTTGCGCTGGACCTGCCAGAGAGAGGAATTGTCCGAAACTGAGTGAACTAGCTTAGAATCAATATCTATGGCTGCAGTTACTAGCTTTGTAATGCTCCTAGTATTCATATTTAATTACAGAATGTAAACCTTTACTTAAACTTGTTGACGCTTTCTTCCCAACTTCCAAGAAACAAGGTAATCCCACCTAGTAAGAGAGGCCAAAGATATTCCCACAGTTTGTTTATGTCAATGTTGACGTCTGAATCCTCTGAACACTAGTCCTCATGTCTTTTACTTGTCGCTATTGTGGGCATCTATGTAAAACTGAAGCTGGACGACGTAGCCATGTCAAGCAAACACTCTGTAACTATAAGCCTGGTTTGGTACCTCTATCAACTTTAGCAGCCACATTCACCTCGGAAAATCCTTCTATCCCTTCAACCCCTCCATCGCCATCTCCTAGTTATGACTCACAAGGAAATTCCTCAATGGAGAGTTTCATGGATGTCGATAGTGGCGAAGCTACCTTGGGGCCATGTACAATATACTTTCCTGGCGCAGGTAAAGTTGTCAGCTGTGGGGCCACATATCTGGACGACTTCAATGATGATCGATTCTCTGAGGAGAGAAAGGAAAATCTCTACTATCCGTTCTCATCTAGACCTGAGTGGGAGATGGCAAGCTTTTTGCTCAATTCATCCCTTTCTATGCAAGAAATCGATAATTATCTCCAGCTCGAACTTGTAGGTCTTAGATTTGTATCCATATGATCTTCTAGCTGAACAACATAGACAAAACAGAATAATCTATCATTCAAGACAGCACAAAGACTGCATGAAATTACCGACCTTCTTCCTCCTGTTCCAAAGTGGCGAGCGAGAGTTATAAAAACCCCTCCACTCTATCCTTCCAGAACTCCTGTGGTCCTCTATTATAGAAACGCTGTTGAAGTTCTTCAGGACTTGATGAAGAGTCCTTTAATATGTGACTCCCTCAATTTCGCTCCCCTGCAAATATTTGAGGATTCCAGAAAATTAGTCCGTGTTTATGATTCCTGGCTATCAGGAAATAGAGCTTGGCAAATGCAGGTAAGTAGACCACAAATAAATATTGAACTATCTATCTCAAATCAAAATCTAGAGCCAGCTTCCAGAAGGAGCGACTCTGTTAGGCACCATCCTATCATCTGACAAGACAACGGTCTCTGTCATTACTGGAAATCGTGTAGCTCATCCCTTGTTGATATCTTTGGCAAATATAGATAGCGATCTATTGTCGAAAGCTTCTCTATATTTGTTTAATCTTCTCGCACTTCTCCCTGTTCCAAAATATATCGAAAGAAAAACCTCCGTGCGTGGCGTACTTGAAAACCGGCTATATCATGAATGCTTGGATATCGTCCTGGAACCACTCAAAACTGCTGCTAGTATCGGCTGCTTGATGAGCGATCCTGTAGGACAAGTCAGGGTCTGCTACACTCCCTTGGCTAGCGCAATAGTTGACACACCAGAAGCCTCTTTGATCGCCTGTACAGGTGGCAAAACTTCTCCGTTCACCCGAGCGATTTATAAAGATTCTGGAGATGGAAAACTTCACCCTCCTCGTCTAGCTACAGCAACTCTAGAGGCTATAGATAGTATTCAAGCACGGAACATTTTTCCTCAGGATCTTCCCGCATATCAAAGAGCTTCAGTGACTGCACGGACCAACGGTGTTGTTTCCCCTTTTTGGAGAGACTGGCCTCTTGCAGAGCCATGCGAATTTCTCACTCCTGAACCTCTACACCACTGGCACAAAATGTTTTGGGACCATGACGCAAAATGGGCTATACAAGCTGTCGGAGCCAGTCATATTGATTTTAGATTCTCGATACATCAGCCAATTGTTGGTTATCGCAGCTTCAAAGAGGGTATCTCAAGTTTGAAGCAGGTGACTGGTAGAGCGCAGAGAGATGTTCAAAGATACCTCATTCCCCTCATCTCTGGTGCTGTTATACCAAAATTCGTCACTGCTCTCAGGGCGCTAATGGATTTTCGCTATGCTGGACAGGCACCAAGATTCAACCAAGCTTCGACTCTTAGAGTTCAAACTGCACTCAATGAGTTTCACGAAAATAAGGACATTATTCAGGACCTGAAAGCTCGTGTTAATCCCAAAGGAGTTCCTATCGTCCACTGGGAAATCCCAAAGGAGTTCCTATCGTCCACTGGGAAATCCCAAAATTGGAATTCATGCAAAGTGTTGCGCCCAGCATTTCTGCCTCTGGACCCATAATGCAGTGGACAGCAGACACTACTGAGCATGCTCATATTACTCTCGTGAAGGATCCTGCTAGATCCGGAAATAATCATGACTTCGAAGTCCAGATATGCAGACACTTAGATCGCCAAAGTAGAGTCAGGAGGTTTGATTTGGTGACAGCTATGGTAGACGCTGGAGTTGACTTCCGTCTCGATGATATTGAGGGTGATGAGGGT
Organism: Lentinula lateritia; assembly: GCA_028011325.1. Classification (NCBI taxonomy): domain Eukaryota; kingdom Fungi; phylum Basidiomycota; class Agaricomycetes; order Agaricales; family Omphalotaceae; genus Lentinula; species Lentinula lateritia. Next base: position 450,442 of record JANVFT010000025.1, on the reverse strand, counting down.
AGAGGTGATATAGGACATGATAGAGAAGAAAGATATGAAAGAGACGAAGAAGACAAAGAGGTTGACGCCAAGATATCATCCTCAGAAGAACTGATGACCCGCCTTCACCCAGTATCCCAAAAGCTGTTTGGCTCATTCCGTCCCAAACAGAACTTCTTTTTGAAGGCGCGTCTGTTGAAGCAGGATGCCTCAGCTCTTCTACCTCTTCGTATCTTTACAGATAATATCTCTGGAGAAATCTCAGCATTTAAGGTTAATTGTGATCCTGACCTCAAAACGCTAACGATAGAGCAAGTCAGTAACCTCTATTCTCTTCCCGACTTCTCTGGGGCTTGTCTCGATTTCCTGGAACGGATTCAAGCAAAAACACAGACTTTTGTTATAGGGGGCAGAAGATCCTTGAATCAGTCGATTTCATTACCCTTTACAAGAGTGAAAGTTTGGTCTAGGATACGTATCCAAACAAAGACTTACTTTAACACTGATTTACTTGCGGATTCCCATACTATATTTGCGGCCCCTCCTAGCCCTGGCTGGGAATTTGGACGACAAAATGCTGCAGTTGTTAATATCAATTCAAGCTTTGAATGGCCAAGGAGTTCTTTGGAAGGTGGGCTTAATACTTAGTTTGTTGTATCCGTTGTGTCTGTTGGGATCTAACTGCACTTGTTTCCCTTCTAGGACACTGTGTTGTTTTGGTGAAAATAATCTTTACCGTCGCTCAACCTAGAAAGCCCTCTCCACCCGTGGATGGTACTCATAGGTTTTTGGCTTACTGTGAACGGTTAGATGTAGTAAATCAGCCTCCTCCACCTCTTGAGTATCGAAGTCTTCCTGGATATAACGCTTGGCCCTCACACTTTCCTGATTATTCCTCAGGATGCTTTATCCTTAAAAGAGCTAGAAGAGCCGATGGCACTCCTTTTGGTGATATTATACCTGTCTCTCAATTCCGCTCTTTGGTGGATATTTGCCCTCGTTATAGAAGTACTCCTCACACTTCTTTAACAAGAAGTTCAAGCCAATACCATAGCGACGAATTTTTCTTGAATAAATATTTCAACAAAGAACTCTTTTTTACTTTAGATAAAGTCGATCCTTGTCTTACCAGTACAGTAAAATAGTAAAACTAACTGAAGAAAAGTACTACTAGGCGATTATGGAGGTCCAAGCATTACATGTTTATGTCTATGTTTATATCAACGTTATTCCTGTTATTTCCATGATTCCTTTCTCTTCCATCAATTTTAGATTTTAGTCAGTTTGAAAGCATCCAAAGCGGCTGAGAGCATCAACAGCACTGAGAGCACTCAACAGATACTTCATGATGAGATTTTTGCTGGGAAGCATTGGGAAATGCTGGGAAGTGCTGGGAAATTTTTACCCGAAAATCCAGGTTTTGCAGATGCCCTCTGAACAGATTTGACAATCCCTGATCCGTATAGATCCTGTCCATCGAGTCTTTGAGCGAATTTGAATCCGTCGACGAGGATATTCAGTTCCTGGTCCCAATGCTCTATGGCACCATGATGATCATCACCGTATGCATTTTGGGTATATTTCATCATGAAAGTACTGACAAATTTCAATCCAGGACTTATCCGATGGGGTATTGTTATCCATGGTTTCATTGATGGTTATTCACGAATGATTACTGGACTACGAGCAAGTGACAATAACCGTGGCCAAACTGTCATGTCACTTTTCCTGTCAGCTACACAGCAGTATGGTCTCCCATGTACGTGGAGACCACGGTGTAGAGAATATTTGGATTGCTGCTTTTATGGAATATGCCTGTGGAGAAGGTCGAGGTTCATACATCTGGGGACGGTAACTCATTGATATTCTTTGTGTGCAGTCATATGCCAATTGTACCTCAAGCTCAGTTCACAATGTGCGCATTGAGCGCCTTTGGGTTGATGTTAGCCATTACATCTCTCAGACATGGAATGACCTTTTCACAATTCTCAAAATGAGACATGGACTTGATATCACCAATACAAATCATATATGGCTGCTTCAGCATCTATTCCTTCCAACAATCAATGAACAGCTCACCTTCTGGGCTGAATCATGGAATCATCACCGGATATCGCAGCGAAATGGCCCTGCTCAATCACCAGAAGATATGTTTGGATTTGATATGTTGGTTCATGGTATCCGGGGAGATAATGTAGACCAGTTCTCAATGTCGGATGAGGAATTGGAAGTATTTGGGGTAGACTGGGAGGGCTTACAAGATGAAGTGATACTGAATGCTCTGCGGAGAAACTATAGTGGGGAAGGTTCTGGCTCGTGGCTCGGCCATAGGGGACCACCTCCTAACCTCAATGAGATTGCTGTTAATCCACCCCTTGGTCCTTTGTCTCCCGAACAGGTTGTATCCTTGGATGAGCAGACTCAACATCATGTCCGCCAGCCTTTGGAAGATGATACTGCGCGCCTTTGGGTGGATGCCCTTGCTGCAGCAAGAGCTATGCAACCAGACTTATTTTAGAAATATACATACGGTGATTTCAATCTCTTCTAAATAAAATGCATCAAATGAATCATTGAGCACTCGTACGTTTGAACACTGGGTCAAAAGAATGAACAGATGGTGAGCTGCTAGAAAGTAGTCGGTGAGCTGCCGGAAAGTAGTTGGTGAGCTGCCGAAAAGTAGTTGGTGAGCTGCCGAAAAGTATCACTCACCATTTACAAAGCAATCGGTGAGAGCAAGTAATGTTGAAGCAGCCGGAGAAGCTATCATCATTTACTGCTCACTGAGTAATTGACAATCGAGAAATCAAGAATGTGAAGTGGGTCATGAATCATCCAACGGTCTGACACTTAGCAATCCCAGCCCAGAAATGTTACCGATGATGGTCGGAAACAACAATCTTCACATTGCACTCATTGTTGACTACAGGTAAGAACAGAATCGAAAATGCTTGGTACAGAAGTGAATATGGCTGTAGTGAGCAAGTGACATTGGAGTAGGCCTGAGGTGAGGCTGCTGGAATATTGTAGGTGGTATTTCATCAATTTCTGGAAGTCGAAGCACAAAGGTTAGAGGATTTGATGGCAATTGAAGCTTGACGCGGAGGATGTCAAAGTTATTCAAGGAGTTCTCACGGACGCTCGAGAATTTTCCGTAAAAACTGATTTCATAGAATAGCGCATAATGGTATGGGTGCTGCTGATTGTTTGGAAGCGGCGAGTGAGGGCGAGTATGTAGTAATGTCTAGGGAAAGTGGTCACTCGAGCAGTAAGGTGTTCCCAAAGAGCGATAGCGTTGGATCTCTGGCTAGCAAAGATATATGTGTAACCAGCAGGTGCGGGGAGATTTTATACCCTCAACTGACATCTGTTCCATCGGGTGTTTGCTGATGCTTTTCTTCGTGCTCCGTCGGGAACTACTGAAATGTGTTATCATAATCGATAACGAACGAATACCGTTTACCAAGTTTTATGTACCCACATAGGTACTGGCACTGTAAATAAAGTAGCACTTGGTTCTGCCAGCAGCATGTGTTGCAGGGGAACAAAAATTGAAATTGGATCTGCAGCAAATTTTATTTGGTTATGTGAGCGAACAATATTCCGCTTCTTCATGCCTGAGCCTCGAGCAGCTGATCTTCCTGCACTACCTTTTCCAAATCTTCAGCGTCGATCTTCAATTCTGCCTGATCACTTGTAATGTCTCCACCTTCCCCCTCTGATACAACCTCTTCTTTTTCTGAAAGGCTCTTGTCCTTCCCTTTCTTCCTGCTGTCGAGGAATTTGCGTTTAGGAATGATACAGTTGAATGCCTCCTCCCAATCCCTAGTCTCGACCCACTTGAGCATGATCTCGAATACCTGATTGACGGTGAGCACCTTTCGTGTAGGCAAAGAGCTGATGTATTTTCCGATAGGAAGGCGAGCATGACGTATAGATTCTTTAGTCGCCTTATCAAAGGTCAAGTTCTATGACAAATGGCACGTTAGTGCACCAATCAGCGAAGTAAACAGAAGATATTCCGAGAACCTTGTAGCGATTGCGATCGACTAATGCACCTATAATATATGTCTCACCAGGCTTGAGTTCTTCGATCTCCTCTCCAGAATCAGCGGTGAGGTACACGATCTTTTGCTTTTGAACATCCAGGTCTGCTTGCGGAAGACTTGCTTCTCGAGTGGAGCTTGAAACACCCGGAGACGACCATAGACAATCATAACTATTCTCCCACCACTCAGTATGGGTCCATCTTTTGTAAGCACCGTCGTTTATCGCTTCTAATCGGTCTCGCGTACGTCCGTTTAACGAAGTGCATAGCAGAGTAAATGGATAAGAGGCATTGCGATTTGCACTGTATGTATACGCGAGCTGTGAACAGAGTGAATTAATTTCCTAGAGCAAACATCAATATTTCCGTCTTCCTTGTTTAATAATTACAGGGAGAGATGACCTTTTCCGACATTAACTTGTCGAAAGACAAGTCCAGCACAATCTTTCCTCCGAATCCACTCATTTTTTGCCTCTTCCTGGCCTTCTCCTCTAGCTCTGCAGAGTCATCCAGTTCCCCAGCAGCTCTTTTCTGAGCCTTTAAGCGCCTTTTCTCCTTTTGCATCTGTTTTTCACGAGCCCGCCGTTCGAGCTTGAAAGCCTGGTAACGCTCGGCTTTGGCTGCTTTTTTCATCGCCTTTTTACTCATTTTCACTTCGCTGATAGATTCTGTATCTGGAGCTGGGGAGATTTCCAATGTTCCATCGTTTTTAGGAGCTCCTGGAGCATCGATTTGGAGAGAGACTGGTTCTTCGAGAACGGACATGATGGAAGCAAAGTGAATCCGGGATCTATCCGAATACGGAACGGAAATCCCGTTGGCAACCGAAATTTCGCAAGTTTTCATCGAACTTTCATCTTTTCTGCTCATCAATGGCTTCAGTAGCGACAGCTCTTCATTCTCTCACTGTTCCTGCAGCGAAGAAACATACAGCAACGGTCATCTTTGTTCATGTGAGCCCTTACACCAGCTCCTCCATGAATTCGACAACTGATTGATATGATCGGTCTGTAGGGATTGGGAGACACTGGACATGGCTGGGAGCCCGTCGCGAATATGTTCAAAAAAGAACCCACCCTCGGACATGTGAAATGGGTGCTGCCTCATTCGTACGCTCACAGTATCAAGTCCTCGCAATCATAACTCTCATTCGCGCTTGCTACAGACCTCAATCTCCGGTTACTGCAAATATGTGTATGGTGATGCCGTCCTGGTCAGTCTAACTGCAATGATGTGATACTTTCATATGAAGTTGAATGCGCACTGCAGGTTCGATATCAAATCATTTGGCTTCAAAGACGTCGAAGATGAAGCAGGGATGCTCAAGAGCAAAGCCTCTCTTACACAGTTGATCGACGCAGAGTTGGCTGCAGGACTGCCACCAACCCGTATCATACTCGGTGGATTTAGCCAGGGAGCAGCAATGTCGCTCCTCACTGGTCTGTCATTAGACAAACAGCTCGCGGGGATAGTTTGTTTGAGCGGCTGGGTGCCCATCAAGGATACATTACAGAAAGTTCGTGCTTCCTTTCTGCTACAATCGCTCCTTCTGCTAATTTCGGATGTTATTTCTCAGATGCTCGCACCTCATTCGAAACAAATGCCCATTTTTTGGGGACATGGATCTGGCGATCCGCTCGTCAAACCCATATTCGCAGAAGAATCAGTCGAATTTCTGAAATCAGTTGGCATATCGAATGCAAAACCTGGGGAATTGAATGGACTTTCGTATAACATTTATCCTGGTGTTGGTCATAGCACTAATATGCAGGAGTTAGAGGATTTGAAAGTGTGGATCGCCAAAGTTATCCCAGAGCAACCGTGATTTTCCTTTCTTCGACCCATCGCAGTCATTGTACACTATCAGCGTAGAAAGCTATTCAATCTCGTGCATACACCATTGGAGACAGGCTCAGATTCAAGGGTATCAAGATTAAGCTACTACAGGTTTCAAAACACCGATTATCAACGGTAAACGCGATTCAGGCTGCACTGCAAAAAGGTGAACGATTAATCACTACATAAAGGAGAGTGAGAACGAAAAGAGCAGAATTGAAGGTCGTGGAGAAGAGGGGATGTGTGCTTTACATCTGCTTTTCGGGAACTTGAATACATACTGCATCTGGCAGTTTCGATGTGATGCTTTTGGAGCCGCATGTGCAAGCCAAGTACTACATTGCACAAGCTTAAGCCTAGACGCGCAAATGCCTAACTATGTCAAAGACAATTGGGGGGTCACCGAACCAGTGTTGTGTTGGAGAATCAATTAGCTTGAAGAATAGGTGTCTCTTCGCCGTACCCATTTGAAAAGAGGGGTTGAGAGTGACTCGGAAACACGGGCCATACTTACATACATACATAGCGTTCCGCCGGATGATTCGGAAGGACCGTAATTACGGATAAGATTTAGTCCTTGTACTTCTCCCATCGTCATCCTGGCCTTTCATTCGCGCCAGCTTGACAGTCATGGGCAATGAACAGAACACGTTATATTCTTGCAAATGTATCAACGTTCAGCTTAAATCTTCAGCGCCGCCGACGACTGGCGCGCAGTCTGACCTACCTCCAGCTTCTGCATGGACCACTGTTTTTGTTCCACGAGATGAGGACATAAAGATCGTAAGTTGCGATCCTTTCTTTGCTTTATGTCTTGTGAAAATTTGATAGATCTATCCTCATTTGACGTTGCGCTCTCGACATCGAGCACCGTACATTCCGGATCCTACGCGTTGTGCAAGATATACGACAGTCACTTGTTTGTCATGCCAAACTCTTGTTTATCGTATCCACCAAACTGTCTTACTGGACGATGAAGTAAACATCCGAGAAGGTCCGATTATCGCCAAAGGATGGGTTTTTGAAGAGGTACTGCGTAGTTCTTCTGGTTGGCTTGAAGTTTCCACTAAAGACGTACTAGTGAGTTTTCTCGATTTTATGTGTCGCCTTATTCAACTACAACTGTTTTTTGAGGTCGGTGAAACTGTCGTTAACCAGCAAAAAGCACCACCACAGTTTTCCGAATTGTTTGGAATAGTTCTTCCTGCATCTACTTCTACTTCTTCACTCACCCCAGACTTTGATTCTACTTTACAATCTATTTCACAATCACAACCTGTGCCGAGATACCAACTTCCGCCTATACCAGCCATATTTCCCGAGCCTAAATCAACTCGGTCACTGTTTACAGTCCTAGCCGCGGTTGCCACTCGTCATTCGAATACTATACGAACCGAGGCGGAAGAGTACATTGACCGCATAGTGAAAGAGAAAGTTGAAGAGATTAAACGGGCCGAAGCCCAACTGAAGCGAAACGTGCTTGCTCTTATGACCGCGTACAGCGATGGTATCAAGAAAGCGGAACACGAACAGAACGCACTGCAGGAAGGTTCATCTCAAACTGAGGCAAAAAAAGAGAAAAAGGAGAAAGCGCCATCTCCACCGGCTAGTTCTAGTACCCCGGTTTTTACGGGACCTCCATCCTCCGTTATACGCGATTTTATACCGATGAGGATTACTCCATCGTCTACCACTGCTCCGACAATACCATCCACTTCTTCTCCACGTGTTTCAAGACCTTCTCCCTTGATTAACGGTTCCTTACCACGCATCTCTGCTCTATCTGCATCCCTCGCCACTTCTTCCTTTCATCATCCAAGAGCCGGAAACGCCATTGCTGACGGAGCATCTATACCACCTACAAACCCGTCGCGTACCACGACGGACGCGGATTCGCTCCACTCCCTTCGCTCTGCGTCGTCTGCGACGCTAAGTGCACCACAAGATCTTACCAATGTCTTCCAGTACCCCAGATTGTTCGATGACCAGGTGAACACTGCCGCGAGTTTTAGGTATTTCCAGCTGGAGGATGAAATGATGAGGCGGAAACTCGAAGCGGAGAGGGACAAGAAAGCAAGAGATGGCTTACCTGCGACGACTTCTGCTGGCTCTAGTAGAATACCGGCTCCATCAGCTTCATCTTCAAGAGTCAATAGGGCAGTGTTAAAAACGGAGGAGGGCCATAGGAATGACAAGGTTACGGCCGTCGAGCCGCAAGAGAAGTTGAAGGAATCAGAACTCCAGGATCAATCGCAGGCTTCCCCAAAATCTAAAGGCAAACGGAAAGTGACATTCGACGTACAACTCGATCCTCCTTCCAATCCCGTGGAAGATGGGACGACTAAGTTATCCGAAGGTTCGGTTACATCGTTATACTCCTTCCATCTTTGATTAACTTTCCTCTCAAGAGATGTTATTTGATTATGAAGAGGAAACGAATGAACAGGACACGACGTCTGTCGTTCTTCCCATGTCTGAATCTGTAAGTCAGCAGGGAGCTGTGTCTAGACTACATGAAAGAAACTCTAGCGGAGGTGGCTCTCCAGCGTCGTTTACTGGACCAATTTCGGCTTCATTACCTGCATCTTCACATATTCCCCTTCCTATCCCGTCGCGAATTCCTCCTAGAACCACCGCTGCGGCACAAAATGGTTCAGACAACTTGAAAAGCAATAACGCAGAAGCAAACCACAACCAAACAGATCCCGCCTCCGATATCGCATTCGACTTTACTGCCACTAATCTTGATGCGCCAAGTGCTGCTCGGGCGTTGAAACGTGACCGACATACCCAAATACTCAATCTCCTGGCAGCAAGTCTGCCGAGTCATCGTGCAGCATGGGCAGGGAAGAATTACGAAGCATTCGTTCGTGGTGCGTATGCGAAGACTAATGAAGACTATGACGACGACGAATTTGACGATGGTGGCGATGATATGAAAACCGAAGAGTGTAAGTCAAGATTCCAGTTTCGTTCGAATCTTGGTCTTCCTACTCAAAAGGGTTTTTTGTACAGTACAACCCGAACTGTCACGCGCAGGCATTCCTTCCTCTGTCCCTGTAACTATTAACCGACCATACAAGGCACCACCGTTGAGTCTAGCGTCGTATCAGCCCGCGGTGCTCACAGAGAACATGGATAACAATCGTACCTCACAAGCGGATATCATGTATAAAAAGCGTGCATCAGCCGCAGCGCTACGCCGTGCATCGTACGCGGAGCGGGATATCGAACGAGGTGTAGATCCCGGGATGTTTGATTATCTGCTGGCGGTGCATCACGAAGAAGACGAAGAAGATGAGGATCAGTTGGACGGTCATCGGGATTCCGAGCACGGAGAGAATGGGGATAGTGCAACGAATAGGGCGAATTCGGAAGATACGAACGGGAGTGGTAGAGGACAAACCGGAAATCGGAAAGGGAGGGATCGGGCACATAAAATTCTTGAGGCTCAAGCAAAGAATGGGGTTCCGGACGATGAGATGTGGAGGAGTTTGATCTAACAATTGTTGACGGGGCTCATAGTACATAACTAAGTATACCGTAAATTTCATTAGTGTTGTGTTTGATACTTGCTGTAATTATTGCTTTAATACGTGAGTTCGAGCAATTGGTGGTACTAGTTGTGGGGTGATTGTAACCAAAGAGTCTCGATTTGACTATCAGTATCAAGGGTAGGCGTTTTCTTCGGGAGAGAGAAGGACTACACGTGACCTTTTTCAGACTCCCACCGGGGGCGATTTTCCTATGCCCTCCCACCGGCACCGATTCCCTCCCGCACAGCCGCTACACCCAGTACTTCCATTTTGTATAGCATTCTTGACTCGAATTCATAAGCTTGGTCACCCATGTCTCGTTCTTTCGTGAGTCGAACACAATATTGAGAGAAAAAGTCCTCTGATTCACTCTCGAACAATTCTAGTTTTTAAAGCTTTTTGATTTGAACACTCATTCACTCCACAAGTCATGAACTGTTCATATGATGGTCCATTTTCCAAATACCCGTTTCTGTACAACACGTTTTCGGAAATTAACACCTTTTGTGGACCATATGTATGCGGATAAAGAAGATCTCGACTCTGCATGTGTCGCGCATTTTTACGATCGGTAGTGGCCCATGGTTATAACGGGTTAAAGCCAAGATAAACCTGTTTTTCGTAATTATCCTAAGAATACAGTGCGGTCTGGACTATATTTTCTACCGAGAGGCGTTGTTGCTTCGTAGTTGCTCTTTATCCCTTCCCCTACACCGTCGATTCAAATCCGTTCTCTTTTATTCTACGGTGGACCTGCCCGACTCTTGGCCTTGCCCCTCGCTCGACGTTTGGATCGATTCAATTCACGATGTCAAATCAGACTTCTTCGTTGGACGGGTCACTTCAAAGCCAAAATATTGATAATACACTGGGAGCAGTATTCATTGGAATAGTCGGAGCAACCTTGTGAGTGATCATTCCATGTCGCAAATCTTAATCACTGAATACAATCATGACAGTGTTTTCGGCATTACAACTCTTCAGGTATACATGTACTATCACCACTATCAACGGGATTCTTACCTTCACAAACTTGCGGTGAGTACTATTTACATTGATCCAAGATCTTTTGACAGAACGCGAATAGGTTGCTGTCCTATGGTCAGTAAAGTCCTATCAATCCCTCTCTGTGTTGACGATGGATCACGTCCAGGATTCTTGACACCTTCCATCTCGTGTTGATTGTTCACGCCACATACCACTATGCTGTCAAGGGATTCGGGGACGCCTCAAATATGGCTTTCATCGTTTGGTATGTTTGTTCTTATTCTTTCGAATAATTGTATTCTTCATGACTGAATGATGATTCTTCAGGTCGGTGAAGGTCAGTACCGGTTGTTATTTTTGTACATTTTGCATGTATCTAACGCCTCCACTAGCTTCAAGTAACTATTAACGTAAGTGACCTCATGGATTCTTTGATGGATTAAGCGTTTCGAGCAATAAGTTTCAGGTGATCATCATTCTTTTTGTTCAGAGGTACCTTCTATCGCAGTCTTTCCTTATTGTGCAAGCTCATAAAATTTCCCAGTCTATACGCTTACCGCGTCTGGATCCGTATGTCCTTTTTTCTCGCACAATTCTGCACCCTAAAATGTACTATTCAGTTGGTGGATATCATCATGGCGTTTTGGGATATGTTGTGGTGCGTATCCTGCAGGGACTTTTGTTGAAGGGTTGAGTGTGTTGATGTATGATGACTCTCAAGGCCGGCGTTGTGATAGGCGGATTCGGTGAGTCTCACAAACTCCCTTCACCATCGGCGGCCTTCGTGTGAACTTTTCTCCATAGGTATTGGAGCTGGTGCGTACATTCTAGCTCCATACTTTCGCTCATGTTCCCAATATTCAAACTTTAGCCGTGGCCTACAAGATGTGCGTTTTTTTTTGTAAATTAGGTGTGCTTTGCTCTAATTAGGATTCTCAGCTATACGATTCAAATGTTCGAGGAACTACATGCCATTTCTGTACGTTCCTTGAATTGATGTTTATTGTTTCTAATTCAGTGTGCAATCTGTAGTGGACCATCTATCTGTCTTTGGCAACGTCGACTGCCATTGATTTCACTATTGCTTCGACCATGTGCTACTACCTTCACAAAAGTCGAGGATCCGAGTCACAGTCAGTTTTCCGGCTCCATTGCCTGTACAATGTTGTAAATAATTCTGACCTGATCAAGGTTGAACTCGAGAATATCGACGGTTATGCAATATAGTTTGAGTTCTGGGCTTTTCACCAGGTGATGACTGCTGTACATTCCATGTTCCTATTCACTGAATTACACATCTAGCGCATGTTCTTTATCAACTTTATTCACTGTAGGGTTCCCAACGGTCACACAGAGCAACATCATTGACGCCTAGTCATACAGTATACCCTTATGCCGGACAATCTGATTTTTCTCAGTCTCCAGTTCCTATCGACGAAATGTTTGTGCCCATATCACGTTTTGTTTGAGTATTGTTGATCGAGTATCTTTCCAGTCTACGTTGGCTCTTTCTTAGCCATGCTCAACTCCCGCCAACATAGGAACGTAGACGGGCAAGTGTCTTCAAGCGTCAAGCCCGGCATAGAATTCAGGGTACAGATGTCGACGTTTACCGACGAGGACGCTCAATGGCAACACGAAACATCCTCAAATTCTCCACATAGTCCAGCGTCAGAGAGTCAGTCCACATACGTCGTGAGTTTCTTCTGTCCTGCATTCGACCAGAGACTGACAGTTTTGGGGTCTATCTTTCTCTGCAGAGCTTTGAACCAAATTCAAAGAACTCAACATGGCATGTAGGTGTAGAATCGATGCATCCTTCGAATACTCTGCCGAGAAGTGTTAGTAGTGATTCCACAAGTTCGCTGAATACGTTTCTTACCGCAAATCCTCTTGCATGATTCTGTACAACAGGGACGACCTGAATATATGTCCCAGTGGTAGGAGCATAATCTTCTTGTTTTCTTTCGAAATTTTGGGACTCTTCTAAATTCATTGTTTTGTATTCTTTCTTGTATTTACGCAACACAGAGTGCTGCTCATCGGTATACTACTACTAGTTGAAGTGTTGTATAGCATAATATCATGTATAACAGTCAGTGGAATTACAATTAAGTACCTCAATTCTTTCTATCTACAAAGGTGGTGCCACTGATGATCAGCGCACAGTCCATTAGATAATTACGTCATACAATTCGGAAGAAGAGGACCTCGAGGCCGGCTTGAGGCTTGCTCTAGGACCAGGTCATAGGTTCTGTATCAAATTGAGGCCCTTATAACAATTTGGGTGTCATTCTCTCTTTCCTTCGGCCGCGTCGCATTCGTCACACGAATTAACTTTCGACTTAGCCTAATCAGTTCACAACGTTGACTAAAGAAGTTTAAACTACATTGCTGGCACCCCTCTCTGGCTTTGAACGTAGCCCTGAAATCCTCTACTATGGACTTGAACCGAGGAGGGAAAACTCCTCCCCCAGCTTATACACCGAGCCTCGCAGGTCCATCTTCATTGCCGCAAGTTCTAAATGGCAATCAGATTCAACCTGGCACTGACTTTGACACGTATAGTCAGTTTAATAGTGTCAACTACAATCCGTGGGCAGCCGTTCCCACTCCTGCACATCCTAATCCTCTGAGCTCGGGGCCAACACCAGCATCTGCACTTTCAATACCATATGCTTACTATGACCCACGTTCGGCGCATTCCCTTGCTGAAGCAGATGTCAGGGCAAAGTGGCGCTTCTGGCTTACACTGTTATGGGTGCTAGGAGCATGGATGATATGTGGTCTGTTGGTGAACTGGATTGAGCAGATGCATCCAGGTTGGTTCGAATATATCGAAGAAGGATGGCACCGATGGAACAGGGATGGTAGATTCTGAATGATTTTGGCAATTGCGTCTTTCTTGGTGAGATTTTGTGGACTTTTCAGTTGAACAAATACTTACTAGATTGCGCAACCAGTGTCCTCTACTAAATCTATTGCATTCTGTTCACAGACGTGACTTAATTGACTTATCCACCATGCATGTCCTGCACTATTTCATACCCTACCCTTCTCGTTGTGTCTATCGCATGAACGCTGCAATACACTTTACTACACTTTATTTCTTCTATTTACCACTTGGAAGAGTTCTTAGTGGTTCTACTCATTCTAGATCGCGATTTTTTTGGAGGAAGACTCGGTTCAGAGTCAGGTTCGTTCTTCACCATTGAATTCGGTGGGTGAATTGGAATGGCGAGGTATCACAAACGAGAATCCTAGTTGGATTCGAAGAGGTAGGATAGTGTAAACTGAGTCCTACTCATGATAATATGTCAAGTGAGGAGGGAGAAAGGTACAGAAGGAGGTCTCATGAGCGCGGCCCATGTTGGGTGAAGATCAAGGCTCGATGAAAGTCGGTCTCCACTTCTCTTGCATAAATCTGTGGGCTAGGTAAAATGATTCAATGTATGGGAGGCGCTACGATCATTATTATTCTAGTCATAATTTAGGCTGGTGTGTAGGTTGTCGGTATTAACCTGGTGACACTGTAACACGAAAAACCTCAACGTCGTAGAGGGCACTGTTCAGTAAGCCTAATTTATGATTATGTTTCGGGACAGGACGAGTTAACCGTGGGCAAAAGATGTACTGGTTCATCAGTCATCAGGAGACTGAAGGAGGTTCAATCGATCCCGCAAGGTTGGTATAGTGTGGCGCAATTTTCTCCAATACGATTGCAAAGAGTTGCTTAAGTTTTTCTAGGAGCGAGTCTTTTAGCATATTGAACAAAGAAATTAGAGTTATTAATAGTGAGCGCGTAAGAAGTCTCAGACTGAGACTTTGGGCGAGTCTTATCACTCGTGAATTGGCCACAAATCAAAGCGTGTTTTACAGTACCAAATAGGGACTATGTAAATTATAAGCGGTGACGGGCAGCTGCGAAAGCAGATGTAGAGTTCAGTGATCCAGGATCCTACCCATATCATAAATGTCCATTTATCTGTCTATATGGGTTGGGATCCTGTTCATAAGGATCACAAAGCTGAACTGCCGCGGCAACCTAGGTTGCAAAAATGATTACACGAACTTAGGCTCAGCCCGGCCGTCGTGTGGGGTGAATACCTTAGTCTGACAGAGGGGGATATTAAAAGAGCGGCCCAACAGCGGGTGATAAGTGTCCAAGAAGGAACTTACTAGATTATAGTCATTCTAAGGCACTTCGGTGATCAAAAACTGTGAACTTTTTGTTATTATTCGCTATGTAAGATCTGCTTTACACTAATTGGCGGCTTTCCAAGACGATAGACTATACTACCCGAGAATCCATCGAAAGAGTTGGTCGAGAACAAGACTGAGATCGAAAGAGCCGTACCTTTCTCCAATGCCAATCATTCGAAAATTTGATTTGCAACTAAGTGCGGAAATCACACATCATAATCGCCTGTAGAAGATAATGATTCTGCGGTAGTGCAGACTGTGCAGTACAGAAATTTGAATGTGAAGGAAGTCCCACCATGGCCTACTATCTCCTACTATGGCCCGGGCTCAATAGAACTCTACCAATCTCGTTACCTGTTCATCTTCGACCTGGTCTTGCATCAAAGCATCCTCGAGTGTCTACAAAAACATGAGCCTCAAATTCATGGAGAGTATTGAACTATGACCAACTTTGTTTACCGACAAAAATGCTTCAATGAGTTCCTTACCAAGGACCTCACATAATTGACCATCGCCGCGCAAGTACGACCTTGCTTCTCCCGAGCTTGCAGGCATTCTCTTAGTAATTCCGTGAGTCTTTCTCTCTTCTTTGGTCATAACCGCCGCTGGTTTGGTCCCAGCGTCCTGAACTTCCAACTGGACATCCCCGGATCCGTCACTAACAGCCTTCATTTCGGCCATTGCTGAACCAAGAACTGCCGCAAGGGCAAGATGCGGATTCGCGGTTGCATCGATGAACCGACACTCGTACCTTCTCGAATTGGGCGAAGCAACATTGGTCAACCGGATCGGCGCTTCCCGATTTTCCGTTCCCCAAGAAACATACGTTCCTCCACTCCAGACGCCGTCTACAGCTCGCTTGTACGATGCAGGGATCGGTAGTGTGATGGCGGCGATGGCAGGGAGATGGGATAGGACTCCGGCTAGAAAAGCTTTCTCAAGCAACGATAATTCGCCCGGAGCTTTTCTGAATTTGGGGCGGTTGGGAATGTCATGCACGGAGATGTGAGCATGTGTGGAGGTCCCGGCGCTGTACATGAACGGACGTGGAGCGAAGGTGGCGTGGACGCCGTGTTTGGCTGCGACATTGACGATGATTTCACGTGTGTACACCAAAGCGTCTGCAGCCTCTAGTGGAGGAAGTGGACCAGTTGCGACCTCGTATTGACCTTGTATTGTCACGAAATCAGAATGTTTGCGAGAGACCCAGTGGAAAAACTTACCTGGCGCAGCTTCTGGGTGAAATAGTTCGACTGTAATCCCACTAGCTTGCAAAGAGTCGGCTATCTCTTCCATTATTTCTGCTTCTATCGATCCATTGAGCATACCAGCCGAGGCAGACCACCCGTGCACGTTCATGGACACAACAGGATTAGTCGATTTAAGTAGAATAAATTCGCTTTCGAACCCGACCAGGAATTCTGCAGAACAATTTGTTCGTACTTCTCTGTTGCTCAAATTCATCTCTTTGCATCGGATGCTTTACCATGACATACCGAATTATCCGACTCAAGGTGGTCCTTGGACACATCTCGACTTCGACGCCGCTCTTCTCGCCTACTGGACTCTTGTTTTCAAATTTGCCCAGGATCCCAAATATCGGACTTTTGCCCACACCATGCAAAATTCGCAAAGAACTTAGATCTGGCACATAGAGATATTCACTGATTGGGTGGAATCCTTCGGCTATGGTTAGGTAAACGAGTCCCAGAGCGACTTGACCAACGTTGACCCCTGGACGGTTGGATTCCATGAGCTGCAGGAAGGAATCTCTTGGAATGACACGGCATCGACGCGTATTGGTGAGATCCACCCAATATAGGCGAACGTACTCTAAGAGACTATCGATCAGATCCCGAATAACTGAGTATGAGGAAGCAGGAATCTTACTGAGCTCAGTCGAAGCCTTTATATGTGCCAAAGTAATTGCTTTTGAGCTGGCCTTGACAGTCGCTGGAGTGTGGGTGATTCCATGAGTAAAATTCATGATGGTGGATTATTCAGAAGAGAAACGAGAGATCAAGTAGCCGTAATTATGTATACGATCAATCCGAGTCACCCACAAACGGGCGCGCTTCGCATTACTGTGAACAGAGTCATTTCGCTCAGCTCGGATACATGGTAGGACTTCTTCGAAGGTACCTTCACCGAGTGTACAGTCATCGGTTTTGTTGAAAATATTATTCTTGTTCAAAAGCCGACTGAATGTACAAGGTTGTAGTATAGATTGGTCGATAATTACGGGGGATCGTGAATAAAGGTGCAATGAAGGGGCAGGATGCAGAGGCAGATTCATCACACTAGCGCAGGATGGATAATGGCCTTGCGCCGACAATGGAAAACATGAACATTAAAATAGATAATTATATGATATTGCCTGTATAGCACCTGTTTGGCTTTGTTAATCTCAATTGGAAATCAAGTTCAATCCCTCGCACTGTGCCCGGACCCAAGAATCACATTTATTACTTCCCCAACACGCAAATAAACAAGTAGAAGACTTTGGACCTGCAGACAATGTCAGACATACTGCACTGAGTGCAACAGGCAATATACGTTTGAGTGTGTTTGAGTTCAATGTCGTGCCGACTTGCTATCGGAATACAGGAATCGTCTTTAATACGCCAGAAGAGAAAAAATACTGTTAGATGGAATAGCGGAAGCTGTTGAAACCATGAATTTCGTTGAAGTATTCACTATGTAAACCACCGAAATACAATACATCAGCGATACTGGATGAGGATGTATGCATCACCACTACCCAACTGCAGTGGAGTCCGGAGTATTTACAATTCCATCTGCTTCATTGACATGTTTGTCAAGGTCTCTTACACCCAATTGTCATGGTAATTGTAAGGAGCGGAGGAGAGCAGTTTTCAAATATCATACGTATACACTGTGTTGGCCAGGTGTTGGCCAATTGCAAGTAGTGTCGCCTCGCCCGGCTGTATGGATTGATTCTTCATTACTTACTGGTGATCTTTTGCGGTTCCCGAGACATATGTATATGCTTGCTCACAGTAGATTCATCACTCTTCGTCGTGGAGTAATCTAGTTAAATGCGGCTAGGCTAGGACTTATCGATATCACCACCTAGTACGCCACAGTATACCACATTACTTACCCCTTGCGTTTGTAGCCAACTTTATAGCTCACACTGCACAGCTGCACAGAGAAATCAAAATACTGATTATGGCGTCGCGTGTGGATCGCGTGTAGTGTAGATGCACCATCGGAGTATAGTTGGCAGGCATTCGAGCCGGCTTGTGACGGCTACGTCGATGGCAATGGCGTGTGCGTGCTACTTTGTCTTTCTCTTTTTTTTCAATCCCTGAAGGTTTTTCTGGCAGCAGACGACAAGCTCAAAATTTCTGCTATCTTTCTCTCGCTCAAAAACTTATGTGCAAACACGAGCATACAAAATCAAGACAGAAAAGCTCCAGATGCAAGGAACTTGATAGGCTACAATGAGAAAGCACGACAATGGGGTAGCTGTAGCTGGAATGGAATGAATTGGAGATGATTTTAGGATGTTTGGATTAGAAATACGGGACAAAAGGTTGGACAAAGCACCAGTTATCGAGCGCGACATCGAACAATGGCCACTCACTCCCGCTCTATCCGGCAACTTCCGCAGCCGGTACGTAATGGCCCGTGCGCAGAATGCGTGGGAATCCAATTCTGCCGTTTCAGCCCTTGTTTACAAGCCATCATCATCTCGCCCCCTTCGATCACATACTCCTTTTCCCGCCATATCCCACCTCGAGATTTTATCCGCGCTCAGTTTTCGCTTGTCACTGTATGTTTTGTTACTCTCTCCTACATATACCTCGCTCATCTCTTGTGCTTCATTCACTATTGACATAAGCTTAGGATATTTTGAGTCATTATTCCTCGCGTCGGACGCGCATCTGCGCTTACACTCATTCCTTGCCGTTACCAACGCACGTCAATCTGGATTCATCACTCGTTCCCCCTCTTCGTCAGCGGCAGGCCGACGAGGACTTCATCAACAAGTCTCTGCTTGAGCAACTCGACGCTGAACCCATAATATCATCGTCTTCGCTTTCCGACTCCTCCACCTCTGACCATCAGTTATCTTCTTCCAACCCAAATTCATCTCCAGAAAGCTCTCCAGTGCTACCAACTATGCGTCAGCAGCCTCATAGATCAGAGTCGCCTTCTGAACAGTTCGCAATGTATACCGAGCTTGAACCTGAGCAACGGTCTGCTCTCAATGGATACCATCGGTCCTCTTTTACTGCTATTCCAAATGCTACCCGTCCTTCCAAGCATCATGCGACACCCTCTTCCACAATGCCGTCTACGAATCCTACAATTTACCGTGATGCTGGAGCGCCAGTCTACCAGTATGAAGCATACGGTCTCTCTTCTCCAACTCAGTCTCATATGCAGCCGTCTCTTGTCGATAGACCGAAATACGCTGGCCCGTTCGGCCTTGCTGAACCATATGTCAACTATAACAAACTTCCACACCCTTCGCAACCGCATTTACTTCCTTCTAATCTCAATCCACTTCCTATGCCCATGTCCTCTCAGACTCCCTATGGACCTCATTTGGCAACCAACAATGTTTCAACGGGCGTCAATTCTGGACATGGCGGTGGTAGCGGCAACGTGCCTAGCGGTGGTAATAATATGCAGGAAGACATTTCTACAATTTTTGTCGTTGGTTTTCCGGATGACATGCAGGTATGTCTTGCTCGCCAGATTTTCGAAAATTATTCAGACTGATGAAATTTCTATAGGAGCGGGAATTCCAGAATATGTTCACCTTCTCTTCCGGATTTGAGGCCGCCACACTGAAAATACCGAATAAGGAGTATACAGCCTATGGCGTATCAGGCTCTACAAATCCCGGCGTCGCTCCCCCTGGCCTGCCAGGACTCACACCTTCTCTTGCTTCTATTGTACGAGCGCAGGCAGCTATCAACGACCCTTACAATCTCGTTACCATGAATCAAGGTGGTGTCGTCGTCGACGGGGGTAGGGATGGCACTATGAGTAGTTGGCCTACGGCTCCGATAGACGACTCATATTATCCTCCCGGATTGGGATTAGGCAACCTCGGGGGTATGCCTAGTGTCGGGGGTCCTGGTATAACCCTTGGCCCTAATCCTAACCCTAACGCTTCAGGCACAACCAGCGTTGGTAACGGTCCGGTACCGCCCCGGAAACAAATCATTGGCTTTGCAAAGTTCAGAACGAGAGAAGAGGCGTTGGAAGCTAGAGATGTGCTTCAGAGTCGACGAGTGGACATTGAGAAAGGCTCTATACTCAAAGCTGAAATGGCAAAGAAGAATCTCCACACGAAACGAGGAGTCACTGCTAATGGTGGTGCTGGTACTAACGTTGGGTCTGTCAATGGAAACCCATTGGGGGCCACCTTGACTTCTCCTAGTCACCTTGGTCCTGCGCCTCCTGCTGCTGTCAATGGCATCAGTTTTCCCGGACATGCCCCAATGTCTAAATACGATTTGTTCTCTAGCTCAGCGAACCTTGCCGAACCTGGAAGTGGAAACATAAGTGCTCGAGACAGAGAATTGGGGGCGCTTGGTGCTATGGGATTCACAATGGCTGGCTCATCGAATAATGGGTCTTTTACGGGGACAAACAACGTTCCTGCGCTGTCCTCATTGACGACGCTATGGGATGAAGATAACCGGGAGCGAGAACGCATGGTCTATGATGCGATGGGTCTAGGTATTTCTTCTGGAGATGAGTCCTTAGGACTGATCACTGCCAAGGAAGTTGGTAGACGACAAATGGAAACGTGGAGGGATGATCGCGACCGTGACCGCGACGAAAGGCAGCCTCTGCGGCTCAGATCCGGGTCCGCATTCGATGCGTTTCATTCAATTCCAGCGTCATTGCTCCAGAACAGTTTGGTCTCTCCGCCTTTCCAAAAGGCCAAGCCTCTTCCTCTTTCATCGCTCACTCACGACGACGGAGTTCCTGGTCCATGGGATCACTTCTCCAAGTCTTCCGCTGGATCCAACGCGCCAAATTCTGCATCGTCGAAGGTTTCACACTCGTCCTCCGATGATACCAAAGGCTCTAATGGCCGTTCAAGGTCCTCCCGCTCGTCTAGTGTTGCGGCTGGCTCAACTCATTCTAGAGGCTCGGCCCGGGATATGAACGGGCATGACGATGACGATGATGTGCATACAAACCCAGAGATGGAGATGGAAGATTCGAACACGACCGTCAAGGAGATTGACGTGGCGCAGATTGCTCGCGCTGTGGGAAGCTTGGCCGTCACTACAAACAAGCATGTCAGTCACGCTGGTTCTACAGGTGCGAATACTGTCAACGGTGGCCACTCTTTAGGACACACGTCTCCTCAACTGCCATCGCCGTCCAGTGGCAGTGGCACCAGTGTATCTGCATTATCCGCAGGAGGTGCGAGTGGAATATCACCCTCAGCTCCCATGTCATCGTCTTCATCCTCCTCTAGTATGCGGCATGCCCTTCCCCTGAATCAACATTGTCCAGCTCCCAATTTCACTACACAGCATCCGGGGTCTAATCCCAATATTTCGCATCTTTCTTCCATGCTTTCTTCTACGCTTCCCGGCCTCGTTTCTGGTGTAGATCAGAATCCTCCTATCAATACGCTTTATGTGGGGAACCTACCCATTTCGCCACCGCCGTTAGGGTATCCGCCTGATATCTTGGAAGAGAGCTTGAGGGAGTTGTTCCGAACGAGACCTGGATACAAAAGACTTTCGTTCAAGCAGAAAAGTACAGGACCCATGTGTTTTGTTGAGGTGCGCCATTGTCTTTTCTTTCTGATCAATACAAATAAATGATGTGTATCAATTTCTAGTTTGAAGACGTCGATGCGGCAACAAAGACTATTAATAAACTTTATGGAAATACGCTGAATGGTCTCGTCAAAGGCGGTGGTATTCGTCTCTCATACAGTAAAAACCCGCTCGGCATTCGGACTCCAACAAGTGCAAACGGACCTGGTCCAGGGTTTCAGCAACAACATTTCCAACAACAGGCTCATGTCGGACGTGATGGTGATAGGGAGCGAGGGGATAGGTACGGCTACGGTGGTACTCAAGCTCTTTCGCCTACCCCGCACCATCATTCAGTCAACTATAGGCCATCGCACACACATGAATTCATGATCTCTCCTCCTCCACCTCGCTTTGCCGGTAACTCTTCCGGGGCGAATTCGCTTTCGAACATATCCTTTGGCAACTTTTCCTCGACATCGTTTAGTGGTGTTAATTCTCAACTTGTGGGCTCTGGATCGAACCCTATGTTTGGGGCAACCAACTCTTTCCAGGGAGGCACCGGTCCTGGAGTAGGATATCACTTGCTGCCTTCGGATCCATATGGTGATGCTCAGGGTCAAGGGCTAAATACGTCCTTCTCTCCTTTCGACGGTTCCCATTTGGATCATCCCCAGATGCCTCCAATGTCTTCTCTTCCCATGCAGCACGGGCCAAATCCTAGCCAAAATCAGAATTTCTAGACGGATGCATCCTATCACTATTGAACTTATACCCTTCGTATTATCTCCGAGCATTCAAAGAAACGGAACATTACAGAATCATTGGCCATCCAACGTCCGCGACACCTGCGCCACCCGCCCCCTGCCTCTTGTCATCTGCCGCGCTGTGACACGTACATCATCACTATCTTATTCTGCTTAGGTCTATCGTGGTTTTACCATCTACTTCCAAGCCCTTTGCTCGCTTCCATATTGCAAACATCTGTAATCTGCCTCTGCATAAAGACCTCTCCACATCCCCTGACTGTTTCTATCATTTTTTCGTCGCTTCAGGTTTGGCACCTCAATTATCTATTTGTTGTCTTTCAGGACTGTCCTTCATTTGTTGTCTCTGTCTATCATCATGTTTGTTTCGTGTTTGCATTAACTCTTCCATTGCTCTGCAAAATATACATCGATTCTTCTCATATATCTATCTATTATTTGCTCATGATACGCTACGTGATAAAACAGAATACTTTTGCTTTATAGTTCAACCTAGTCAGTCTACTTATCCTTTTCCAAGAGTGCTTTAGGTCACTAATCCATTCCACAACTCCCCGCGATACTTTACCTGCCTCTTTTCGTTTGATTTTCTTGCCCTCTCATGCTTCGCTTCGATCTTGCTTGTGTCATCCATGCCTCACAATCCTTCTGCATATCCAAGATTCAATCATTGCTCGTAACCACCTTACAGTCTCATCCATCTCATATCACTGTCTCATCGTGTTTAATACAAATATATGTGTGCATTTTCCAGTCATCGTTCCTTTTGTTCCTTCCTAATTCCTTCCTCGCATCCTCCTTTTCGTTTCTAAAATCAGAGCTACCTTTCGAATTCAATGTGTATAATAGTATCATATACATAAGAGAGACTACTATGCAGCCCTGCGTCCGTACCGTGATGCGCTGACTGGGTGGAGCTTAAGCATGTCAGGTCATAGGTGGATCTGAAAGACTCAAAAGACATTACATAATATCAAAACTACAGTCAATAGCAGTGCAAGAAATCAATTTCTCGAAAATCGGTTCGCACAGAGTTTTTCAGATATTTTGGACTAAAATTTCTGTGGTGGTGGATTTTGAGTCGACGGGTTTTAATTTTTGAAGGCTCTTTTCACTCTGTGTCCGTGACGTGCAGAGCTCACAGAAGATATCATTAACCGTGACTCAGTTCCGCTTGAAATGTGGTGTTGCTCTGCCACTCACTCCCTTCGGCCGAGCAGTCAAAACACTTGAACGTTCATCAAAGGAAAACAAGGAAAAGAGCATAAGAAAAAACACGCAATATTCGCAGAGGAACATAGATAAGTAGTTTTATGTACTACTCGAAGTCGGAAGTTAATAAGTCATTGGTCAAAAGTGCGAGTATGTAGATGAAAAGGTCGTCATGATCATGGAAGAGTACTGATATACGAAAACAGATGAGATTAGATACTTGGATGGCATGTGCATGTAAACGCATTATGAGAAATTTTATCCCTGATATTTCTTGATGAGATCCCTCAGTCTGGCCTGCCCAAAAGCCAAATGTTCCCCATGAGTATAAGTTTTCTTGGTCTCTGAACTGGTGACAGCACGAAGATTGTTTGCAGCTTTACCTGCGCCCAAGCCCAGACCCGTCCTTGCCATCTTTGGATTGCTAGCTGGATCAGAAGATTTGCTCTCTAAACGGACTTCAGAAGGAAATTCACTTATAGTAGGTGGAACTTTAATCGGCGAGGCCCTCGAAGCAGCAGCAGTTGGACGAGATAGGGATGCAGTCGTAGACAAAGCAGGTTTTGCGTAAGAGGACGAAATCACCGCAGGAACAGGTGTAGATGCTACTTTAACACTGACACCGACGCCAAAGTTCCGTCGTGTCGGTGTGGTACGCTGACCATTGATACCGTCTCCAGAACCCGAAGATGAAGAGCTGGATACGGACACGGGAAATTTCGGTACAGAGAAAGGCGAAGTCACCTTTGCAGTAGCTTTGCTCGATTTACCAGGAGAATGCGGTGTAGACAGTGGTGATGCCGCTGTAGGTTTTTTACCAGAGGCACTAACCGAACCAGACGCCCAAATAGCCGCGACAGCAGTAACTCGTCCGCCTTTACCTCCCCTAGCTGATCTGATGTCGTATTTTATTTCAGGATCAGACCGTTCGGGAGGAAGCACTGATAACCTTCCCTTTCCTACCACGCTTTGCCACGGATTTTTCGCCAGGTCATTTGAGGTACCGTTAAATTTCGGAGAAGGACCAGCGTGTCTCGCAGTATCACGATGATTCCAAATGTCAGTGATACGCTTGGCGTCTTCCGATGGACTTGTGCTGGCCATCGGTGAGTCTTTGGGCACAAGGGTACGCTGGTATATATCACGCTTGAGAGTCCCGATGGGCACGAACCCAGATGAACGAGGGTCAGGACTGGGTGGTAAACCAGCAGTATCGGAATCTTTACGATGCTCCTTTTCCTGGGTACTGTCAGTGTCCCGAGGTTCACCTTGTAAATCAGCGTGCGGTTTATCCAGTAACTCGATATCAGATGGCAGCTCAACTATCCTCGGAGGTTGAGGACTGGGACTGGGAGAGATGACGTCGTCTAAGGGAGGTTCAGCCCCTACACCACCTAACCAAGCAGCAACTCGTCCCTTTGAAGCACTAGATCGGTCTTTGCCCTTCTTCTTTCCACCCTTCTTCTTAGCCTCTCTTGTCTCACCGTCATCGTCCTCCTTGCCATCCTGACCATCCTTCAACGTCCCCTTTGATGAATGTTTCTTCCTCTTATTGTTTTTACTTCTCAGTCCCCCTTTATGGGTTTTTTCATCTGAATCCCTATCCCTATCCAGCTCCGAATTACTATTTCCGTGAACCTTATCCATCGCTGCCGTTGATTTCCACGCATCCGCCACGTCTGGTTGAGAATTCGAATTGGATACGACAGGCTCGATATCACCACAATCTGGTAACGTCAGACTGGAAATCGCTGAATCATTGAAAGGATCACGATCCGAGTCCCTTCGAGGAATCTCGATGGGACTAGGCTTTTCGGTTTTCTCTGCGCCAACTCCGGAGTCGCGACCAGAACCAGGATTATTAGTGTCATTAGGACTAAGAGTCTTGTCTTTTCCACTCCCCAAGACACTCCAAACGTCTGGCCTCTTCTCATCCACAATTTTACGCGTCCCAACCTCTGCGAGGAGTTTTCTCTCAAGCGCATCTAGCCCGCTCTCAGCTCGACCCTCTACACCTAAGCCAAGTCCAAGGAGACTTTGATCATTACCACTTTTCCCCTTAACGGCTTTCACAGCTTTCGTTGAATATACGTTCATATATCCAGTCGCCAGGGATTTCCTAGGTGTGACAACGGCGGTGAGAGTAGGGGTAGCTGGCGTGGGAGGGGTACGAGACCGGGAACGAGGACGGGAGCTCGTAGATGAAGAGGGAGCAGCAAGGCCGTTGGTAAGATCTTTCTTTGGGGAACCATACCCATTGAGTGCAGATTGGTTCGGGGCTGGTGCGATAGAAAAATAGTCGTTTTCTCTCGGTTTCGTCAACGGTAATCTAGCTTTGTCTGTAATCGTTGGTACCGGTGGTGGTTCCTCGGCCCAGCCATCGAGCTGCTTCTGATCACTGGAAGGAGGAAGATCACTGCTCAGATCTCTAACCCTAGTCTCTACTTCATCCGCCATCCTCTCCAGCTGCTCTACCCTTTCGCTCTTCGGAACACTCTTACTAACCATCTCGCCTGCATTTGATACTTCTGTGACCTTGGTGAAAGAGCGTTTCGGGGACAAGACAGGACGCGGTGAATGAAGAGGAGTTCGCAGCGTGGTTGGCTTGAAATCGAGATTTAGTGGAGGCAATGGCGCAAGTGTTGGATGAAAAACATCAGCACTAGTAGGCTCGTCGCTGCCACCGTTGAGGGAATGACTTTGGCCGCCGATAGGCGACGTTGATCTTCCCCTTCGCTGTGTTTGTGAGGTAACACGTAATGTTCGTGCTGATGTATGATGCATCATCCCCTGTTCTCCGTCGATGCCGGTGATGCCAGTATGAGATGGTGCGTCTCCCAAACCGGTGGCACTACCGTACATGCCAGGGCCAACTCTGGAAGACGAGCTATGTACAGCGTTTGCAGGCGATACTGGTGCGCGCATGTGACTATGCATCAGTATTGGCTCAGTGGGGTAATTGAACATGGATGTTAGGTCTTGATGAGTGGAAGGGGGAGGAAGTCCAGGTAGTTCAGGTAGAGGAGGAGATAACAACGCTGCTACTGTCGTCGTAGAAGACGAGATAAGTCCCGGGCTAGATGGTTGAGGTGGAGAACGTAAGAATATGTCATCATCGCGCGGATAAGGCGCGGGCGTTTCTAAAATCATTGCATACTCAGCATGCAAGTGGTTTGGTGATTGAGGATAAAGATAGGGCTGAGCAGTAACAGTAGGAATGAACGGGATGGAAGGTGGCAACCAGACCAGGTTCTGATTGGGGTCGACATATGAGGTAGTGGCCAAAGCAGGACCAGGAGGCCCGGGGCTCATTGGCAATGCAGGATATAGTACGTATGTACCTTGAACTTGAGCTTGCTCTGGATACGGTGATTGGGAAGGGAAAGATGTTGGTGGTGATTGTGTCGTGTATGGAATTAGAGCTGGCTGGTATACTTGCTGTTGGTCGTAGTACGTATACCCCGGATCTTGCTCTTCGGGTAGAGGTAATTCTGGTAGCGCACTTGGGTGAACGACTACAGCAGGTATCTCGATGAGGATATCTTTACTAAAGCCCAATTAGTTTTAGTCATTTCATTGTAAACCATGAGAACGAGAACACCAACTTTCCAAAACCCATAAGCATCTTGACAGCGATAACGCAGTTAACCTCGAACAGCCCCTGGGTCGTTCTTGGACTTTTGCCATTCTTTAAAGCCTCATTTTCATCGCCCACAAGTAATCCACCCCTGACACCTCTCGCGCTTTTAGGTACGTCAAAAACCAAGCTAGCGACTCCCTCGACACCTGGAGGTATTATGTATTCTGGCCCACGGAATGGCACTGTCGTGACTGTATCGCCTATGTGTAGCGGCTTCTCATCTGCGGGTAGATTTGGTAGATGAAGTGAGCGATTGAGCGATATAGAAAGACCGGTATTCTATAGTGGAAAGACAGTAAGAAAGATGTTGTCTGGTGAGCTTGAGCTTAAGGTTACCTTCTTCGCAGAATGATTCTTAACCTGCAGTTCGATACAAGCACTTTCGCCGGCGATGAGTATTCCTCCAATCAACCTAGCCTGACACCAGATTTTCCCATTCTCTCCAACGACAGTAATTTCTGGCTCATCCTGTCCGATTCTTTCTTCATCGTAAGCTTCAACAACATCAGCATCCTTCCTCTCCGTTACAAGCTGTCGTTCACCCTTCCAATATACGCCCACGCTTGCTCGGATCTCGTACTTAACGGAAGCAAGGCCAGAGCCAAAGGATATAGATGACGGCGACGTTGCGGGAAGAGGAAGTCGGAATAAGAACGTTGAATGGCCCCGTTTAGCTTGGTGGTAGTGAAGGGGTAGTGGAGGATCACCGGGCAAAGGATGTGCTTGAACAGCGTTTGAAGGCGGAAGTCCAGGGCCCTGGAATAGTCTCCGAGCATGAATAAACGTAGATCGAGCAGAATGATCCCTTGAAGTCAATTCTAATATGACAATGGGATGATGTATACACATTTGAGGCTTTTTTGAGAAGAAGCTTACGAACCTTGTGTAGCGGATAGTTCTATCATTATCATACCGATGCCCAACCCTTTATCCGCCTTGCAATCCATCTCCATCTTTCCGCTAATATACTCTCCGGCGACGAAGTAGGACTCAGCCAGTATCAACGACACGTTGACCTTTGGATGGTGTTTCGTTGCATTCATCGGCTCTGGCCGGCTTGGGCTAGCCATTGTCGCTGAAATTGATCAAGACTTGTTGAGTAGCAACTGTAGTGAGTGAGAGTTGATGGCCTTCAGACCAGTGAATTATTGTTCGAGTCGATTCTGGGTCCGCAAAGTCGAAAAGGAAGTAGGGTAAAGAGGCAAAAATTCAGAGATATCTAACCAGAAAGCTAGCAGTGCATTTGGTCCAAGACAATGTAGAAGAGCTCCATGTAGCTGATGATGACTAGTGAGTTGCTAATCCTTGGAATGGGTACTAATAATGGTTACCTTTCCGCTCATTGAGTGAACATCATAGTATCTTGACTATCTTATGCAGAGGAGGAAGACACTTGGGAACGCCCAGTCATACCGGGCCGGCGTTCGAAGGAAACCTCTTCAAAAACTAAGTCTGCTCCCCGCTCATATCCTTTCAACATAATCAAAATAGACTTACAGAGCTATCCCGCAGTGCGTCTTGTGCACAGAATGTCTTTCCACAATACAACTCCTAGTCGAAAAGCCAATCGCTCGTGTTGGACTTTTGCAGGCTGCTGTGTTAGCTCAGCTCCGGGCCAGGAAGGGGTTGTTCCTTTGCCCATGATGGCAGAGAGCAAATGCACTCGTTTTTCAAAGACGCCGCGCTTAACTTCGTTCTATACGACGAGTGAATAACGAATTTGGCGACTGCTGTGGACAAGTTGATAAGCGCGAAGATAGACTTAAAATATCAGGTAACTAATGCTCACCGTGAGCTCACGGACTGGTGTCTTAGGGTGTCTTCTAGAAAAGTTGGAAGGGGTGAACACATCGAGCTTGACTGGTGACAATGTATTATCCAGTGGAGAGGAAACTCATCATACTTTACGCATTTCAGAGCTCCATCTAGGATATATCTCTGGCTTCCAAAACTCGATCTGATGTTATCTTCGGCTTGCCCCGATTGACATCTGCAAAACCTGAATGTTCATGAGAGTAAGGATACTAGCTGGACAATGCTGTCAGATGCTTTCGAACTCTTAGCCAAAAATACAGGTTTACAGATGGAGATTGTTGGACTTGTTTCACTCAAGAGGCCGATCTTACTGTTTCCCCTGAATTACTGCTGCAATACTCACAATGTGTGTGGCAGTAATTGAAGTTGACCCGAACTTCCTGGCCAAATGCACCCCGACTTTCCCTTATCCACCTGACAATTTCTGAAATCCAATCTATGGAATTTCTCAAGAAATTTTACTTCGAAACCATCACCCAATTTATGCCTTTGCTCCCTGAAACTGGAACTGTGATCTTGACTGGAACAAGGAGGAGAAGCTTAGATCCTTGTGTCATATAATCAACCAAATTATTCATCCTAGGTGTCACTCTTCTCCAGATGTAACTCAGTTGCAGATCCTTACCTTTCAGCTTTGAGGAAACATCGACTGTAACAGTAATGATCCGCCAATTCACGAATTGTTACAAGATGAAGTCGGGCCATTATGGGCTTGTTGTTTTTCTCCATGGGTGACTGGGACTATGGCGCGACAGTGCTATGTCTTATGCATGATGATCAAGACTACATTTATTGTCCATGCATTTCTCTGAGTTTCCCCTAGTGTAGTTTAGCCTGAGAGTTGATATATGTCTCGTGTTATTCAGTACATTTTGGGTGACGGATATGTTGACCAGGCCAAACAATATTATAACATATGACGGATAACAGTGAAAATTGTATGTCACCTGCCATTGCCTTGCTTGGCTAGGTTTCTCGCTATCTTCAATTGATGCAGTTTTCATTCTATATCACGACATGGTTGCAACACGGCTTCCTTCTTGGCCTACTTGTCCCTCATTTGTGCAGATTTGTGCTCCAACTAATGTATGGAGTCTTCCTTTACCTCCAAGAGTACAAATAACAGTTGCATGAGCCACAGGCGGAAGTGGGAGGGGGGAAGTGGGAAGGTGTCAAATTAGCGCCTATGGATGTAAAAGTGCCCATTCCGACCACAGACAATCAAAAAATTGATTATTGCTCCCATTTACGAACAGTCCCCTTCGGTTCGGGTGACATACGAAAAAATTGGAACCAACTTTTCGTCACATAGCATCTTCGACCCACCATCAACAACTCCCCCATGTTAGAACAGAAAAAAAGTGTGAAGCATACAATCCTCCTATCAGAGGAATGAAGACAGAAGTACTCAAGTGCAATTCTCCCATGGGAGGATCAAAGATAGTCAAAAGGGGACTGCATCCTCGTGCAGGGGCCATAACATTGTGCAAACGCGCACAGGTGATACCGATAGTTGGACCGTAGAAATCGTGGCGAAGTAAGAGAGTAAGAGAGAGTATTTACCTCTTTGAACCAGAAAAGAGCATTATTACAGGTTGCCTATGAGAGTTGAAGCTTTGAAGGCGCGTTAGGGGAGCCCAGCATCAGATGAAGCTATGAAGCGTGATCGATATCTACTTCACCGAGGTTGGTGACTGAAGCAGAAACTTCACTTGCCTGTTCAGTTGCGAAGGGTGCACAGAGCGACTCATCTAATATCATTAGTAGGCCGGTGCGATCATCTCCGGGGTCCATAACACACTAGTAAGTAAATATACGATATCTACGCAAGACATCACCTCTTCTTCTTACTTTCTTTGTCATCTACCGTCTCAATCACTTTTCCATCTTCTGGTAGAACCTGCCCATATTCATTGATACGTTTAGGATCGATTCGGTAGATCCAGCGCTGGGGAGGAAAATAAACGATCATATACACAGCAATGTGCGGAAGATTACCTGGTAAAGGAAAATTAAGAATACGACGTCGTCACGGAAACATGCTAGACGGTGGAGGAAAGGCATCTTTATGCAAAATCTGTGCAGCGAAAACGTAAGACAGAGCGCTTTCGGAATGAGAAACAGCAGAACATACGCAAAGAAATCATCGACAACGGTAGACAAAGTCTTGTATATCATTGCTTTCATTGGCATATGTGCTACACTCTGTAAAAGGTTGGAGTCATCCATGTAACTTCTCATATCCGATGATTTTTGTAACAAACCTTGAGCTTATAATTGATGATCAATTGCGGAACAAGTTGCGCCTATTCATCGACGTTGTTCAGCGTAGAAAGATAGCGGAAGCAACCAAACTCACGAATCCAAACATGTAGACAAACGACGTCAACGTTCCAATGATAAAGCTATACCAGCCCCGATGGGACTCGTACATCAGAGAATAGATAGTATAGGCTGCAAGTGTAGGAATGGCGACATAGGAAACGTAGCGGAATGCGAGTTGATCATATCTATATAAAGGGTGATTGGATAAATCGATGAAGGGAAAATAGAGGCGAACGTACTCCTGAGTTTTCTTTTCGTCTTCGCTCAATACGTGCTTGTCTAGAGAATAATAAGGTCAGACGAAGACGGAAAGAAATCAGGGCATAGGGACCTTTAATGTCTAGGGTGTACGGGAACCAAGAACCTGCAGGCGCTGCGACGATTGAGATATCTACTGCCTTGGTAATCTGTAATAAAGAATGGTTACGAATAGGAGGGTGCACATGGAACAGAAATATTCACCTTCCAAGCTTCGATGATAACTCCTGTTCCTGACCCAAACAGAATCATCCAGCTAGTGTTTTCGTTGTTATCGATAAGATAGAGCAAAATGATGATTTGCACAAAGACGTTGGTTATGATCTAAGAAATCATGAGGGCTAAACGAGAATAGATACATGCGAATACGCACGGTCCTATGGATGATGGTTGAGTCAAAGTTTAGGCAGAGAGCGAGATGCCACTGACCTGACAGAAACTCCGACCATCTCCTTCTTTTGCCGCCAGTGCGATACATCCGACTTGAACGCCAACATTTCAAATCTATATCATCAGTAAGCGTCTTGAATGTTCCTTATGATTCTGAACACTTACACCATATGCAACACGCTAACCAACCCCGTTAATCCAAGGAACCACGGATTCGTTTCAATCAACATTCGTTTTATTTCGTCCAGCTCGGCACCTGCACCTGCACCCTGTTGTTTCGCAGCTTCATTGAACCCATGCGTCATAGATGCGAATATCTGGAACTTCATGTATGACATCGGCTGGAAGGTGATTTGGATGGGCATGGAAGGCGTTGAGGAGTTGAGCTCGACATAATGAGAACGAAGGTGCCAAAATTCGTTGGGAAAGACGATGGGTTTGTAGACGCCTTTGGTGCCTGTTGCATCGCGTCGGTTAGGAATGAGGTGGACGTCTAGAAATAGCAGGGGATTTTAGGCGGGGATCACGGAATGCAAGGAAAATGAAATATTACGTTCTAGAAGAGGTGCGGGCAGTTGAGCGTATGGAATTATCGTACTATCGGATACCAAGGCAAGAGTGATGTTCTAATCCTGGGATGAGCCAGTGGGTAGACGTTGTATCAATCGTAGTTGCATACCTTGTGCCAATGCGGCATGATTACATCAGCTTCCTAGAATGCTATTCTCAACACGGAATCCAAGAGTAAGCTTTGATTCAGCAGATACCTCAATTTCCTCCTCGATTTCTTCCTCGTTATTTCCACTGAGAAGATTCTTTTGTTTTCGGATCTTGGGCCTTGCCATGTAAGGCGTAAGGACTAATCTTGAATGAACAAACGTTTCGATCCCAAAGAGAGAATAGTAACCAACGTTTGCGGACATGATGGATATGTTCAGGATTGAAATTATCGTTCTGGGGGTCGGGACTGGCGCTGTCCTTCGTCAGGAAGATATCTGCCCACAAAGTCGCATTTTGCAATACAGTCTAGGACGTTATTTTAGATTACGAATCTGAATTATGTTCGTTCGTACCTCGGGGAACACGATGTCATATTCCTCGACTCTACTGTCTGCATAGTTTCCATAAGTGATATTCTTCCAAACAAAATTCGGTAATCCTTCATCCCTATCCTTCCGGTATCCTGAAGTCCATTGCCTCGAGAACACGTCCCCATTGGGTGAGGTCGAGAGGTAAACGTGCATATCGAGTGAGGCCCCAAGCGGCCATCCTGGCGTGGCCTGGGCTGGAGGCAAAAGCCAGGGGTTGACAGTATTCTGACCAAGTGCACCGCCTGCAGGGGGTGGACCAGTAGTTGTCTGAACAGCAGGAGGAGTCGCTTTGGGTGCAAAGTACTTGGTGGCTATTCAAAGCAAGATTGAATTTGCGGGGTCATCAGATATTGGACTAGCCATACCCATTTGTGACACTACCCATACTAGTAAAAGTTGCTGAAGAAAGCAAGCATTAGAAAAGATATTCAATTATGATAATCTTACTTGCCTGAGCAATTCCAAGAAACTTCTTGAACGGTGATTCTTCCTCTTGTCCTCTTTGATCTCCCGCATTCGGCGCTGCATCAGCAGCAGGGGCTGCAACTTGTCGTTGTGGCGTTGACATCTCCAAAAGTGGAGGTCGACAATGGGAGGAATAGTACAGGCAGCAGACTGGACAGAAATTCTCACGCAGCTGGGCGCTCCTGGCAAGCACTGTGTCTTGAACTTCTTTATTATGATCTTTACAAATAGATACATATGTATGTACGCGGCTCCATATAAACACGGGTTCCAGTGGGGAACAGCCGGGCCCAATTCCCTCTACTGCAGCGGATGCTCATTCGCATCCCGCAACGAGACGGCGAGATACAGAGCCTTACTGAGCAGACATGGACGATAAAAGTAGATAGAATAATGAGCCCTAAATAAAACCTTCATCATTCTTGTACCTCCTATTCAGTCCAGGGTATCTGGACCAGTGTCGATAAAGTAAAGTGTTGCGAATGTAATTTCGCCTTAGACACAATAAGCTCCCGGGCAAACATGAAATTCCGAAGGTAAGGTAGCGCCGTGAAGCCGCTGAAAGAGGAGGGACAACTGCTGCACGAACCATATCAGGGAAGGAAGAGCGGACAGCAATGACCTTTGGACGTGCCTCGCACCGTTGTGGGGGAGAGCAATTACGCGCACGGCACAAGCGAGTCTGGAGTTTGGCGGGTTAAAGTCCAGCGATTGGTTCCAAACGGCCTCGAGGTAGGGAGAACTCGATTGCGACCAATTATCAATGCAATGTTGAAGATCATCGACACTTCAGTTGCGGTTTTAATGGCTTGGATCATATAATCGATAATGCGCGAGCCAAGCAGGGAGACGGAACTCAGGCTGGCTAGGAAGATGAAAAATTGAGTAGTCGAGGTCGACAGCCAACATGAGTGGTTGACGTTACGGAGAGAAGAATGGTGCGACGAGTTCGGATTAGCATAATGCTTGTCTCTGGTGTAACAATCGAGATGGTGTCTCGAGAGACCGAGCATTTGGCGGAGGAAATGAATTTGAACCAGTATCCGAGAACAATTTCGCAACCATTCGGTAGAGCATCTGTAGCAGGGTTTGTTCAAGTCTCGAATTGTTTAACGAAGAAGGGCACCGCTTGATCCATCAGCTCTTTGTCAGGGAGAAGGAAGAGTAAAAGCGTGGATGGCGTAGTGTAATAATACACCAGTGACCAGAAGCGTCAGGAAATCACATAGCGGTGGCCATCAGTGAAATGAGGGGTCCGGGATGCCAACGTCAATAAATTCATCCCACCAATCCGCTTCCAGCATTCCACCCATCCCTGGTATACGAGGGCTCTCCAGTCGTTCTAAGACCCCTTTGACCATTTCTGTTTTCTGATGAGTCCAAACAGTGAGCCTTGAACAGACTAGCGATAGAAGAAGACGGGTCGATCTAGAGCAACGAGAGCTTGATCGTAAAAGTTCATCATAGCGCCGATGTCATTGATTTCATCCAATTTGAATGCTACGATGTTCGTACTCGGGCTCGGGCCTTTTCGTGGAGTTTCAGTTGACGCCAAATTCCTCTGAAGATTGACGGTTGTTTTTCTTCAATCTTGTGAATTCTAGCTTGCGAGATTGAATTACAAGAGGTCAGTTGAGCCTGATATTTGAGGAATTGACGGTTGCAGGTCTCCATACAAGCAGCATTGAGACTGGCAGCACTGGTGTTCGAGCATCTCGCTATATATCTTTACCCCGAAGTTGGATGATGTGCGTACTGTGATAATACCGTATAGAGTGACAATGTATAGGAATATGAGTTGGAGAGCAGATCGGAAGTTGCATTACTAGAAACACAGCGTCTGATCTGGACATCTCTGATTTTGAAGCCTCGGAGTTGTTGCTAGTTGTTAGGCATTCTGGCAAGGAAACGACCTCAATTAGTCCTTCACTTGCATAAACAGCGGTCGGAGGGGAGGTGCTATTTACCAGTATGTACCTGGCACTCATTGATGGTCCACGACGCTACGAAAAACATTCACATACAGAATTTGAGGAACTTGTTGTCCGAATGATTTGTCTTGTATCTAGGCTCAAGGCCTTTCCGATATCATTCAAGCACATAAAACATCAAGCCAGGATAGAGCAGAGGTGTCGGTGATCATTTGATCTCTAGATTTTCCGAAGATAGAAGAAACCTGGAAGAAACCAGAACGCAGGACGGTGTAGCGTAGTATGAAGTTCCTTTTGTACAAAAAATAAATATCGCCTCAGTCACATAAAACATACTGTGCATGAGAGAAATCACAGCTCGTGAGAAAAACATCCACTGCGCCTCAGTGAAATATACCGCGCTCAGCCCACAAGTGTCATATAATGTACCATGCTCATGAGTGATATGTAAAGTCCTGCATGCAACGCAGTTTGGTTATTTTACTAACACATGGCTTAAGATTATATGTAACCAGTATATTTACAATGGGCTTATCTAGGACGGTGGGTATAGTAGCGATCTGATAGCAAATTCATCAGTAAAGTCAACAATGCTAGATAGAGTAGTACGGAGGAGGAGCAAGGTTCAGCAAAGACGGCAATGGGAAGGCTTAGTAAGTACTAAGTGGAAAGCGATGCAGAAAACAAATCTAAACTTGCTTCCAAGGATCAAGTCTTTCCCTGGACTTGTCAGAAAGGGGAGGTTTGTAGTACGTTAAGAATGCAGCCATGGAATTAGAGGGATTAGAAGTGGAAGTACTAGCTTGGGAAGTAGATGCAGTAGCAGCAGAAGTATTGACTTGCGGAGTAGAAGAAGTTGGTTTTTCAAACAGGTTGGAAGCATACTCGCGGTCACTAGAGTAATCGGTCCGGAAGCCAAGATCATCCTCTACCTCATCCACTGTAACGCCAAAAACTATTTTTGTTATAAATTTTCCTTCAAAATTTGTTACAAAAACTTACATTTCCTGGCACGGTCTGCATTTCTCAGGATGCTCCTCATATGAGGTGATCCTGTTTGCCTCAAAAATGCTCGTGATCTTGGTTTAGGAGTATTGGTTGTATCTTCTT
The DNA here is from genome assembly GCA_028011325.1 of Lentinula lateritia. Taxonomy (NCBI): domain Eukaryota; kingdom Fungi; phylum Basidiomycota; class Agaricomycetes; order Agaricales; family Omphalotaceae; genus Lentinula; species Lentinula lateritia. The sequence continues at coordinate 414,082 of JANVFT010000025.1, read as the reverse complement.
CAGCCTCCTCAGTTTGTGGTTCGGAAGAAGACCCAGAGTAGCTTCTGAGGCCACTAAAAGAAGTAGAAACTTTAGGTATAGAATAAATTAGAACTGCCAGCAATAGGTGTCTAAACACTTGCCTTTTCTTTTCTTTGAAGGACGCTCATCTTGTCCAGAAGGTTCAGATTCTGATCGAAGCCTCTTCTGTGTAAAAGGTGGCCTCAAAGCACCTGTGGAAATGTTTAAAGCAGATTTAAGACAGATATATCAGTGCAAACCTTCAACTAGTTCTTCTTCCTCTTCACTATTTCCTGATACTGCGCCCTTATTAACAATTTCCTCTACCTCTACCTCAGTTTCCTTGTCTTCTTGATAATCCTTCTGGTCCTCGTCAGAAGTATTCTCTTCCACTTCTTTACTACCATCGGTGACCTCTTCTTCCTCCTCCTCCTCCTCCTCGTTTTCGGTAGACAGCTCCGTGTTTTCCTCCAGTGTGTAAAACGCAGTAATTGGCAGAAGGTTCATTTGCTTGCCTTTTTGAATAGCCTCTTGAAATAAGCTAAGCCTTCCTTTGCTAATAGGCTCCCTCGTTACTATAAAATCAATTAGTACTTGTTTTTTTAAAAAAAGAAAGCACTTGCTAAAGTGGAGCTGACGAGCATTAGTGTTTGCAGATCCATGTTTGGTGGCGATCCTCCAAAGCATTTCTCCGTCAGGGAAGAAAGAGCTTGGTCCTGTCAGCGGTAGCATTCCGTAGGTCCTGTCCTTTTTGCACAAAATGATTTCAGGAAGATACGCGTGGGCCGGATCACTATCATGCTTGGGATATTCCGGGTTCGACTTCTTGCGGTACATGAATCTTGAGTTAGCATATTCCATTACTAGGGGACACAAAGCACGGAGCCTATCTGTCACTTCCTCATATGTATCCTTCCTGTCGAAGACTATGGGCTGACTGATAGTTGCTATTTGAGCACAGCCAATGTCAACAAGGCTAGTCAAGTCACGGTAAACCTTAGTGGGTTTCTGACGGGGGAAATATCCCTCCTCCTTATATATAAACAAAGTCAGAATTAATTTCTCGTTTAAATTTATTGCTCTTACCACCAAGTATGTTCCCACAGGATAAATTGACAAAGACATCACTTTGAACTGAGTATGTGCCTCCGCTTCCTGAACAGGCGTGGTGGCAAGTAACCCTAGTTAGAAAAAGCGCAGTTGAGAAAATGAAAGCAAGTCCTTACCGCTTTTGCTTTATTTTTCACCGAAGAGTGGTTGGACTGACCGCTCTTTGTTCTATTAGTCTCCTCCTTAGCTTTGCTGAGCTTGGAGCTAGATGCAGAGGAAGCCTTGATAGATGCTACTACGGCTTTACGGGCAAGAGTAGAGCTGCCTTTTCCCTTTTGAGTAATGTTACGCAAAACCTGAGCAACATGACTATCTTCTGGCTCCTCCTCAGAATTGTTGTCTCCCATTTCCTCCCCATCACTTTCATCACCGGTGTTCTTCGGCTTTGCCTTCCTTGAGAAGTGACGGAGTTGGTCTGTAGCTGTGGCGGAGCTGAACCTGGACCGGGAGTTTTTGTTTTTATGTTTGGAAAAAAGAGCGTGCTTGTTTCGAGGCATTATCCAAGAAATAGAAATTTGAATGAGCGAAGATAGAGGCAGTGAAGATAGAGGCAGTAAAAAAGAAAGACCAAGTTGTGCGTGACTTTGGTTAATTCTTTGGTGGGTAATTACCTTTTTAGTCATTTTTGGCGCCGGGTGTTTATCATATCACAAAAATGTAAATTCGCTCAGTTATAGTACCACAATGAAGAGGTGAAAAAATTAGATAAAAGGGTTATAAAGTAGTAGGGAAAACTCCTTGTTCAAGCCAAAACTTTGCATCGCAGTTGGTGTCCATGCCCGCCTCCCTTGCCTCCCGTAAGGTGTTGATACCAAGTTCTGAAGTCTGAAACATAGACGCCTGGTTAAACCAAACCATTGATCCTCTTCCTTCTGCTCTTGCCCAGGCGGAGTTTTGATCATGGGAGTGGCAGTTGCAGGAGTACAAGGGAGTTGAGTTGTTGCTGGTGGGTTTCTCTCCGTTTTTAGTGGTGAAGATGGGAAGGTCTGCAAAAGTTTGCTTGTGAAGCTCGAGTTTCTAAGATTGAAGGGACACTTACGCTCAAGGTCAACGTTGAAGTGCAAGAAAAGAGATGAGGGATAAAAAAGGAAAACACCCGGGGGTAGCTCTAAGGCTATACCTGCCTCCCAAATCACAAGCCAGCACTTCTCTCGGTGATCAAAATGACCTACTAGTACTTAGTTGTATGCCTGAAGACTGAGGGGCGGCTTACCAAAGACAAAAATCATGCAGACGCCGAAAGCTGTGTTCTTCCAATCAACATGGGGTCGACAAAATACTCTTGGTACGCCTTTCCTTGGGGAGTTGAGGCAAAAGTTGAAAAACAGCCCAAACATTGCATGAATTCCAAATTTTGCTTTCATGTAGTCAACGGAGTCTTGGTAGCGCTGGGCAATTGCCGGAAACCTGATTCGCAAGATGTTGCAGCCATAATTACTAGGTTTGTCAGCCAAGCAAAGCTTACATGAAATGGAAACTCACGTCAGAGTGTGAAAGATTTGACCGGGATTGAAGGCCCGAGTAATGGCAAGGTGATTGTTTTTCTGAAACTTAGTGGCTTCCGGGCGCTTGGTTGCATTAGGCCTGCTTGCTCAAGGATAAAAGTAGCTTTACCTGGCGATTATTCCTGTCATGCCCTGCAATGGAAAACCAATGGTCGCCTCGTGAGTTGTTCTGCATGTTGTCCTCAGAGAAGGCGTGAGTAATGGATTGCACAAAATGTGGAATGGCGGCGTTGACTTTGGGAAGAATATCTTCCAGAATGTTTGGGGTTAGTTGGGAGCGGAAGAGAAACATTCGGCTGCTAAGATCGCAAACCGCAACTGCGAGGTGACTAAGATCAAATTAGTGTTGCCATTCGCACTCGGGTTACCTGGCACTTACGGGACATATGGAATGCGAGTGATGCCCTCAAGGATGGTTTGTGCCACCTGAGATGCTCCTTGAGTTAATGCCAGTTGTATCGAACTTCTCATGTCCGCGGAGGCTCTAAGTCCCATCCAAGCAGGTTTTGATATTCGAGAGTCCCTGGGCACGTCAAATCCGTCTTGTACTGTGTGGACTTCAACAACTCTGGCATGCTTCTGGCCTTGCCACCACGCATTGTATTGGCGCTTGCGTTCCGCTTTCCATTCCTTCGAAGAAAGGTTTGCAGGGCGGAGTGTGTGGAATTTTTCTCGGGCGGGCGTGTCGATGGGTGAGCTGAGCAGAGCAGGGGATCAGTCAGGAGGGGCGGCGGCTGTGGAAATAAGACCAAGCGAACCGTTTTTCATAGGACACGCTGGGAAATTGCGGCGGACTTTTGGTTTTGGCGATGCAGGGTGGGCGTGAGGTCTTTTTCCGGGGTCTGGGTGTGTTTGCATTTGCGCGTCTTTTGCGCTTTCTAATGCATCGGGTCAGCATTACGAGGACTTATGAGTGGGTGCGTAACGCACCTCGCGGACTTCTTTTGCTCCGCGTGAGTTGACCACTCTTCGCCGGATGTGCCGTCCGTGTCCTCTTCTTCGCGCTCCGCATCGTCTTCGTCACGATCCAGATCCTCGGCTTCGGAGTTTTGCCAAGGGTTTAGACGGGAGGGCGTTGCAAGAGCCGGCAAATCCTCCAGGCGCTCCGCAGTGAGGTCCTCGATGGCCTCGAAATCAACGTCGTCATAGCCGGCGAAACTGGCCTTCAAGGAGAGCTCCAGGACGTTGAACTCGGGGTCGGTGTTTTGAAGATTTTCGTGCTGAGTAAGGTGCCTCAGGAGACCAACTTGATGAAGTTGAATGTGCCTTGGTGCCAGGGTGTCCACCTCAGCTGGGTTCAGTTGGATGTCCTTCAGCAGTGGGAATCTAAATGGGTGATGAGCTGGATTCCTTGAGGCAGGGCAAAGGGCTTACCTCTGAGTGAGAAGCTTCATTGCCTGCCTTGCAGAGCGTCGAAGTTTCATGGTGGGAGTTGCAAAAAGAGAGATTTCCCAGGACTTGTCACATCAGGCGCATGACAGAACGCGGCGGCACATGACGTGGGTGTCACGCGAGGGCGTGTTGATCAACAAAGCGCGGTAGGCGCGTTCGGGGAGGCGCGGTGAGGGCGTTAATCGGGGAGGCGCGGTTCGGAGGTTGATCAACAGGCGGGGGAGGGGTCCGTGGGCAAACGGCGGTTGCGTCGATGAAGCGGGGCGCGGTCGACGCGTCGATGAACAAACTGGGGCAGGGCTGCCTCGTCTTTGGGTGAGCGCGATGGATGAGCGTGGGGTGGGGCAGAGTGTCTGGGCACACTTCTGGACTTAATTCCCTGGCTCTCTGCCCGAGACACCCACGGCTCTGCAGCGTTTGCACCGGGGCACAGTGGGAGGCACACTTCTGGACTTAATTCCTCCACTGTGCCCGTTGGCATCAGCGCACCGGCTTTCCATGGACGAGTCGCATGCATGCCACAGCAGTTGCACCTGGCTGTGCACTGAGGATTGTGGGGAGTTTTTGGTGGGTAGAGCTGTTTTCCCGGCGCTTGTACCTTTGTATGGTCACGTGGGAACTCTGACCGCGAGAAATCACCTCCAAAGTCTGGTTTTCTTACAGTGGCCTCGAACCCGACCTCTCAGAATCAACGTTGTTACCACCCTCTCTCCATGTCCATCTGGCTGGTCTCCGGCACACTCCCCAACTGCACCAACATGCCCTCCTTCCTTCACCTCAACCACTCCGCCTGTCTCCTCTCTCCCAATGCAATGCAACTGCTCCGCCCCTGCCCTCTACACCAACGATCGATTTGCGTCTCGGAGAAAGAGCTACGCTCTAATGCTCTAAGGAAGGAGATTACGCATACGGTGATCCTCTGCCATCTTCACTGTTTTGGCTGGCCCGAGCGCCGCTCAAACACAAGTGCTGCTTGAAGTTAGCTGGGCCCTCATTGGTAAGCTATCAGCCACTCCTACAAAGGTCTTTGATTCCAATGGGATCTATTTACAGCTCACAGCAGCTACCAACCGAATTGATATCCTTGAGCTTGCTTTGCTACCTTCACTACCCTCCGGTTACAGGTTGAAGTCCCTCTGGCAAATCAAACCCGCTTGCAAGCGTTCCAAAACAACAACCTCTATCCCCGAGCATGCTACGTTCTTGGCATTGAGCTCCCTCCACCAAACACGCACTGCTTCGCTTGATCTCATTCCGCTGTATCTACCTACCTTTCTGCCACCTGTTTTTTTTTGAATACCAATCATAGCCGGCTTCTGCTATTGACTGCCTTATACGTTTTCCCTCTTCAACCAATCAATTGTTTAATATTTCAATTAGTTATGCACATTTGTGAGACACTGGTAGGCTAACTACAGCACGGCAATTGTAGAAGAATGAAAGCTCTAAGTAGATTTGTGCTAATTAGACTAAGAATAACTAAAAAGAAATGCGTCACTCACATTTGGAACTTGGGATGTTGAAAAGCTCAATAATTTGTAACACTGCGGAGTGAAAGATGTCAGGAACGGTTGGGTAGTCTCCGTATAACCTCATGCGGTCCAGAGTACGAGCTTTACAGCCGTCCTGAAGGTTTTCAAATTTAGTTTCCTGGACAAGCTGCACCAGACCGTTATAAGACAAAGGTGGCTTCGTTGGATGTATAAGCTCCACGGTGATGTTCTGATACCAAAAAAACAACCATGACTTTTCACAATACTCGTGAAGTTCATCTGGACATTCCGGAAACAGCAGGTCCCTTGGAGCAAGCTGGAACGGAATAGCGGCTAGAATAAGTCTTGCTTCTTGTATACGCTCTCTTGCCTTTGCGATAATGGGATAAGCAAGTCCAATTGAAGATTCCTGGTCTGCACTATGGCACCTCAGCGGGGTATTCAGCAGACCCATCACAGCTGGTTCAATCCATTCCCGAACCTGGGGGTGGGCTCTGTGACGCCAGGCAAGTCCAAGAAGCTGTGCAGCGGGGAGCCTCAGCCCCACAACCTTGCTCATAGCATAAGACAAAGCCCCGTCTGCCTCGAGAAGGGCGGAAATGTCCAGAAGGTTGAGTATATTTGCAGGCACCTTGTCATCAAACTCGTTCCAACCACTGAAAGAAAATAAGGGCAAGGATTATCCGTCAATTGAATATTTACTAACCGACAGTTCAAATACATAAGAAAACTTTCAAATTTCTCCGAGGTAATAGAAGTAGGAAGAGCAATAGGATTACCCTCCGTGCCTTCATTTTGAGACTGAGTAGAGGGAGGAATGCCAAAGATATCATCCAGGACCTTTGAGCGGCATCTCAAGCTATCAATGGAAACACGGTACAGGATAGTTTGTTGAGGAGGAAGCTCCTGAGGACATTATAAGCATGCCTAACTTCAAAAACATAGAGGGGAGTTCCTTACCTGAACTGCGCTAAATACCACCATAATGCCACTGTCCCAGAACTGAGGAGATCGACTTGGTTGAGGTGGATTTTGGGAAGGAGCCTGAGATTGATAAGGAGGTGGAAAACTCCCAATCAAACCTCGATCTGCAAAGGGAGAGGGTTGGACTGGAACAGGTTGGTCCATAAAGTTTGGTGTGAAGAACGCACTTATCCTTAGGCGCTTATGCTTACATAGCACCTTTACCTACTGCCACCAAAAGTCTTCAGATGTCCCTTCCAGTGCTTCCCACTTCAAGAATCCAAAGGTCTCCAAATCTTCTCAGTGCAGTTGACCTTCTCAAATCCCATTATAATGCGGCTTCTCTACTATTAAGCCAAGGGAGTTTTGAAATACACCGAGTTCATTTCCACAAAAATGTATTAACCAACCAATCACTGCCACTCCTGGATGAGATTGAGAACTCTAGATTGGAGGAGAATATCCCTGAACAATGGATAGAGAACATGGGTACTGCTTTTGGGTTGTTGATTAGTCAAATATTACAAGCTGAAAAGACTGCTCTGGGAAAGTAAGTGGCGTTATAATTTAATTATCTTTGGATTAACATACCTTCACAAAGTGAGACTGTTGGAGTAGATTATCTCCACCCAGTTACTACCCTTAAAACAGGAAAACCAGGAAGGCCAAGAAAAGTCATTAATCCAGTACTTCTTCAAGAAGCTATGGGAAGGGGTCGCCGGATATCTATAACCACCTTGGCTAAATGCCTTGGTATACACCGTCACACTCTCCGTCGGGAGCTGAAGAAGCATGGGATAGACTACAAATTCACTTCCTTAACCGACAAGCAGCTGGATGAAATTACCAGAGTATTTAAACAAACAAAACCCAACTCTGGTTTCCGGTATCTCATGGGATTTCTTGGTGAACATGGGCTAAAGATACAAAGAAGAAGGGCTATAGGGTCTTTACAGAGAGTGGATCGTCTGGGAAGAGCACTCAGGAAGAAAAATCTGATCAACCGCCAGGAATATAAAGTGAAAAGGCCTAACGCACTTTGGCATGGTGATGGCTATCATAAACTTATTCTCTGGGGCTATGTTATTCATGCTTTTGTAGATGGGTTTAGCAGAACAGTAAGAATTTTCTTTTTTTCAATAACTTTTTGACTAAAGTTAAGCTCTTTATGAAGGTTACTGCTATGAGAGCCAGTACCAATAACAGGGCTTCTACAGTGTTAGATCTATTTCAGGTGGCTGTTGAGAAATATGGCCTTCCATCCAGAGTTCGCCTGGATCGTGGGGGAGAGAATGTTGAGGTGGCAACCTTCATGATTCTTACTCGAGGTCCCAACCGCGCCAGTGCTATGTGGGGAGCCTCTACCGGAAATACTCGAGCTGAACGCACCTGGCCGGAAGTAGGTTCACAGTTTGCTAGGGCATGGAGGGCTTTCTTTTTCCGCCTTGAAAGAGTCCATGGTCTCCAGCGTAATAATCCCAATCATTTATGGCTCCTACATACTCTCTTTCTGCCCTCAATCAATGAAGACTGTGATTCCTTTGTCCGGAGCTGGAATTCACATCCCATATCAGGAAAGGGTCATAATAAGACTCCTAATGTAAGGATTAATTTTCTAACCTCAGAGTTATCTAACTTCAAATTCCAGGATATGAGACTTCTAGGACAACTTGAACATGGAATTTATCCTGACATCAATGGTGGTGTCCATCCAGAAGTTTTGCAGTACTATAGGGTAGAAGAAATGGAAGATAAGGAAGAGGCGGAAAGGGTAGTGATTGCCAATATCAGAGAAGAGCAATATTCCCAATACTATCATGAGCCAGTGGCTGTCCCGAAACACAGCTCACCCTTCGAAGAGAATGGGAAAGAGGTAAAGATGTTTTCCAGGCTTTTACAAGAACTGGAGTCTTCAGACTTTATTCCCTCCAACTACAGACTAACACCAGGAGAATGGGAAACAGGAATTTATCCCATTTTCGAGACAATACCTTTTGGGAAGAAGGGCAATAGACGCCTAGAGGTTCCCCTTCCACCTCACATCTGGCTAAAGCGGGCTATTCAGTGGGTTAGATGCTTAGTTATAATGGATTCAATCATGGATTCTAGGCAATAATATGTTTACATTTTGCACTTGAATGCAACCTTTGAAATAACTGACTTATGAGCGTGGTACATTGTATGACACTCATGAGCTGAGCACGGTACATTTCACTGAGGCGCAGTGGATGTTTTTCTCACGAGCTGTACATTTCTCTCAGGCGCAGTACATTTTATGTGACTGAGGCGATATTTATTTTTTGTACAAATGGAACCTCATAGCGTAGAGCGACAAACAGCAACGATCTTCCGAGTTATGACCAATGGGATTTCGCTATATGAAGACACATGAGTTTGTTTGCTGCGAAAGGGACGAGAGAATTCTTACGCCGTGAGGTGACATCGTACCACATTGCTAATACATACTGAGTACATACATATTACAACGTCGCGTCGCGTTGAAAAACCAATAATTACAAGCTTTAGAACCCGTGCCTTTGCCACGGTGGCTCGCTTTGCTCGCACCGTGTGCTACAGCAGGGTTCACAGCTTGTTGGGGGCAAGCCCCCAAACCCCCCTTGGTTGGTGCCTTGCGCCTCCATACTTTCAGATTCATTGTGTAGTGTTATGAGCTATTTTCATTGACAACAACATACATTTCATTTCTAAAAGAACTTCTGGGTACACACTATCTGTAGTAAAGCAATGTCCAGAGACTTATCTTCACTAAACAGAGCTTTAACACCATTGTACTTCATGTCTGTCAAGCCCATGCCTCGGCACCTCGCCCCGCCGCTTGGTATCCTGAGATATACTCTTTATTGTAATTTTCTCCTTATTGTTCTTTCTCACTACACATACCCATTCCTTCTAGTCTCTCCTTATTGTCTTTTACTTTACCCTGCAGGTACTACATGTATAGCTCCTAGTAGTTAGTCTGGCGCTCTGCACCAATGTGCTGATCCGTAGATATAAATACTGCCTGTACGATACTGTAGTTCCTCAGTTTAATTATCAACTTAGATTCTTCTCTCCAACTGAGTGTCAAGTCCATGCCTCGGTGTCCCATTCTGCCGCTCAGTACTCCGAGATCCACTCTTTACTGTAATCTCCTTCTTATTGTCCTTTCTTGCTACACATACCCTTTCAACCTAGTCTCTCCTTATTGTCTTTTACTTACCCTGCAGGTACTACACGTATAGCTCCTAGTAGTTAGTCTGGCGCTCTGCACCAATGTGCTGATCCGTAGATATAAATACTGCCTGTACGATACTGTAGTTCCTCAGTTTAATTATCAACTTAGATTCTTCTCTCCAACTGAGTGTCAAGTCCATGCCTCGGTGTCCCATTCTGCCGCTCAGTACTCCGAGATCCACTCTTTACTGTAATCTCCTTCTTATTGTCCTTTCTTGCTACGCATACCCTTTCAACCTAGTCTCTCCTTATTGTCTTTTACTTACCCTGCAGGTACTACACGTATAGCTCCTAGTAGTTAGTCTGGCATTCTGCTCCAATATGCCGATCCGTAGATATAAATACTGCCTGTACACTACAGTAGTTCCTCAGTTTAATTATCATCTTAGATCACTCTATTAACATCCTCAACTTGAGTCTCTCTCTGTACTCTCGTCACTCTCTAGTCTTCAGGCTCGTTGCCTTGAAGTACTTGCTACTCTAGCCTTAGGACTTATAAGTTCTTTGGTTCACTCCTCATCACCGGCAATACTGCCGCTCCGACTTGGCTGCTTCTGGTTCCTCTCTTCTCTACTCTTGATCTCCGGGGACTAACGGCATAATGGTGGTGTTGTTAATAGCTTCACTACTGTCCCATTTGACCCTCCGCCCTTCGACACCTTGTAGCCCCTGGCACGGTTACTTGGTGTACATGATCTTAACACTGAGTTCATCCTCTCTCACCTATAAGTCTTCAGGCTTGTTGCCTTGAAGTACTTCTCGCTCTTAGGACTTAGAAGTTCTTTGGTTTGCTCCCCGTCATCGGTGTTACCGCCGCTCCGACTTGGCTGCTCCTGGTTCTCACCTTCTCTGTTCTCGTTCTCCAGGGACTAACGGTGTAACGGCGGTGTTGTTAATAACTTCACTACTGTCCCACTCGACCCTCTGCACTTAGATACCTTGTAGCCTCTGGCACGGTTGCATGGTGTACATGATCTTAACAATGTCTGTATATTTGCCTGACCAAGGGTACTGGATGGAGAGCACTTGTGCCTTCACTATGGTAGCTTGCTTTGCTCATGCTGCAAGCTACAGCTGTGTTCACAGCTTGTTCAACGTCCATCTGCAAAACCTGGATATTCAGCTAAGCACTGAGAGCAGATCCCAGCAAATCCCAGTGCTTTCAAACCCTTAGCCAAAAATACAGGTTTTGCAGATCTCAAGCCCCCAAAACCCCATTAGTCCTTGCTTTGCAACTTATTATTAGTTATGGCTTTGAATTAATGCCCAAGTGTTATTGCAGATGCTGGCAGTTGGATCCAGATTCCTGAGTATCATTTTCAATTTTAAAGAGGAAGTCCAGAGCCATTGATACTGTTGAGATACTCAATAGGATACCAAAAATCACTGGCATGAGCATTGTCAGAGTTGTGATATGCATGACTTTCTCCAGACATTGAATGCAGGCATTCCAAGTTGCCATACACTGTATCATTTCATATATGTACAACACACCACACTTATCAGATACTTTGAGGATAATGACACTATTAGTAACAACAAATGTCAGTGTTATCATTGAGTCTATGTCTATCTTAAACCATACAGTAAGGCTGAGTATAGTGGCTACTGTGCCGCTTCGCGGCAAATATTGTGGGCGCTCCGCGCCGCCGCTCTGCGGCAGGATCCTAGAGCTGCTTATGTAAATTACTTGGGCGCCTAACCCGTCGCTTTTTAGTATATAGGATGGCGCACCGCGCATGCCCAAAGTTTAGATAAGCATTTGTAAGTATTTGTAAGCTTCGACTGTAAAATTCATGCGAGTAATTATTTATTGTTGATAAATAAATGAGCCATGCTTTGATTCGGGCAAAGTTCAGCACACTTAGCATTTCACTCAGTAAAAAAAATTGAAGCCCTAGATACATTTACTTTTGATCATACACATCATCATAAATTACAAGTGAACAAGGAATTTTCTGAGGGCCAAAATCGAGTAAAAAAACACAGTGTGCAAGTTACAGCAGGTAAAATGACCCAGCGGAGATTTGAACATAGCTTTCATATAAAATGAAATTGTTGCACTGACTCCAAGCTCATTAAACCACTACACCACACAGGTTATAGTGGGGATTCTCATGGGACCATCTAATTTGTATCTACATCCACTACACATGTAATTTTTGTATCTGTTGCTTATTATTATGTACACCATTATTATAAGCAGTACGCGTACTTTTTAGGCATGCTTTCGAGCAGTATTGATCTCAACCGCCGGTTACAATAACAATGGATTTATGGAACTGCCGCTAACTGCCGGGGGGCAACGCGCGCTAGCGCGCGCGCGGATAAGAGGTTAGCGATTACTAAGATTAGTAATGCTTATCTAAACTTTGGGCAGGCTCGTTTTTCTATAGGATGTGACAAAAAAGGAAACTAAAAGGAAAGTTCTGATGGCAGCAAGCCACGCGATAACCCTTTGCCCAGGGCATTACCTAAGGCGATGATGATAAAATGCCCTAAACCCAGCCTATCTTTTAGACGACTGCTTTTCTCTGAAAACCCCCATCATCTCCTCATCGTATCCAACAATCACCACCTCCCAATCTTGTGAGTTATCGCGTCCCTCCCTATCATTCTTTTTTGAACTGACCTTTCCGTTGTCTAGATAACATTATCTCTCATCGTAAGTGACGCGCAGCAGCTACTACGCGTCGTTATTGTTAAACGCAACCGCCGCAGATGCCTGAAACTCGTGAAGACTCTGTCTACCTCGCCAAGCTCGCTGAGCAAGCCGAGCGCTACGAGGGTGCGTTTTTTCAAACCTATCGCGCTTATCTCCAGTCACCTCACATCTTTGTTTAGAGATGGTCGAGAACATGAAACGCGTTGCCTCGTCAGATCAAGAGCTCACTGTTGAGGAGAGAAATTTGTTATCTGTCGCGTACAAGAATGTTATCGGAGCTCGTCGTGCTTCGTGGAGAATTGTATCGTCGATCGAGCAAAAGGAGGAATCCAAGGGCAATGAGGCCCAAGTCTCCATGATTAAGGGCTACCGGGAGAAGATTGAAACCGAACTCGCAAAGATTTGCGAGGACATCCTCGATGTTCTTGACAAACACCTTATTCCTTCCGCCGCTTCGGGCGAGTCGAAAGTTTTCTACCACAAGATGTACGTCGTCTCTTCGTGGGCGTTTTCTTTTCTTCATTTTATCAATAATCACACAGGATGGGTGACTACCACCGTTATCTCGCCGAATTTGCCACTGGCGACAAGCGGAAAGAGAGTGCTGACAAGTCCCTCGAGGCATACAAAGCGGCCTCTGACGTTGCTGTTACCGAACTCCCTCCCACGCACCCTATCCGTCTCGGTCTCGCATTGAACTTCTCCGTGTTCTACTACGAGATCCTCAACAGCCCCGACCGTGCATGTCATCTTGCCAAGCAGGCATTCGATGATGCTATTGCAGAGCTTGACACCCTCTCGGAAGAGAGCTACAAGGACTCTACTCTCATCATGCAGCTCCTCAGGGACAATCTCACTCTTTGGACTTCTGACATGCAGGATTCTGGTGAGTTGCGCTGGTCATCTTGTTTTCCCATGGAACTAATCCCGACTGTCCAGCCGACAAACCTGCAGAAAAAGATGAAGCCGCCGACGCACCTGCTGATGAGTAAATTCGAGTTTTTTATTGATCAAATTGTATTCCTTGTGTTATATCGCTCTTGCATCCCTCCACTACCATCATGCTTATGTCCGGAACGCCGTCCTCCCTTCCCCGGGCTCCTCACCACGTTGGTCTCGCCTTCGCACTCATTCCTTATATCCGTACTTGACGTCCAATAACTCTACACTTATTATGGCTACATACTACATAGTATTTGACTTTTCTTTTGCATGGTCTCCTGTGATGAATTAAAAGCGTAAAACATGATATTTCTTCCAGAGTGAGCTGAGTAAGGACTCGGTTGTTGCAGGTTGTTGCTCATGCATGAGTAACGATGGTTACATCTGGGTTGTCACAGAACTACATACAGTCAATGAATTGTGTCTTCCTTGCATCCCATGAATGTTCGGTCTTATCACTTGGTTTCAAGGATCATTCTCTGTTGCTGCGGTGTTAGTCTTCCTCTATGCTAGCCTAGACGTTGCAGACAATCTTTCGCCTCAAGGATGCCGAATGTCATATATGAATCCTCTATATATCCCTCAAACCCAATTTAACAGCACTTGGACACCGTTAGCGGAGCGATATTCTTTGGTCCTGTATCGAGAGGACCAATGGGAACGAGAGGTATGTTTTCATACTCTTCAACCTCTGCAGGATTAGCTGAGATAGTGGCAGCTTCATGGCGGAATTCCGGTTCTTTTTATTCCTGGAAATGCAGGTTCCTCAGGACAAGTACGATCTATCGCGTCCTCTGCCACTAGACAATATTACTCCAGACCAAACGTACCGGCTTACGAAACATGGTCGCGAAACATGAAAGCGCTGGACTTTTTTGCGGGTTAGCATCAATGCAGCCTTTCGTGCGGGGTCAATGAGTGCTGATTGCTAGGACTTAGCGGACTTCAATGAAGATCTTTCTGCATTCCATGGACCAACCCTACAGGCACAAATCGAGTACTGTGCTCGTGCAATATCCTACATTCTTTCACTGTACCCACCAAATACATCAATCATCATCATGGGTCATTCTATGGGTGGTATCGTCGCCACATCTCTGTTACCTTCAAAAGACATTTCGTCCATCATCACCATGTCGACTCCACATACCTTGCCTCCTGCTCGATTTGATCAGCGAGTGGATGAAATTTACGCACGTAATCGAGAAATTATGCTCCACGACTCCACACCGATTTTTTCCCTTTGCGGAGGCGCAATGGACATGATGATTCCTTCCGAGTCGTGTATACTACCTCCACTCGTTGAGGGGTTACCTATACCTTATCGACGGACTGTATTTTCTTCTGCACTTGAGGGTGCTTGGACTGGTGTCGGTCATCGGGAAATGGTCTGGTGTCATCAAGTACGATGGCGTGTCGCGCGTGCTGCAATGGAATTGTCCATGGCTTCCTCCCTAGCTGAACGCGGACTTATTCTTGACAAGTGGTTCAGGGATGGTCACACTTTACCTCCTGCGGAAAACACAGAAGTGTTTGAGAGTTTTCCACTTCCTGAAGATCAATCCAGAATATTGTCTCCTGGAGAGCGCCTTGTGTTGGCGCAGCCTGAGGGATCTCAGACATATTTATTTCCCATCTTTAAACAAAACACTACCGATCATCGATTCGTACTCTTCGTGTCTCAAGGCTCTGTACCGCCGGTATCACCTCAGAAGCCAAATTCACTGCGCATATCGGTCGCGCGGTGCTTTGGTTTGACAGCTTCGCTAAATTGCAAAACTCTTCATCCCCTAGTTCATAAACTCATACCCAATCCTATACCTGGTAATATTTTTCCCGTTCCTCAGCAGGGTACGGACGAATCGGAAGGTGTTGTGGTTTTCGAAGCAGACGTCATTCCAGAAAGTAACTCCGAGGCTCAGTGGATAGCTGTAAACATAGAGCGGGCGGCAGGAGAGGGATGGCTTGTCGGTGGGTTTGTTTCTGCAGATCAAGTATTTGACGATGTCTCCATGACCAGTAATGTTCTTCCATCTTTGCATATAAAATATATTTTCACTGACCCTTACGTCGTGATAGAAATGCTTCTTGGTGGTACGAGAGTGACGTTGTTAGATCCAGCCGCACTCTGGACGTCTGTGCGCTTTCCGAAACTGAGCTCAAACGCATTGGTGGTGTATAGAGTTGTTCCGTTGACAACGGAGAATGTTTTGTGTAGAGATCGTGAGTTACCTTAGTTTATTCTCCCTTTCAATGAATCTAACTCGTCTAGAACCACTTTTTCCACCTTTGCTGGTGCATAATTCGCATCCCGCGGAAACTCATTATTTTCCTCTCACATCGCAACCCCCCCGTCGGATTCTTCTCCACACGCACGGCTCGGCCCCATACGTACATTCAAATCACGTCCGGAGCGAAGGTTTTGAGCTCGTGATCTACTCAGTTATTAATGGATGCTCTGTGCAACTCCGAGGCTTCGACCTTCGAATAGACTGGACAGCCACTTTGGGACGTTGGTCTACACGATATTTTACGACAGTCGTGTGCTGGGCAGTTGGCATCGTATCGCTCGTTGTCTGCAAAGCCTGGAGATCTGGAGAGAGCAACGGCATTCGTGAGTTCTCTTTGTTGGTTATTCTGTACGAATCTGTTTGGGTCCTCATCGTTCGCTCAGCGTGTGTGCCTCCTGTTAGCCATTCCCTCCGCGATTTTGGTCAACGACAGTTACCCAAACTTATGTTGGTATCATATTTGCTTTCGCTGTTGCCCCTCCCAGACTATCTCTTCATAGGGATGGAGGGTGAATGGCTGTATGCACCGATAGCACCCTTGCTTCTTATGGTTGCTTCTGGGCTGGTATGCGTTTCGTGGATGCTCCTGGTTGTCCTTATGTGGCCAATAGGCATGATCAGGCATATATACTCTCCGAGGTTCGGGGAAATCATAAGGTTTCTGGAAATTAAACTGATGAAATGTATACAGACCGCAAAAAGAAGTCATAAGCGCGCGAAGAAGCACGCTCGTATCAATGTGCTTCATTTTTGCATTAATAATCTTTTTCATTCCCTGGCAGGTAGCCTACCTGTGCTGCTGGCTCATACATTTGCAGTCTTGCGCCTTAGACCGTTTCCCGCTGCCAGAGCCTGTTTCACAAGTTGGTACAGCCATTCCATTACTCAGTCGAGACGAATCTCCTTCTGGGGGTCGTGGAGGCAGTGAACAACCCTCTCACAAACACCTGATTAGTAACAACCACCATAGAGCACATTTATTGCTTTTAATGACTTGGCTACTTCCTCTAGCCGCCCCCGTATTAGTCGTGTGGGTGCGAACACTGGTTACTGCGGGGCTCAGTACGCCGTTTGACGGAGATCATTTCTTTTTGAATGTCGCCCCGTTCATGATACTCGTCGACTTTGCTTCGTGGACTTCGAATCCGCTCTTGCAGAAACACAGGCTTGTGTCTTGTTTTCCGATGTTGAGAATCAGTCCTGATTTTTTTTCTTAGGGTCGAGAAGTATTTTTCGGCATCATGGACACTTTGGCTAGTTGCAGGGGTTGCATTTTTCGTAGGACCGCGAAAAACGTATCATGTTTTCGATGCGGCGCGACTAGCTATTGGGATGCTGACTGTCCTACGAATTGGACCTCAATATTGGGGTGGAAATCCATGGCGACTTTCTATCCCCCAAATGCAACTCTTTCGCTGAGGTTTTTTGCCTTCATGAAATCATCAAGTTCCACGTGGGATTCTTGATATCGCTCTGAGATCTCAGATTGACTCCGG
The DNA here is from genome assembly GCA_028011325.1 of Lentinula lateritia. Classification (NCBI taxonomy): domain Eukaryota; kingdom Fungi; phylum Basidiomycota; class Agaricomycetes; order Agaricales; family Omphalotaceae; genus Lentinula; species Lentinula lateritia. Next base: position 396,991 of record JANVFT010000025.1, on the reverse strand, counting down.
TTCCTTTCGCTTGTCAGTCACTGTCAGATCGACTCATTGAAAATCGGAGAATGGACTAAAATGTGCTTTCTGGACTCATCTGTTGTTCTGGCAGGGTTCTGGATTGTTGTCTATTGGGCTTAATTTCTTCAGTTCCCTGTATGATTCTAGAGAGTAATTCGCGGAGGTAAATAGCGGACTTCTACTTTTAATGTGATCGATGATCACGCAAACAAATGATCAATTCGCACCCTTCATTAGGACGGAATACATAATCCTCTTGGGAAATGTGTAAATCTATTCTGGTGCAATTTGGAGCTTTTTTTTGGTGCAAGAACACGAATTCTTACTAAAATTCCAATGAGCATTCAGATCATGATGGAAAATTTGCAAGGCCCAGATCACATTCTTAGTTATTCAATATCTGCCCTGATAAACCCAGATCCGAACGATGACCTTCCCACCTCCCTTTGCACATGCGGCGGTGAGGAACGAAGTACAAAAAATCTGTTGTCACTTTAGAGCGCTGGATCGTATGTACAGTAGTCAGAATATCATTATTTGCAGCGTCAAACTATACTTTTGTAGGAATTGCGTAGGTTTTTTCATATTCAAAGGAACAACCCGATGTGTGATTCAGTTGTTTCCCACGCCCGAAGCTTTCCATAGCTGGATCCCATCAAACTGTTCTCTCTAAGCAACCACTAACACCTTTGCGGCGGGTATGTGACCTCTCTTCTATTTCTCTATTTTTCCCCTAATAAAATCACGATTTGTCGAATAGGAAATGCATAGTAACTCTGCGGCGAATTCCCCTCGCGGAACTCCCTCCCGTCGAGGAAAATCACCTAAATCATCGACGACTCCGAGTCCCGCGCAATCTTCATCGGTCTCTTTCCACCCAGAAGCGGCCAATAATTCCACCAGTTCCTTCTTTTCTTGTATTAGCATTCCAGTAGAGGGTGCAGTACCCATTGCAAATGTTTCTTCTCAGGAGAAATTACCTACTGCAGATCTAGAGACCACACCCTCAAGCGAATCAAAGAGGGCACCTCGAAAGTCGAAAACATTTGCATTGGCTGCCCTTAATAGTCATGTGAGGGATGATCTAGTTGATGTAGATGAAACGACCACTTTGAGCGCCTTGGAAGAAAAATACCGTCAATCCGCCCCAATTCCTGTCACTCCAACTCTTGATTTATCGACCGTTAAGACAACCAGTCCTCGTCATTTCTCGCATCCCCAAACTATTCAAAGGCCTTTTGGATTGCAGGATTGCCCTGAATATTTTCCATCTGCAGAGGAATTTCAGGATCCCATGGCATATATAAAGTCGATTTCAGCAGAAGCCAAAGAATTCGGCATTTGCAAAATCGTACCTCCTGAGGGATGGAAAATGCCCTTTGTCACAGACACCGAGGTTCGCTTTTTTCTTTAAGACTGTTGTTCTACACATGCTAATATATTCCATAATGAGCAGCGGTTCAGATTTAAGACACGATTGCAGCGACTCAATTCGATTGAGGCGTCATCTCGAGCGAAGTTGAATTTTCTCGAGCAGCTCTATCGCTATCATAAGCAGCAAGGCAATCCACGTGTGGTTGTGCCTACTATCAACCACAAACCGCTAGATCTGTGGCTTCTGCGGAAGGAGGTGCATAAAATGGGCGGCTATGAGGCGGTGAATAGGATATGTATATCTTAGTAAACATCGGTAGCTCATTCTTTCTTTAGGTAACCAAAGGGAAGAAGTGGCCCGAAGTGGCTCGCATCCTTGGATACACCAGCGTTCAAGGTCTTTCGACCCAAATCAAGAACTCATATGCCCGAGTGATCCTCCCTTATGAAGACTTTTGCGAGCGGGGTCGGAATACACCTTTTTCCCCTCCACAAAACTCCAATTCCAAGCCTCCAATACACATTCAAACTCCTGGAAAGGCACCTCGTTCCAGCGCCACTCCGGCCGAAGATGACAGCACTGTTTCCAGTCCCCTTACTGCATCATCCAGCCCTCTTTCTGAACCTCCAGATGAAAGTGAGTTGAAGGAACAGGGGCCTCATTCTCGAAGGAGTGCTAGACAAGATTCATTCGATCAGACTAGTCGTGAGTGTATCTGCACCATCTTTCAAAATCATCCTCTCAGATCTCCTCAGAGTCGCCTCAGAAAGCAACTCCAACACCCGCGCTTGCGCCTTTCTTGCCGGTGCCGACATACTTCGATGAGAAACCTGTCATAAAGGCCCGCGAAGCTGGTAATGAGGTACGACTTGCATTTCTCAATCAATGCAGGTTTTAAGTTGTACCCAACAGCATTGTGAGATATGTGGCAAGAAGAACAGAGGAGAACAAATGCTACTTTGTGATGGATGTGATTGTGGTAAGATAACTTCGGTTCAACTTGAGAACCGTTCTGCATCGTTATCTTTCTCAGGATTTCATATATTCTGCTTGGATCCGCCGTTAGAATGTCTTCCCAAGAGCGAGCATTGGTACTGCTATTCATGTCTTTCAAGAACTGGAGGAGATTATGGCTTTGACGAGGGAGAGGAACACAGTTTGTCTAGCTTCCAGGCTCGAGACTCGGAATTCCGACGAATGTGGTTCAAATCACATCCTCCTCCTCCTCAACCCACCGCGATGAAAGATGACCCAACCGCTTTGCGCTTCGGGGACATAACTGTTTCCGAGTATGATATAGAGAATGAATTCTGGCGCTTAGTACAATCAACCAACGAGACTGTTGAAACGGAATACGGCGCTGATATTCACTCAACAACTCACGGAAGGTGCGCGTTCCATGCAATTTTAGTCGCACCGACTCATTGTGTATTTGCTACGCAGTGCAATGCCTACGCTTGAAACACATCCGCTGGACCCTTACTCCAAAGACCCTTGGAATTTGAACAACATCCCGGTCGTTTCTGATTCGCTTTTACGATATATCAAATCAGATATTTCTGGGATGACGGTGCCTTGGACTTACGTTGGTATGGCTTTTTCAACGTTTTGCTGGCATAATGAGGTGAAGCCGCCGCGACAAATAGTCGTCTGCTCCTGTACTCACCAGACAATCTGAATATAGGATCATTACACATACAGTGTTAACTTCAGTAAGTTTGGTGCTTATTTACACGACTCAACTTCAATAATTTTTTGAAAAAGTGCATTGGGGCGAGACAAAGACTTGGTATGGGATTCCAGGAGCAGACGCCGAAAAGTTCGAAGCTGCTATCAAGTATGAAGCACCTGATCTTTTCGAGACTCAGCCGGACTTGTTGTTTCAGCTTGTAACGCTAATGAACCCGAAGCGTCTGACTGAGGTCGGCGTTCGTGTTTATGCCTGCAACCAACGAGCCGGTGAATTCGTCTTGACTTTCCCAAAGGCTTATCATGCCGGATTCAATCACGGTGTCAGTGCAATGTTTTTTTCTAAATATGCTCGCATCACATTGATTTCTCAAATAGTTGAACTTCAATGAAGCCGTCAACTTTGCACTTCCCGACTGGCTCCCTTATGGGCGGGATTGTGTTCAACGCTATCGTGCCTTCAGAAAGCTTCCTGTCTTTTCTCATGACGAACTACTGATCACCATAACACAACATTCACCTTCAATCAAGACAGCAATGTGGTGTGTGTTTTCTTTCGAACGTCCTATAAACCATCTCATGTCTTCCGGTAGGTTAGCGGATAGTCTACGCGAAATGACAGATCGCGAAATAGCCAATCGCGGTCGAGCTCGCGCTTTAGGATATGTCGACTCGCTCGAAGAGCAGGATCGCCCTGAAGATCAGTACCAATGTACTGTATGCAAAGCCTTCTGCTACCTATCGCAGATTTGCTGTCCTCATCAGTCCAATGTCGTCTGTGTTGACCATGCTGAACTTCTTTGCGCCAAGTGTAATGATTCAAACTCACTAACTCTACGCACACGCTTTCCAGACAACGAGATCATTGATATTCAGAACAAAGTCGCTGAGCGAGCTGCTATCCCTGCTGCTTGGAAAGCAAAACTGGATAAACTTCTTTTGGAATCAGCTCGACCTTCTTTACGCCAACTTCGTTCCCTACTAGCCGAAGGCGAACGCATCCATGTCACTTATTTTCTCGAAGAGATCTACATGCTGAGAAAGTGTGTGACTCGTGCTAACGAGTGGGTCGACTCGGCAAACACTTTCATTGTTCGAAAGCAGAGTAGGAAACGTCCTCGTCGTTCCAAGGGTCGTTCAGCGCAGGAGGGAGACGAAACTCACGAAAAGCCTGAGAAAACCCTAGTCAATCTTTATGATTTATTTCGCGAGGTTGAAATCCTTGGGTTTGATTGTACCGAGATAGCCACCCTCCGTAACCTGGCCGAACAAGCTGAGGAGCTCAAGACTGTCGGTACTGCTATACTTCAATCACCCACCGTCAATCGCAACCGGGAAGAGTATATGCAACAGTGCCAGAAACTCGTCCTCGATGCTTCGTCGTTGAATGTTCTCATCGACGAAGTTGCCGAGGTTGAGAAGATTGTTGACAAAGAGCAACTCTTAGCGGAACTTGAGGAGAAGATGGTAGACGGTTTCACTTTGACTCTCGAAGAAGTTCGCCAGCTACTGAGTCGTAGCCGTGCCTGTCAGCTATCTCCTGACAACAAGTATATTCGCCTTCTGGAAATTCGGTTGCGCGAAGGCACCAGCTGGGAAGATCGTGCGCAGGAGGTCCTGCAACAGCCAATTAAAACACTTGAAGACCTCGATCAGTTTGCTGATCTGGATCCCAGCGTACCCATCGATCCCTCGGTCCTTGACCGTCTCATGTCGGCTCGCGACAAAGCGCGCGACTTTGAAAAAACCGCTCAGGGTTGGTTGGAGCCTGGGACTACTACTAAACCTCGGCCTAGTGATGTCATCAAATTGGCCAAACGGGCAGAGAAGGAATTTAGTCTTCCAACTCTTCTTGAGGTAAAAGGCATGGCGAATATTGCGAATGAGCTAGAGGACCGCGCCGAGCAAATCCTGAAGTCTTCGTATGTTCGTAGCAATGAGGACGTCTTTCGGTCCGTTCAGGACTGGAAGGACTATGCTAATCAGCATCTCAAGATCTTCTCATTGCCCAAGTTTGAGAAAGTCCATGTGCAAGTGGCTGCCCATGAAAAATGGGTATCTGACCTTCCGTGGTATTGTCGCAGACATAATGGGGCCTACACCCACGGAAAGGAGGTACTCGACGATGTCATCGAGTGCACCCGTCCTGATGATGACCAACCACCTAACGACGAATATCTTACCTGCATCTGCAACGTGCCCGTACGTCCTCCTCCCCCAGGTGTCCCTTCCGATGCTGTTCAATGCGATCATTGTTTTGCTCGATTTCATGAAGAATGTGCAAAGAATGGCGGATCTTGTCCTTTTTGTGACCATTCTCATTGGACTGGAGACATCCCTAAGGCTCGTTCTTGGCACTTCTGCTTCTTGCCCAATCTGCTCATCAACGCTCCCGAGATTTCGAAGAAGTACTCAGAGGAATGGAAACAACTAGAGGTCATTGTACATCGAGTTGATCGTCTGTCAGCTGTGATTGGACAATTCTTAGCTTATACATCCCAGCCTGCCAATCAACATCCCACCTACATTCATCAAGTCCGTCACTACATGCGAAAGCTATACAAGTTACAGTTTGCTGTGTCTCCCAATCCTAAGGTATCTTTTGGTCTCGACCTTGCCGGTCTCCATCGTATCCTTGCCGGTAGACCGAAGAAACGCAGAAAGCCAAAATTCCACTTTGGGCAAGATTCCGACTCCAACTGGGCAGATGGAACACGGTGTATCTGTCGAGGCCGCACACCCTACTTACTTGGTTATCCCGCTGTTGATTGCGAACAATGCGAAAGACGCTATCATGCTGGGTGTGTTTTTTATAATGTTGAACAACGTGCAACGTTTGGAAATCGGCCTAGGCCATATATATGTCCTTTATGTTGCCTGCGGAGGAACAAAACCTATCCATACTCAGAAGTACGGGTCAAGCCCCCACGTAAGTTTTCTCTCTTCGCCCATTCTTTCTCTGTATGCTCACATATTTGTAGCCGAGGACACTGCTCATGCGGACTATTATGTTGACACAAAAGAAATGTTGGACACCTTCAGCAAAACTATAATTTACAAGGCAATGGGCCAGCCTTATACCCAGACCTTGTTTGTTGAGCTCCTAAAGTTCACACCAGGACAGCCAGACACCCATGCAGGAGGTTCTGCCCAGCCGCCTTCCTCTTCTGGCCCTCGAGCATCGAGCATCGAAGTTCCTGGACAACATCTAGTGCCTCCCCCTACGCATGCACCTATCGCTTTATCTCCGCCTGTTTCAGTCGGTGCTCTAAACGCCGCAACCAATGTAGCGGTTCAGAATGTGCCCCCGCCGCCTTGGTCAAGATGGAGTACTGTTGCGACACCATCTCAGCCTCCCTCTATATCCAGAAGGCACGAACTTCCCCCTGTTTCTCTACTATCACAGGAGCACCAGGATACTCGGAAACGCAAGCATGTAGAAGACTCTACCCGTGAAGATCTACTTCCCCCTATGTCCAGCTTAACTGAGCCTGCTGCAAAACGACGAATCATTCTGCCTCCCGTTCATCACCACAATTCTCTGCCTCCAATTCAATCACATCCTCCCCGGGCGTCTCACCCGCCTCAAACTCGAACGCCTGTGCTTCCTCCACCGACGCCTCAGAATCAAAGTCTTTCACCGTCTTTGGCTCGGTTAATGTCACCTGTTGACCAATCTCCTAGATCACAATTCTCTCATGCGCATTCATCGAATGGTATGAGCACCAGGCTTGAAACTCGACATGACTCTCCTCTCATGAGACCAGGGGGTGTGGATATCCTTAACTCTCCACCAATGCGCGGTCTTGACAGGGATGTGCCGCGATCGATCCGTAGCAGTGACCCGACCACACTTCCTGGTCCCTCTACTTCACGAAACAGGCATACGTCTCCGTTGATCGAGAGGGACATGCGCGGTAGTCCACCTCTTGGTGCTCTGTCCATCGTCAATGGTCGCCACAAGCTGCTTGCGTCTCCGTTAATTGATAGGGATGGGCCGCGCGGAGGTCCGAATGGTCACGATAAAGTTCATAGGTCCCCGGTCGTGCGTAATGGATATGCCAATCCTCAGACTTCACTCGCCACAGGCATTGACGCACCACCAATACGGAAGTTGATGATGTCTCCTGGTAAACCTTGAAATTTTTTTTCCTCGCCTCTCCATTCAATGCGATATGACCTTTGTTGCTTGCTTTGCCGATGTAGTCTTTATAATAATTATGCTTTCCTGATTTTTTTTTACATAGGGCGTAGTGTTCTGTGGACAATCACAGTGTGTAGTCCCTCTGATTTGTAGGATACAATTTTAATTTTCAAACTATGCATTATATTTTGGAGCTTCGAGGTCCTGCTACCTAATGTTCACGGTTCAATCCAATAGTAGTACTAGTAAAGGTGGAAGCACAGGCAATATATATAGACATCGAAATTAATGTGTAACGTTGGTTTTCTTCAGATTGTACCCTGTCGCAGACACTTGCACGCAAGGGTTTTTAGAGGGCTTTCATACGCAGGTGCGACCTGGGGATGTAAAAAGCTTGTAGACTAGAGAGAGCAGAATAACGCGGCTTGTGAATATGTGAATCCCGGGACTGTTTCTTTGGCTCTATTAGGACATTCTCTCACCTCCTGATTTCTTCGTCGTATTCAGATTCCAGCAAATTACTAGTTGCAGTCCATTATTACATATATATATAGGATGTTTGGGTATTTTCAACTGTATTTGGAACATACTACAAAGTTCGCACTTGTTGTTTGTTCAGACCTCAGGCCTCAGTATTGAGCACAAACTTCAGAGTGATGATTATCCAGCTGGCGCGAGGAAACGACTGATCATAAGAAGGTGGTGGCGGCAATTGACGCGCTACGCGTCGTGTGTGACTGGGCACGTGCGTCGTGGGGTTCCACTTGTCACTTACAAGTTACATACGCATCGTACAGTAACAGTCTGGTAACAGTGGACAGTTCAAAGTTCGTTGTCTCACCCTTCGACAACGACACACTGTGCTCGATGAACCTAGGATCACATATGTAGCCTAATATGGCATCATATTCCCTAGGAACAAACTGAATATTAAACGGTGCTTCGAATTCGTTTCGCACAACGAAATTCAATGATTTACGAGTTCAGGTTGGCGTTATTTCCTCGACTGGAGGATGGGTGAAAGCTGCTGCTGCGTTTGCCCATGGTCCAACTCGGCTAAAATCAAAAACGCAGAGTTTTATGAATTTTAATCAATGCAGAAAACGACGCGCAGCGCTCCTCATTCTATAATATGATTGTCATATGGGTTCGTCCGAGTAGTACGTCCGTTGCTTCGGTTTACATATTTCGGCTCTCCCAGGCTGCCAGAGCATGTATATAAGGATGCGATAATTCAAAAAGCGATGGGCGTGTGGTCACCTCAAGATGCGTTCACTCTTGTCCTGCCTAGCGATACTCACGTTCTCCGTGCTTGCTTTCCCTTCTCCCAGAGAAAGCCATTCCCAGATCAAGGAAAGAGTCTTTCCACCTCGTGACTGGGAGATCCACAGTGTCGCTCCTTCGAGCCACAGAATAGAATTGAAGATTGGCCTCCCTCAACCAAATTTCAATATCCTCGAAAAACATCTATATGAAGTCTCAGATCCGTCTCACTCTCGCTATGGACAGCACCTTTCCAAAGAAGAGGTGGAGGCTCTTGTGGCTCCTCATCCAGAAAGTTTGGCACTTGTGACCGAGTGGCTTGTCTCTCACGGCATCGGGGAGCAAGATATGACCCGGTCTCCCGCCCAAGATTGGATCACTATCACCGTTCCCGTGAGAGTTGCAGAGAAGATGCTCGATACTGTACGTCCTATAGAGCTAAATAAGTTCGGTCCAAGTTCAACTGATTGACTTTTATAGACTTATCACGTTTGGAAGCATACATCAAGTGGCGAGTCAATTGTTCGAACCACGAGCTACAGTTTGCCCATCTATCTACACAAGCACGTTGACGTGATTCAACCCACGACGACATTTGCCCGTCTCAAAAGTTTCAAGTCGACTATTCATAGGCTTGATATGGAAACTGGGCAGATCGTTGAGCAAAGCAATACCCCCATTATCAGCGCATCCGGCATCTCTGTTGACCCTAGTTGCAACACTACAGTCACGGTAACCTGTTTGAAGCAGTTGTATAATGCCACAGATATTACTCCTTCTGCTAGCATCAACAACTCTTTTGGAATCACCGGTTACCTTGATCAATTCGCCAACTTTCAGGATCTTCAATCATTCTTTGCCGCTCAAGTCCCCGAAGCTGTGAATTCAAGCTTCACTGTCCTTTCTGTAGCCGGTACATAATCGGATCGTAATCTGAACCCTGAACCTGCTTCTCATGGTGTGTCCAGGTGGTCAGAACAACCAGACTTTGTCCGAGGCCGGGGATGAAGCAGACCTTGATATCGAGTTCGGGTTCGGTATTACCTTCCCGATTAATGTGATATGCGTCATCTTTTTCTCTTTTTACTCGTACTCACGCGACATTGTAGGGAACCTTTTTCACTACAGCTGGAAGTCCGCCATTTATCCCAGATTTGAATACGCCTACGGATACCAACGAGCCTTACATTACGGTGAGTACTCGAACGTTCCAATCGGCGGTATATCTTTCATTGATGGCATCTAATAGTGGTTGGAGTTCATTCTTGCTCAAGCCGAGATTCCTCTGGTCATAACCACAAGGTAAAAATCTAGATTCTCGAGAGGGACGACATTGAAATCTTTCTTCAAGTTATGGCGACGATGAGCAAACAGGTACGTTTATCCGTCATTTTGCAGTCATGTGTCTTGATTTGCAGCGTAGTTCCCGAAAGCTTCGCGAAACGTGCTTGTGCTGGTTTCGCCCAATTGGGTAAATATTCCCACCTGACATGTACATACTAGGATTCTAATTTCTGTTGGAATGGCTAGGTGCTCGGGGTGTCTCTCTTACATTTTCCAGTGGAGACGGAGGTGTTGGGGATGGAGACCCCGATCCTGCCACTCAAACTTGCATCACGAACGATGGGACTAACAAAACAGAGTTCCTCCCTCTCTTTCCAGCTTCTTGTCCCTAGTACGTGCTTATTTCCCTTGCTGTTCACTACACTTCTAATGATTCAATGTAGTGTTACCGCCGTCGGAGGTACTATCCATGTTCCCGAGGTCGCAGTTGACTTCTCTGGAGGTACTTGAGATTTTGGTGTACACCGCCAGTTTGATCCCCTTTCTAACCGTGGCACGACCAGGTGGATTCTCCAACTACTTCCCTCGTCCTTCATATCAGGATGCGGCCGTAGCTGCCTTTTTCGAAAACTTCCCCAATGGAACATATGCAGGGCTCTTCAATCCGTGAGTTACTGTTGTCCATCCGCATTTACAAGCTCTGTTTTCTGAATTCACCGTAGTGATGGACGGGTATGGCGTTCCATGCTGACAACTGCATGAATTATGATACTGACTGGTTGGAATATCAGGCATTTCCAGATGTCGCCGCTCAAGCTGACAACTTCCAAGTAATTATTGGGGGACAGACCGGTCTCATCGGTGGCACTTCCGCTGCATCGCCTACATTTGCGGGTTTCGTAGCTCTGCTCAACGATGCGAGACTCAAGGCTGGCCTGCCTTCCCTCGGATTTTTGAACCCACTATTTTACTCAACTGCAATTAGCGGGTTTAACGATATCACGACCGGCAATGCTCCTGGATGCGGCACTGAAGGCTTTAATGTGAGCCCGGTGATATTATTCCTTACCTTGTCACTCATTTGTTCTTCTAGGCAACTGTTGGCTGGGACCCTGGTGAGCTTCTCTAGATAACATTCATTCTATCGGATGCTGATATTTTGGATACCAAGTGACGGGACTTGGGACGCCTGATGTAGGAAAACTTGTCGCGTTAGTGACATCTACATAGTGAGGTCAACAACAGAATAATCAATATACCCCAGGTACCTAAGTATGTACATACTGTTATTAACTACTTGCCACAGAAATTGCAATGGAACTCAGTTGAACGCGTTTCTAATGAGACAAGCTGACAGACAGGTACAGGTAGGTACAGGTAGGTCAAAGGTGTAAGTCAGGGTCGAACAGTTGCACAATTATACATAGTATAGCAGATAACTTAATGGAAAGCAGCATGACTGCTACTGGCACACACTCATTTGTCCAAGTTCCATCCGGCTTTCGACTCTCCTTCCTGGGAACCAAACCCTTCATCAGCATGTTTCTGGGACTAGAAGACGTACATGAAGTTCTGAAATCTTTTCGCAGAGCAAAACTTACACTGAAAGGGGCCATTGAATAGCTTTCAATTGGTGCATCGGTTGTACGATTCACATTGACATCAACAGAGATGGCGCGATTGAAGACGCTATCACTTGGTATCCCTGGCCGATTAGAGGGTGGTCCCCCTTCTCCATCCCAAGTATAGTTGACGGTAGAATGGATGCTTTCGTGTCTGCGACGGCTGTTGAAAAGAACCATCAAGGCGTTAGTGTACAATTTGGCAAGTATAGCAACTGGGGCAGCATGGTAATTGTTATGTTGGAAAACAATATACATGACTGCATCAACAATTGCGATACTGGCTGCAGTCCGTCCGGTCAGAAATGCGAGCATGGTTCTGCGTGAGTAACGTACTAGTGAGAAGACCTCCACCGACTGTCAAGCCAATGAGGCGGGACAACATGTTCTCAGTGTGGCGGTAGCTAGTGAATTTCCTAGCACGAGTGAGCTAATGAAGAAATCAACATATAATCGCATCTCTTCTATAGCAATACTCACCAGGTATAACATGCATACGGAAATGATCACGTCGCAAGAAGCGCTTCCCAAAAGCCAGACCTAATCTATGAGCTTGGTCCTAGGCAGCAGGGTTTTGGGGCAAGTACATACCGTGGTCACTACAAAGGTCTTGCTTTGTAAATCAGAGAACGTCTGAACCGAAAGTTTGATGGTAATTCCAAGCGCCATTGCAGCGCTGCCTTCCATTAACGCGAGCTAAGATAAGAGAATTGAGTATTGTTCGGCAAACAGATTTCAAAACCTACTGCGGCGATGAAAAGGGCCAATGGTATAGACCTTCCTAGAACATAGATCCGCCACGCGTAGAAGCACTGCACTATACAACTTGCTGAACGAACCCCAGGTGAGCTCTTGTAGCAAACCTTGTAAATCCTATCTACTTACCGACACCACTCATGAAGGGAATGTCGAACCAAATGAGTCCTAAGCCCTCCAGCGCTGCAACATTGCCCCAACCAGAGGCTAAAGAAGCAAAAACTGTACTAGTATACAAGGCAGTTTGCAATATATCCCAGATGAAGAGCCCATAAACTAAAGTTTTCAGTCGCCAGCTGTCCTTCGGAAAATTGAGGTAGTAGAGATCTGATATGGGGGTCATAGAACAGCCTATAGTGAACTAGATTACAGCGGGATTGTGCAACTCACACACTTGAACAGCGCTGCATCCAAAGAGGCCCCAGTTACCGACTAAGCCTAAGAGCTACCAGGGACCCATAAAATTTTATGGGAGCATCCCATAGTCAGACCTACGCACCAAAGGACCAGTTCTAGCGGCACAAAATCATTCTCGTCAGACTACGCGGATATAAGAAAGAGAGGAATCTAACAATTGAGCAACGTTGGGAGGGATTTGTGACATGACAGGAAGGTAGAGGAAGGAAGGGGAACAGCTTAAGTTACAGTCATTTTGTTTGCATTGGAGATAAATATACGGGCAAATGCGAAATAGTTGCCGGAGCCTGATCAAATTGGGAAGGCTTGCTTAACGAAGTTCTTCGCATCAAATATTGACGACACCGAGCTCCAGGCGAAACACTAGCCACTTGTAACGATGACAGCGGGATGTGGTATCATTATACCTAGGATACTGAATTTGACCAACTTGCTCAAAATATGTCCGTTGTCATATATCAGATGAGCACCGTTTCAGAAACTGGTGGTTGGAGCATCTGAGAGAAGCGAAGAAGCCTAAGAAAGCATACGCCACAGCTTACGATCATCAATGCTGCGTTGATTCGGCCAGCGATGTCAGCGAGAGAAGTTGAACACATTTATTTGCGGGATCCAGCCTGATCCAAGGTAGGATCGGACTTGTTAGGAAGACGCGCAAAGGATGACTAAGCTTTACAATGATCCGTTCGAGTTGGGTTGGAACTAGATAGATCTGAACGGCGCCGTGTATCTTTTTATCTATTCAGAATCACTTTCCAATCACTTCCAACTCAAGCTTCAATCTCGGCTTTTCTGATGGATTTCTTGATTGATAGCTCAATATCAGCATTTCTGATACTGTTACGGCTACATTCTCTTCAAAAGCGAGATGCAAGCCAGTCAAGAGGAACAAGTTGGTCCCGCGTTGGTATTGGGCAATGGTCTCCGCTGAATCGTTCTGCTCGACGTCTTTCGACTATCTCATCCTCGGGGGTGGAACAGCAGGGCTTGTCCTTGCTGCTCGGTAAGAATGTCTTCCATCTGCAGTTGCTTCGATAATATTCAAGCATCCCCGATTATGGTCCAGTTTGTCAGAAGATCCCGATGTTGTAGTCGGTGTACGTGCGTGTACTGGCTACGTTCGAGCAATACTGACTACCCAAATACAGGTGCTTGAGGCCGGAGAGCATATCAATGAGATGCCAGAAATCAATGTACCAGGTGAGTTCAACATTTCGTCATTCGACTGGTGCGAATGATATCGAGATTCTTCAAGGTATGATGGGACAAGCTCTGGGAAATCCAAAGGTCGACTGGGCATTTTCAACTGTGGAGCAAGAGGCAGTCCTGAATCGTAAAATATTTTCTCCTCGGTGAGATTCTGATTTTGCATCTTGTGCATGTATGCGCATAGAGCTCATGTTTAATCAGAGGGAAGGGAGTCGGGGGTACCTCTGCTGTGCGTCGAACTTCTTCTCGGCCTGTTAAAGGTAATAAATGCGGTTTTTTTCAGATTAACTTCCTAGTTTACCAAAGGTTTATCAATGTTTTTTTTAACGATATCCCACTCGGGCTAATCATCCTTCCCGCAAAGAGCGTCTGAGGAAGACTATAATGGTATGTTTGATAATAACTTCAATGTCAGCGATTCTCATTTTCGGGGCATCTATTCTCAGCGATCGAGGCTCTTGGGAATCCATATTGGAACTGGAAAGATACTTTCCTCAAATACCTCATGAAAGTCTGTCGTTTCTTTCTCCGTTGATCATGGATTCGACTCTCAAGTCGTTGTTCTGTGACTTTGGCAGGTAGAAACCTACGTTCCGCCCACTGACCCGAAGATTGCTCAAGATCCACACATCGGCTACACTACAGACTATCATGGCTCTAGTGGCCCGGTCAAAGCTTCCTTTTCAGCCTGGTTCAATGATCTGCATGCTAAGTTCATGGATACACTAGTCAACATGGGAGTCCCAATCAATCGAGACACTGTGAGCTATCCCCCTGCAAACAATTTTACCAAAGCTTATAGGGAATTTTAAAGGGTAACGGGCGGAACATCGGAGCGTCAGTTGGCCCTATCTCTGTTGATCCTTCAACCATGACTCGCAGTCATGCCGCGACTGTAACGGTTATACTATTACGCTGTGTCATCCTGATGATTAACCGAATTTTTAGGCATACTACACTCCAAACTCACACAGGACAAACCTTGTGCTGCTCACTGGTGCTCATGTTACCAAAATTTTATTGGATACCCCCTCTGGAGAGCCTGTTGTTGCAACCGGAGTGGAGTTCTTAAAGGATTCGCAAAAGTTTAGTGTCCGAGCTAAAATTGAAATAATATCAGCGGCCGGTAATGCAGTTTCTTGTTGTCAGACAGGCTTGATGTACTGATAATCACTTGTCGGATATCTATTGTAGGTGCTTTCCAAACCCCGCAAATCCTGGAACTATCTGGTGCGACCAGTTTTGTACCACAGTTCACTGCGATTCTGAAACCTAGAGGATTTCAGGAATAGGAAAGACCGATGTATTAACGAAGCATGGTATTGAAACAATCTTAGATCTTCCTGTTGGAGAGAACCTTCGTACGTACCATTTGGTTTCTTCAAAGTGCAGTTCCCATCAAATCTAACTCCGTTACAGAGGTGTGTCAGCGGAAGATACGAGGATATACGGACGGACTAAAAATTCACACCCTTGAATTGCGTACAGGATCATCTTACTTTGCCTTTCATACACGAAGTTCCCGAAGGTTCCGAGACGTTCGACAGTTTGCGCGACCCCGCTTTCTTGGAGCAACAATCCACACTATAGTAGGCCCATCTTTTGTGTCATACAACATACAAATGTATCTGACGTTGGCTGTAGCAAGAACGAAAGGAAGGGTCTACTGGCTGGTTCTATCACTGCATATGGCTACCTGCCTTCAGAGAAACTTTTTGACTCGAATGGCCTCCTGGCTTTACAGAGTCAAATGCTCCAGGATACAACGCTCACTGCATCGCCAAGCTTGAGTAAACAGTCTGTGCTCATCAAGAAATGGTTTCCAGACCCCAACCAGGCCCAGATTGAGTACGTTCCTGTGATAGTTATATAGCAACCCTGACGTCTACTGAAGTGCACTTCTTGTACCAGGGTGTTGCAGTTCCCTTTTTTCCTTTCTTTTGGCCCGTTGCCGGAGCGTCGAGAAGGCAAAGCGTACCATTCAATAATGATTATTGGTCTACACCCCCTTTCCCGTGGATCTGTCCACATCAGTTCCGCCGATCCCTTGTTCCCTCCAAGCATTGACCCTAGGTATTTTTCTAATCCAGCAGATTTGGAGATCATGGTCAGTGCTGTAAAGTTTGTTCGGAAGCTTATGCGAACGGAACCTTATGCATCTGCTGGCTGTAAAATGTACGACCCTCCAGAAAAATCGGCGGTCTCCAATGAAGATCTTTCGGACGATGAGATTCGAGATTGGTGCAGGACCCGAGTTATCAGCATCTTTCATCCAATAGGGACGGCAGCGATGATGCCAAAGGAAGATGGCGGTGTGGTCGATTCTTCATTAAAGGTCTATGGGACCAAGAATCTGAGAGTGGTACGTATTTTTTCTTTCCCGAAAGCCGTATGTGTTTTTGATCAAAGTCTGTGCAGGTCGACGCATCTGTTATTCCCCTGGTACATTTTTATTTCACCCTCGCACCTTTGGTTTCACCGGTCTCAACCATCATTTTGTCCTTCAGGAAATGTCGACACATCCTCAAGCTGCCGTGTACGCTATCGCTGAAAAAGTATATCAAATTTCACCATATAGTTCCCCCCCTTTCTTGCTTATCTATCTTTCCAGGCAAGCGACATTATCAAAACTGCGCGAGCTCGATGAACCTCTGATAGATGCACAGATGCGCATATAGAGCATATAGTGTAAGTCCAACTGTCACCGAGCTCGCTATCTCTTCTCTTATACGTCCAATGCTTCATCTCAGGACTCCGCAGGGTCGAAAAGGATCTACAAAGTTGTAAGTAGTAATACTATCCAGAAGTATTATCGGAATTGTAAACAGCTGTACTTACTACAAAGGTGAAAGTCATGTTATGGATAAGATAAGTTTACATTCGTGCGAGCTCAGAGTGAGAGTGAGTAAGAAGCACTGTGTATCAGTGCTCAATCTGATAGTAATGAAAAGCTTTGCCCACGAATGGAAGCTTGGGACAATGAGCGAGCATGCTAGAGCATGTCGAAAGCCATGGATGAGATGAAAGCAATGTTGACTACCTTAGTCCATGCACGAGCCTAATTTCGATGCCGGGAACCCTTTGGTATTACTTTTCGAGTTCCTGAGCAGTATAATTGTTGACGGGGAACTTTGGAGTTGATGAGCTTTGATGAGGAGGGAGAGGGTTACAACTTACAGGAAGTAAATAATTACAAATTGCTGTCGCGCAGACGGAGTCGGTTTACCCGCGGATGTCGCCGGGCCGGCTACTTAGAGGCTTGAGGGAGGCTTTGATTTATTTGTATCGGAAGACGATGCCAAGCAATGAGGTATCGTCTCGGCAACATTTTCTTCGATCAATCTATCTTTATGTCTTTCACCTTCAACTGGCCTCGTTTCTCGGACCAGTTTCATTACGATGCGATTCAAATGCTCAACAATGCTCTCAACAAAGGAAACAAACCGCCGGTTATAGCAGATAAGATTGAGGTGGTAGAACTGGAAATGGGTACTAAAGTATGTCATACAGGGAAGTATACAATATCTATTTTACACTGAAAGACTCTGCTCAGCCTCCAGACCTGGAAGTCCGTGAGATAGGCGAACTTACTGTGGATCAGTTTCGTGGAATTTTTCGCCTTTCGTATGACGGGGATGCACACATCGTGCTCAAAACAAAAGTGCAGGTGCGTAATCAATCGCTAGTTGTTTATACCCTACTCATTACCCTTGAGCAGGCGAATCCCTTGAACCATAAGCAGCCTGATATCCACATAATGGCTGGTTCAAAAGGCATGCTTGCTGCCAGGCAGCCACTCGTAGTTCCTATGCTTCTCCGCCTGTCACATTTTAAGTTACGGTCTATCATTGTTCTCGTAGTATCGAAGCAGAAAGGAATCACCCTCGTGTTCAAAACTGATCCTTTACAAAACGTCGATATTAACAGCACATTCGATTCCATAGCAGTCATTCAAAAATTTATCCAACGCGAGATCGAAGGACAGCTGAGACAAATGTTCAGAGAAGATCTTCCCGGCATCATTCACCGACTTAGCCAGCAATGGATCAAAGCCAAAGTTGAAGCTCCTTATGTATCTAAACGACCATCCGCACCTCCCGCACCCCCTGCGCCTTCGCCAATACTCGATTCTTCACCGATTCCTGCTCCACTTTCCTTCGACAATGTTGCAGGATTGTCCTCTCCTCATACTATGTCTTACGTTCGTGTTCCGCATTCGACAAGGGCTAGCAGCGTACACCGTTCGTGGTCGACATATTCTGGCGTAACCGGAATTACCCGTCCTTCCGTTGCTCGAAAAATCACCACACCACCTTCCCCACCTGACGACGTGCAGAGCACGTTTCCAGATCTCGAAAATTACGATCCAACTTACGGGTTGCGACCTGAAGGTCTTCCAACCAAAAGTTTCTTCAAGGGATTCCAAAATCTCTTCACCCCCAATCGAGGCCTTGCAGATCTCACTGAAGACCCCAGCGAACCTGATAGCGAACCCCCTTATGACCATGAACACGAAGATTCTACTACGTATGACATGATCGACTGGGATGGTGTACCAGGGTTTGCTAGTCCAGGCAGTCAGTCAGATTTCACATACACTCCGGAAGATCATGGCATGGAGTACGAAACGATTCCTGCCGTTGGTGGTGGTACTGTTCTTCGTCCACGGGTGGTGCATTCACAATCCATGATTCAGGATGCTGCTCCTCAGAGCCCGTCACCTGCGTCGAGACGTATGGGTCGGCGTTCTACGGATTCTGCTTTTTCTCCATTGCGTGCCGGAATGGTCTTGAGTCCGTCGAGCGCGCGTCTACCTGGTTACAACCCATATTTCTCTGATTCAGCCACAGGTCTTGCCTCTGCCAGTTCTTCCAAGAGTGTCAACTCAGCATTCTCCCTCCGCAGCACTCCTCCATTCCTTGCTAGACCCCATTTTGGTAGATCAATCACACCGGATAGTCTCGAAACACCCCCATCATATTCTACTGAAGATAATACACAATCATTACTTACACCGCCCGAAAAAGACCCAGCCCCGATTCCATTTACCGCTCCTACTTCTCGTTCTCGACGACTTTCTGTCTCTTCCAATCCAAGCAATTTCTTTCTCAGTTCCCCGACAAACCACAACACTTTATATGACATGGAAGACGAAACACCAAAGATCGTTCTCCGTCCATCCCCTTTGAATAACACATTACACCAACTGTCCACTCTTAGCCATTCTAACCACACGCTCTCCCCATACACTCGTTCGCTTGAACATTTTACAGTACGTAGCGTTCCGCCACGCTATGCCGGAGGTAATTTTGGTCCTTCCTCAAGCATAGATCGCCAGCCGGTCAAAGCAAAACGAAAAAGAACCTATCGTCTAGGTGGTCAGAAGGCTAACTCATCGATGTCATTACCTTTATCATCACAAGTGCCATCTGGTCCTTCCGACGACCGGAATCCATATCCTCCTGCTATGGAACCGAACGGTGTACCCGAATCGGACATCGACGTATCGGACATGGACCGTTACTTCCCCGTGAATGACGTCGATCAGAAAAATCAAAATTCGCTCTCCCCGTCGTCTGGAGTTGGTCTCGATCCTTTCAGCCCTCCGAACATTCATCCCCACCATTTTCGGTTACGGTCTTCATACGTCCATCCAGAATAAACCTATCATTCTTTCTGTTTCTTGCGGACATTATACATATTTGTGGGACAGTCTGGTTTCTTTTTTTCGTGCTGATATTTCTTACCTATCTCAATTGTTAATTTTTTTTGTATTACTATCATTTGGCATTTTATCCCCTTTTAGATCATTTTTCACTGCGCATGGAATAGCGGATGAAATGCATCCAATATGGACGAAGGGTTGACTTGAAAGTCCTGTTCGAACCGGCCAGCCAAAAATAGATTTCATGGTGGTCGTTAGTAGTTTAATCAGGTCGAATGACCATTAATACCTACATCCACTGTGAAATAAGAAGCATCGTGAGTTGAAAGCATATATTGTGATTGTCGGAAACGTGCCGTGCATGCTAGGAAGCCTACTGGTATTCTGTCTTGCTACTGCTGCTTGACGCAGCTCACGAAAGTCATTATTGAGGTAAGTTTTGGTTAGGCCTGTTGCTGCGGGCGAACGTAGCAGCGCTGCCGGTGGAGATATAACTAGGCCCAGAACGTCTGGAATATTGTTTCTAGTTGGCGTAGATGGCGCGATTGGTAGAAAAGAAGACAATGGCGAAAGGATATCTTGAAGCTCTTGCATAGAAAGCTGTAGGGTATCTGGTATATTCATGTTTTCTGGAAGAATTTTTACATCCTCGTCGACTGTGAGGATAGTGCGCAATTTGTTAAGTGTGTCAAGTTGTTCTTCGGTAAGTGATGCTTCCATGCTATCGTAGAGTGACACCAGCCTATCAGACTTGATGCCGCAGAAAACAGTCAACCCTTCTTCAGAAGGTTGAGCACTGAGCCACGTCATAAGCGAGAGGATAGCACTGCTGATTTCAGTGGATAGATTAGAATTGGACAGGGGCGTCTTGAAATTAGCCAAAGCCTGTCCGATATCCAGACGAAACATGCCCAAATCCAGGCTTTCCAAGGGAAGAGTTGTCAACACGGCAACAGCTTTAGACAACACAGAGTTGTGTTCCACTGCTGACTCATCTCCTAGTCGAGCCGTCCTCAGAAACAGGACTATCAAAGTAAATCTGAACTTGTTGTCCTCAAATCTGCTGTCGCAGTGGACCAGGAGCGTTTTAACGACTGTATCAAGGTGAGAAGACATCACTCGAGCAATTGATAGATTCGCCAAAGACGTCGTTAGACTGCTAAATGCCTCCTGGACAGTTCGTAATGCTCCAAGACACCAATCGAGCATATCAGAGCGCGTTTGCAGCATATTTCCTAAAAGCCGCACATGCAAGCCAATCTGGTAAAGTAAGACAACTGTTTGGATATTTGTGTTTCTCTGGGTTTCGAGTTCAATGGAAGCCAAAAGAGTCTTTGTGCACCGCTCAAAGAACCTCATCTCTTCTGTGAATAAAAACTCTGCCGTCCCTATCAAGCTCTGACTATCTAGCCTCACGAGGCGTCGGAGCAAGTGAATCTTGTTCTCTACATCGAGTTGACGGAAGAACTCTTGGATCTCGTCCAGCACATTCGGGAGTACCTGCGACGCCCATTCCTGTTTCTTTTCTTCATATTCAATATCAAGCTCAAGACTTCCTCCTACAGCGGCATTGAAATTTGGGTCCGGCAGGACATAATCAACAAGGGCAAACATCTGTAAAAGATGATAGGCTGGGTCTTTACCGGAACTCCCGACTCCATGCTTGAGTAGCATGCTCATAACAATTTCGGCTCTGCTTTTGCCTCCCTCGGGTTCCACAATGATTCCTCCTGGCCCAGAGTCTGACGCCCTACGCACGAATTCTAGACAGGCTTGACGAGTGGATTGAGCGGAAACGCAGGCGGGGGTACCTTGTGCGTATATGGTGTCTGCAGCATCCGTACATACAAAGACATCCACGACGCTAAGAACGATAGAGCGCAAAGTGTAGGCGGATAGCGAGAAGGATAGTGGTGCTGGATTTGATGAAGGGTAAGATTCAGGAACAAGGACTAGATAAAGGATAAGGGCAAGAAGGTCCTCTGCTAGTCGGAAAAGCTGTGATAGAACCTGCGGAAGGGAGACTGCTGTAAAAGTCTGTGGCTGAGTCTGGTGTGGGACAGGGAATGGGGAGGTGATACGGAAATTCCCATTCAAATCTCGTGATGTTTCTGCTAAGAGCTCTGCTAGCCGGGGGATCAACGCTGTTGAGTGTTCATCCCAAATCATTTGCAGGACATTCCAATCCCCTTTCTGAAGATCCTCCATCAATTCCTTCTCAACCAGGGCGATACTCACTAGAAGGGTCCTTAAACGTCGGGAAGATAATGGATGAGTATTGGGAAAAACGAGCTCTTCGATAGCAGCTGGTAAACCATCTTCGACCACTAATGCGATCTTCCGCATGGAAAGTCGGTCGTTCTCGGATATGTGGGATAAGGGTTGTTTGAGTGAGAGTATGGTCTGAACGAGATCATCATTCAGAGCGGCTTCAGGTTCATCGAGGAGGTCAGAAAGGATTTGTTCGCCAAAGATACCAGATTTACGGGGTGTGTCGTTGCTGGTTATCCATTTCAGACGAAGCGTGAATTGGCGGAGGAGAAGAAGATAATTCACGATCTTTGAGTAGATATGAATTGTGATAAGATAGGTGTTCAAGCGAAGAAAGAACAACTTACCTCCCGATATCCATCCATGCTCTGCCAAAGTCTTAACACGCCCAACGTTCTTTCCCGACAAACGTCATTGCCCAAACTATCTGACCACGCCCATACTGCCAACACACCGGCAACTCCAATGAAGGCCCGCACAAAGGCAATGAACTCGTCGTGAGATATTGCTGCCCCGACGCTCATCGAGCCAATTATTCCATTCCTCACAAAAAGCTTCGGATAAACTCCACTGGAATTCGGAACGATCGGGTTTTCCGCAAGTTTCGTGACTAAATCGATGTGCCCCGTCATACTAGCCAACCAAATCCCTAAGCTCTGCTCCCCCGTGCCAATGTCTCGTAGGAATGCAGTGGCAGCTGCGAAATCGGCTTGCGTGTTTGATAACGCGTCTTCGAAGATCTCCCAAGCTTGGATACGCGTAGCCAGGCGCTCGGCTGCCTGTTTAGATGATCTAGTTTGGGTGACGTTGATGGCAGAGTTTTGGAAGTCAGCGAGGACGTCCAGAAAATAGTCGTTATGCAGGTAACGCGCGATATCGGCATTTGCAGAAGCATCAAGAAGGTGGAGAAGGGTGTCTTCATCGAGGGACTGAGCATCGAAAACGGTGCTGACATCGATTCCTTGCTGTAATTATCAATATAAGCAGCATTCACACTCGGGAAACGGGCCTATATACTCACACAGAGAGCCAGTGCCAGCGAAGGACGTTGGGACGCGGAAAGCTTGAATAGTTTAGCGATGTGAAAGGCTTGATTATTGGTTCTTGGACCAATATTATCTGCTACGACCTGAGCAAACTTCGTTAACGTGTCTTCCGCCACAGCATCCGAAACTGCTTTGGACATAGCATCCAGTGTCGCCTCCAGGTCAAAGTTCATTTGGTCTTCACCACTGTTCACAGTCTCGTCATCGTCATCTTCCATCTTCGACGCGGTTTGAAAGATATCTCTGTCGAAATCCACAAAAAGGAACGGAAAATTTGAATCGTCCCAGTCGTCGTTGTCTGGTTTGAGGCAGAACATTAGCTTGGAAAGGAGTGAGAGCGGAGGTGGGTCGTCTATGAGGGAAAGAAGGTTCCTCGCGAGGAACGTTGGGTCAGAGGAATTTGCTGGGTCAATTGACGAGGATAGTGTTCGTGTTCGTGTTTCCGCTGAAGAGATCGATTTTGACACTGAGCTGATTAGTTCCTCCACAGAAAGAGGTGGAATAATAGTTTCTGATACAACTTCTCCATAGATTGCCAGTGAAAGAGCCTCAAATTGACCTTTGACTATCATTAACCGTGTAGCATACTGTAAATCCATCTCATTATCAGTGAGAATTCACTGAAAATCAGAAGTTTTCATACCTCAGTACCTAGATCCACAGTAAAGTCAATCTGGCCACCAGCATAGGCAATCGTAGTGGGAACTAGTGCGTTCGCCGCACGCTGCTTGTCTTTTGACTCTGACGAAGGTTGTACTGGTTGCGCATTGAAGTAAACATTCAGAAGAAAGGAGTCTGGTTTGGTTTCACTGCAGATTACATTGTTAGCGTATACATAAGCATTTCGGTGAAAACAGTGATAGAAGACAGACCTAACGATGTCCGGACACAGTTCGAAAGGCTTTGCGCCTTTCGGAAATACACGAATGCATTTCACTCGAACTAGCTTGGTGAATCGTATTGCAGCGAGACTAGACGGTCCTTCCGGGATTAATGAGCACCAGTGTAGGAGTTTCATTAGAGCAAGCAGAAGCTTCAACAATATGTATCACCTTGCTTGGCTAGGTTTCTCGGACTGTGATAATTGATGCAGGTTTCGTTCCATATCGCAAATATGCCGTTTCCTTCTCGGCCCGGCTTGTCCCCCTCGATTGCTTTGACTTCATCTCACTGTCCTAAGTATTGGCTACTCAATCCAACCACTTTATTGCAATGCTATCTGAAAAAATGTAGTACTTGCAAGTACAAAAATCTGCTCTGCCCTGTTTTCTACACAAGTTTTTGTACTCTAGAGTTCAATACCATGCAGCACATATCATAACAAATTTTCCAACAATATCCTGATACACTACGATGGTTGAGCCCAGCTGTTCACTGTGGACCCAGGACCTGCGGAAACTCAACCGTGTCCCGACGGAATTTCGTCATTTTGGTCCAGAGCGGGTTAATCCGCCACGGATGCTTTTTTCGATGATTCTGCTTCCACCAATTAGCGGGTGAAAAGCACTTTGCCTCAGATATCAGCTTTCAACCGTAAACCGTAGCATTGACATCTGTACCTATATATGATGTTACTTTACGTGTCTGTTACATGCATTGCCCATTGTTGAACTCCTGTTCGGTCCAATACTACCCAACCATGTGTTCCAGCTTTGATTCGACCAATGAGACACTGTACACTGGTCATATCCACGACTTCGCTCAATCCCATTTTTGTTGAGGAGAAAAGACCAGTTGAATAGAAATTCTTCATCTCTGCACGCTGAATTCCGGCCAAAATGAGGGTTGTATCTATGTCAATTCCAAGGACCAGTGTAGATTTAAGTGTGACAACAAAGATATGTTGCAGCTGGCCATAGAATGCTTGAAGGGTGAATTCCGATCTTTTTTTGCGGGACCTTGCATTCCTGTCAACAAGAAGCTCATACTAGAAATGATTCAACAGATGATTGAGCTACAAATGCTTTGGCTTACACGGATGAAAGTAGCATCCCGGCGATCTTCTGCAATTGGGACTAGACTTGAAGCATTCATACTGTCTCCACCATTTAGTCGGCGGACTTTCCCCCATCTTTCTATGTTATCAGTTGAGAGGTATTTGCGGATAGTTTGGATGGAGGTATTATAGCGGGTTGCAAGGGCAACGCAGATTTTATCTGTCCAGAATTGGGTGACAGTGGAAGCTGGTCTCCGGGGGGGAAGAAGTATGCATGTAGGATCTATAAAGATAAATATTACAATAGAAAGAGACAGGATAACTACGACTCACAATCTGGATGTGCAAAATGTGTTCCAAGAGTGGTTTTCCGCTTCAGATTGAGGTCATCTTCAAGACCATAGAGTATTTTAATATGCGAAGGTTGTGCATTAGCAGAGATGTAATTGTCAATGTTTGCAAAGGGATAGCGCCGACTCTTGATGGCTGGTTGAAGCTGGCCACAGAAACGTTCTGTGGGAAAGGCCCAACTTGCCCACACAGGAGCGATTTGCTCAATGCTATCAGCAATATGGAGAAGGCCATGAATGGTGAGTGGACATGCGGAGAGATGACTGGGCAGGTTCTGATAATACAGTCTGAGGAAATAATCAGAATGTAATGTACATAGTGATAAAAGAATGATGAGATTTTATACTTTTCATATTCCTCAACCCAGCTAGAAAACCCAAGGCGGATATCCTGAATGTCTTTCTGGGTATACTCGAACTGAAGGCAAAGGTGAACTAGACGTGAGAGTTTCATGAAATGATTGTAATAGATTGGTCTTCGAAATCTGTTATGAAGTACCACCGGCCCAATATAGAGAAGCCAAAATGACCAAGTGTCTGCAGTGAAAGCAATCTTATCTGCCAAAACATCTGGTGGACGAGCAGCAAAAATGCCAGGAATGTCAGAACCTGAGGCAGCAGTGGCCGCACCAATAGCTTCCCAAACTCCCTTTGGAAACTCATACTCCCCACTGCCTTCATCAAGCTCCTTGTATTTGCCGGTCCAGAGAAGAACAAGGTTCTTGATCACATTTTCAAAGAGCAGATGCATGAAATCATACGGGAAAGCGATAGGGAATGAGAGTGAGTCAAGAACCTGTAAGATTGGCAAGCCGTTGATTCCATATTGTTTGGCAAGCTCCTTAGAGCATGTTGGAGCTTCAAACACGACTTCTTTTGCCTGCGTGCACATCTCATCGTGAGAACGGAGTGGAAGATTAAGTGGGTCATACTTCTTCACAAGAGTAGGGTTGTTTAGAACAGTAGGATGTCTGGACCGATCTAAGGGAACATAATATGTTTTTTTCCCATGAATGGTAGCCACTCCTTTGATGTTGCACATACGACATGGGCACACACCATTATGACCCTTCATCTTCATGACCATCGAGATAGCTGGAATGTCACCAAAAACAAGGATGAGGAATGACCGGAGTATGAAGGTCATTTTTGATTTGCTATCAAAAGCAGGGACACCTGAGGCAAGTTCGAGAAGCTCCTCCACAAGAGGCCAGAGAAAAGAATCAAATCCTTGGGCTTCTTTGGACCTGGAATAACACCCACACACAGAATGTACTCTAGGTGAAAGCAAATCTCCGGAGGAAGATTATAGTTGTACAAGATAAGTGGCCAGCAAGTCTTTGTCCGACATCGCCAGGGAGCAAATCCATCTGATGAAAGTCCCAGCGCAATATCATGGGAATCCGCAAAATATTGGTAAGGTATTTCCTGCCCCTTGACTTTGACATTACGACACTTTAACTGCTGATAATGATGACAGTTGAACACATCGTGGACCTCTCCATTGGTTGGTTGAAATGTTGTATGATAACAGAGTTTTTCTATCATCGATAGACTACGATAATAGGCAGTCAAGCAGGGAATAATAGGGACATATGTGAACCGTTTACGTGGTGTCTTCCCATCTGGTCGATAGCGGAACTCTTTACAATGAGGACATTGTTTTTTGTCAGCATGTGGGCCCATGTAACATACACAGGAGTTGATGCAGCACTCGTAGATCACAGGTCGCAATCGAGCAAGCCACTCTGCACGCTTTTTGGTGACTTTCCATGATGCAGGAGGGTCATTTGGAAATGTAGCAGCCAGTGCAGCAAAGGTATCGTTAGACATATGAGTCTCAACCTTCAATGCAAAATGATGGAGAAGGGCAAGTTCCTCATCAGTTATCTCCTCACCTATCATAGAGAATATAGTTAGCATTCCAGATTCCGAAGTCAGAATCAGAATAATAGTTCACCAAATTCTGCTAACTCTTGCTCAAACAACTCATTGAACTCCTTCTCAAGCCCTTCCCCATCCTCGTCATCTTTGCCTTCTGAATCAGAGAACTCGGGCTCCTCTCCAGTCCACTTGACACCATACTCCTGGTCTAGGGCATAGTCATGTTCAATATTTTCCTCGTCCTCGTCTTCATCACTGCAGACTGCCATGGGATCTGACACATGTTGAAGAGGATCTACCTGAACTCCAAGAGGAGCAACGGAATCTGCAGGTGAAGGCAGATTAGGCGATGGTACATTCAATGATTGTGATAGAGATGAGAATGATATTGTTGTTTGATTACTGATGGTGGCTTCAGCCTCGGACTCAGAGGATAAGTCGAGCTCCTGCTCAGACTCAGAATCAAGTGACCTGATAGGCCCCTGAGCAAGTGCAGGTAGAACACGAGCATCAAGGTGTCGACGCTGTTGTTTCCGGCTCAAGGTCTTTTCACATCCGCAAGGACAGAGTGTACGTTGGGTAGATGGGCGAAATCGCTTTCTCGATGACATGAGCATAATGGAGAACAGGCACAAACAAGATGAGATAAGCACATCACAAAAGTTCCATGCATTGTTATATTCAAACCCGCTAAGTACTACAGAATCCTGTTCGTCTGAACCGAAGTACCTATCACCGAACACAGGATTGGTGGTGATCACCTCGTCGATAGCTTTCAATTCTTCAGCAGTGAGTTCAAGAGCTCCAGCCTTCAGATTCTCGAGAGTGCGGGAAGCTTTCCTGCGAGAGGAAATAACATTGAATCAAACAAAGAAGAGGAAAAGGTTGAGTGAACTTACGAGGATCCTGGACGCGGTAGCATGTGTGGTCCGAGCAAAGCAACCCAAGCTATACTCAATTGTGCGGGAGTAACACCTTTCTTCTTGGCGATAACTTGCAAACCCTCAACTATAGCCCAGTTGGCTCCTTGAATCGTGTCAAACAAGAGCGAATATCACCCTCTGGATAGCACGGTTTGTGAGCAAAGGGAGTGATAGGGAAGGTCGCTGGTAGATTTGATCTGACCAGTCAGATAGCCTCGTCCCAAAGGCGAATGTGCGACAACAGTGATGTTCAGTTCGCGTGCAGGAGAAATAACTGCCTTCTGATTATGGCCGTAGGACCACGGACTGACTTCGATCTCGGCCGCGGTTATAGGATAGATCTTTCGAGAGGAGTTTTGCAGTCAATGCAAGCGGGTTCGAAGAGATCGAGTTTCTTGTTGGGTCCGAGAGCACTTTGAATCTTATCGACACTGGCCGGCAAATAATGGAACACACCTTGCTAACTGGGATGGATGAAACACCCACTTCGAGAGCGATGAACCAACAAGCTCTGTATGAAGATAAGATATTGAGTGTATTGTAACAATTTAACCTGACACTAGGCTTACTTGAAGTCTTGACCTCTTCCAAGCACACTCTGAGGGAAGGCATAGTATAGTCATCAGGAAATTCCACCCTGGAGATATCCTAGATAGTTATAAAGTACCGCCTGAGATAACGACAGCGCAAAATTTGTCAAAACTCACCAGAAGAATGAAGTAACTCCCTTCCGGATTGGTGTACGGAAGCCCAAGTGTGTCAAAGCAATCCGTCAAGACTTTTCGTCGTTCGGCATATTCTGCTGTCTGAGTCTGAAAGAATTTGCATTCTTGCACTTGCTCAAGGCCTGCAGCAGCAGCTTCTTGTAACGGAGAGTTAGAGCAAAAGACAATACGCATCGAGGCTGCTAGCGTCGGCCTGATGATATATTCTGGACCGATAAGCCAACCAACATGCCAGCCAGTTGCGGCGAGCACTATGGGCAGTGGAAGCTAAGATGGTCAAAGCCGAGAGGGTTGAAGATGGAGGAGATGGACAGAGAATAATTGGGTGCCTAAGTCCTGACGTGTACCTCACGTGCAGTCAAACGCGTATCCGGCGGCCTTCCATGTTGAACTCGATCGTTGATAGCAATGCACAGTATATCAATGCTTGAACCCCCTAGGTTCACCTCTTTCTTCACCTCTATCATCATGCCCAAATCCAAAGTCAGTGCTAGTGCCCGTAACAAAGCTATCGACCCCACTCGTGCAGCTACCAATTCAAAAGTCCTCAAGACTCGTGATGCAGCAAAGACAAAGACTAAGAACACAAAAGCAACTGTTTGTACCAATGAGGAGCTCGAGATAGCTACTGCCAGTCGTGGAGATGTTATCTTGATGGGTGAGTGGGAGTTCACTTGACTGATATCTTGACTCATTGCGATCTCTACAGAATCTGACGCACCCTCTAACAAAGAGAACAATAGTATGAAGGCTGTATCTGTCGGAAAACGCAAGGACAAGAAGGCAGATGGCAAGGCACCACGTAAGTGTAAGCATGAGAATGTATTTTCCATCGAGAATCTCTATCTGACACTCCAGTAATTATGCCAGGTGTGAATAATAAGGACAAGGACATTGCAGTAGCAGTCTCCGAGGCTCCCGCTGTACCCGTTGTTGTCAATGACAATCCATTTGTCCCAGGTATGTATTGAGATCGTATGATACATTAAGTTCCTCACTCTACTTTGATTAGGACCAGGTCCGTACTCACGCAAAGGCAAGAATGCCGAGACTGTCGTTCTGAACAAGTACTGTGCCTCCATTGATGAGCTCCATCGTCGTGCTGATGAACTCGAATACCGTATTCATAATGGTGACACATTGGCGTTGTATGAGGAAGAAGTTGATGCTCACATTCATCGTGGACGCAGTATGTGACTTTTTTTCTTCACTAAACATGTAACCAAAGAGTTATATCTGCAGAGAACATAGCACATGATGAGAAGGTCCGTGTCACTGCTAGATATGAAGGCGCCAAAGCTACTGACGCAATCAAGACTACCAACAACGTCAATCACAGCAAATATTTTATCAAGAATGTTACAGATACGAAATGCTCTCCTGAAGATGTCATCTGCAAGCCTGAGGGTCAACTTTCAGAACCAGGCAGAGGTGGGTACAAGCTTCGGGAAGCTATGCAGCTAAATGATAGCAAAGACTACTCCACATTTCAGGTATGCAATCTTTCGATAACTGTTCACTGTTCTCATATTCCACATTCCACATCCCACAGAGCACTGTTAGGTCAACTGTCATTCGCTGCCACGTCGACTACAGTGTCCCATTCTCCCAGCAACTTCCTGAAGTCATCGCTAACTTTTGCAAGCTGGTGTGACCGTGTGTTCATGTGTTATCAGCATCAATCACTAACTTTTACCTCTCATGCAGCTCGTGAAGGAGCAGCCTTATCTAACGAAGAATTGCTTCCCCGGATACTGGGCTTCCCGTGCTGCTTTGAAAAGTAATATCAGCTATGTCCGTCGCTACGAGACCAGGAAGACCAAGGGCAAACAGGTTCGACCTTACACCCATTATGTTGACACACAAGCAGAAATCCACATTGAAGGAGAAAGTGATGAGGAGAAAGAAGAGGAGGAGGAGGAGGAGGAGGAAGATGATGATGATGATGGATTTCGGTATGAGCGAGGTCCCGGTGATGTTATTGACGACAACAGTGACAATGACGAGTATTGAGCAAAGCATGTTTATTAACCATTTATAGTGTACTGTATAGATATGTAACTGCCCGTGTACTGCCAATTTCTACAATATTTTCACTCGTATCATGTGTTCATGGTGAATAGGTTTGCGGATGAATGCCAGGATGAATGTCGGACATTATTCATCTGTATTTTCACCCTGGTGTCATTCTCGAGTATCATCCGTATACCTGTATTTTTTCATCATTAACCCGAATGAGATATGACTGGTATGCGGGCTATTACAAGGATGAATTTCATCCGACCGAGGGTACACAGTGGTTCCCTTGCGGAACCCCGTCTTAGACGGAGTTGTGTATCTATCTATCTATCTATCTACTATTGTGAAACAAAGGCAAATCAGGGAATCCAGGCAAGGTCAGTGCCTTGGCATGAGGCCCTTTCCCAGTAATATTTCCCCAGGATCTCTGTGAAGACAATTCACCTTGCTAGGTCCTTTGCCACCCCGCAAGTGCCCATACATCTTTTTCTCACGTTAAGCACTTTTCATTTAGTATTCACTATTTGCTGGGTATCATAAGATTCTGTCTGGTATAATACGGTATCAAGAATTGAGCTTGTGGTATGATAAGTATTGCTTGTATTATATGTCTCCTTCAGAACATTCCTCATCTGCAATAGTGAATTGTAGCGCTTAAGCAGTTTGCCACAGGACAAATTGACAAGCAACTCAATTTTGAGGCGGTCAATGCTGGCTCGAGTAATGATAGGAATGACACCTGTATCATCCATCTCTTTGTCATCTTTGTTCTCCCCATCTTCAAGTGCTGTAGCCCCATATGGATCAGATATGTTGAGGCTAAGGTTTTCCTCATCTATCTCTGGACTGGCCGGGTTGAGAAGATCATTCAAAGTTGGAGCTGGGAGCTGGATAGTGCTGGAAGTGGAAGGCTAGTCCAGGTCAAGTCTTGCTGTGTGTGTGTCAGCGACTGGTTCTAGTGACAGGTATCACCAGGCGTCACACTCAAGAAAACCTCAGATGGTGAAACAATAAAGGAAGCAAGCAAAGTTCTGGGCTAAACCAGGTAGAATAGACGAGATCAAAGCTAAGGAAATACAGCAATTAACTATAGCTTATATATGAGTAAACAACCCTCCGCCCTGGTAATGCCCAATGCCCTGGGTTAGTGGTAAACATGAGTAGAACATAAGTAAAGCAATGTGTAAGTAATGAAAGCTCAATCGTCATGCTGTATATGTGTTGTGAGACTGCTGTGTTTAATATAAGTAAATGAAAAGCGCATGTTGTATCAGTAAGCATGAATAATAGGTCAGGTGACAAGATAAGACAAGATATAGGATAAGGGAGATAGAAGATAAGACAAGAGATAAGGAAAAAGATAAGATGGAAAAGAAGTGATCGTAACATTACCCCCCTCTTAAGGCGCGAATTCCATGACGCGCAAGTCAATTGACAAGTGCTTCAGACGGCATGTTACTTGGGATTGGCTCTATGTCGGATGTAGGGACTGGTCGGAACAATTCAGTGGGAAACTGAGCAATCGGAATCTCGATCCGTTTAAGGACTCGAGGCATGGGCTTGTTAGGATACTTCTTGTGGAAGTCCTGAACAGCTTCCTTGGCATTCGTCATATTAGCTGCAGGTTCCCATGTCATTTCATGCAGTCCATAACCTTCCCATTTTACCTTGTATTGGATGCCGTTCCAATACTTGCGTGAGTCGACTACCTCTTCTACCTCGTATTCTTCCTCTTCTCCTACTACTTCTGGCGGTGGTTCAGTGTTTTGGGGTTGTGTTGGGAACTGGGGTTCATGGTACGGGGATAGGTGTATTTCGTTGAAGACGTTATGGATTCTTTTCCACGTGCGAGGGATGTCGAGTTTATATGAGCTGGGTCCGATCTTTTCAAGAACTTTAAACGGTCCAAATCGTTTGTCACCTAGTTTCTTCATTGGTCGATCTGTCGTTATGTTGGTTCCTTCAAGCCAAACTTTGTCACCAGCCTTATACTCTATTGCTTCGCTCCGATGTTTGTCGTATCGGTGCTTCATATCCTCAGCGGCTTTTTTCAGTGCCGATCCTACTTCTTCTCTGATCCGTTTCATACTATTGGCAAACTCCTGGGCTGTCGGGTTTTTTGACGTCATCCTCGGCGTGGTTCCTTTGTATGGGTGTCTGCCGTTGTCTGCATAGAAGGGTGAAACTTTTGTGGCTGAGTGTACTCGGTCGTTATATGCAAACTCCATCATAGGAAGCCATTCATGCCAGTCACTCTGATGATGATTCACGAAAAGATGGATGTAATGTTCAATTTCTTGATTTATCCGTTCCGTCTGGCCATTAGTCTGAGGGTGGTATGCAGTTGTATAGTTGCTTTCGATTCCCAGCAACTTGTACAGTTCCTTCATGAAGCGGGCATGGTACTGAGGGCCTCGATCGTGGACAATCTTCCGGGGCATTCCATGGACCGGGAATACTTTGTCACGATAGACACGTGCCATTCCTTCAGATGTTATCGTAGTATGCATGGCAAAGAGTTGTAATCTCTTCGTGAAGTGATCAACAAATCCGCTGATGGCATTATATCCTCCAGACTCCGGTAACTCGCCGATCATATCTGTTCCGATGATTTCCCAAGGCTCAGATGGTACGTCATGTGGATGTAATGGTCCTACAGGCTTGGTACGATGCGTCTTTGTAGCTTGACATTTTTCGCAGCCTTCCACGTAGATTCTGACGTCCCGACTGATTCCTGGCCACTGTCAAGCCCATGCCTCGGGCCTCCATCTTGCCGCTCGGTACTCCGAAGATCTGCCTTTTATTGTAAATTCTCCTTATTGTTCTTTCTCGCTACACATACCCTTACGTTCTAGTCCCTCCTTATTGTCTTTTACTTTACCCTGCAGGACTACACGTATAACTCCTAGTAGTTAGTCTGGCGCCCCGCACCGCTGCGCCGCTCCGTAGATATAAATACTGCTTGTACGCTACTGTAGTTCCTCAGTTTAATTATCGACTTAGATTCCCTCCTGTCATGAAGTACACTACCCCTATCATTTTCCTTTTCTCACCGTCTCTACGCCCTTATTTGTACGATACATCACTCCATCACTTTCACGTCCCACCATTGTCGAACCCTCATCGATTACTGATCCACCTGACCCCCTTCATTGATTACTGATCCATCAGCTACCCTTCTCCTTCTACCGGCTTCTGCCACCTTCTTTATTCTCAAACTGTACAGTATTACATCGTCAGTTCCCGCAGATCGGATTGTGTATATAAAGCCAGCCCCCACTACCTGGTCCCTTATCTTGACCTCTCTGTCATTATCTTGGGACCAGGTACGTGCTTACTTACTAGTACCTACAACTACAATACTAATATAACTCTGTCATTATCTTGGGACCAGTCTGTCTCTGCTCCGCTTAGTCGTTCCGCATTATCGCTCTGCTTAAAGTCACTCCGCCTCCCTGCTCCACTTAGTCACTCCGCCGCTGCCGCTTTGTGACACCTCCTTTACTCTGTGCTCCTCTAAGTCTTCAGGCTCACTGCCTTGAAGTACGTTCTACTCTACCTTAGGACTTATATGTTCTTTGGTTCGCTCCTTGTCACCGGCGACACCGCCGCTACGGCTTGGCTGCTACTCAGCTCCTCCCTTCTATACTCCTGATCTCCGGGGACTAACGGTGTAACGGCGGTGTTGTTAATAACTTCACTACTGTCCCACTCATCTTCCGCTCTTAGACACTCTGTGACCTCTGGCACGGTTACACGGTGTACATGATCTTAACAGTATAATTAAACTCAACCCGTTAACGTCGTACTGACATATCATTTTTTATGCCTCCAAAAACCCGAGCTCAATCTAGAGCTAACTCCGAAGAAAACACTTTCTTCTCCACTGCCCAATCCTTCGCCCTGTTCACCGAATCTATCTCAGCCATTGGTCAACCACGTCGCCGTAATCGCGGTTTCGGTCCAGCCACAGTCCCAACTACGTCAACTCTTCCTGAAGCCATGGAAGAGGAACAACAATTTGAGTACAGTACCTTGTTTACTAGTGACGGACAACCTGTCCAAGTCCTGACCCCTCGCCGTGGACAACCCCCCGTGGTCGCTCCGGCTCGGGGCGGGTCTACAACTCGAATTGATTCCCCAATCCTTCAAGCCATCGCTCGCCGTACGGGGAAACAACCCCAGCGTAGAGCTGCTTCAGAATCTCCTCGTGACCCACCCCCTCACTTCGATTTGGATGCTGGTGATCACGATGATCAAGACCCTCCTGTCGACCCCGATGATCCAGGCGCCGACAACAATCATGACGACCTGGATGACGACTCCGGCGGTTTACCGCGTGGTGAGCCTGGTGACTCCAGTGGACCTGGCGGTCCCGGCGGACCTGGTGGACCTGGTGGACCTGGTGGACCTCGTTCCCCAATCTCTCCTGACATTCCCAACGAGCAACGTGCTATGTTGGAACTCCTCTTGGGATTTAAGGTTTCAATGGAAACCCTTGGTACTGTTCTCGCCGCACTCGGCCGTCCCTCTGACAGCTCTGAATCCAAGAGCAAGGTCAAGGAGCCCGAGGTATTCGACGGCTCGGACCCCCGAAAACTCAAGACGTTCTTCGTCAATCTCGCCCTGGTCTTCAATGACCGTCCAAAGTACTTCACCGACCAACGGAAGGTGAATTACCCTCTTTCTTATCTCAGTGGGTCAGCCAAAGAATGGTTTGTCCCTGATATCCTCGACCCGGATCTCGACTCGCTGCCAGCCTGGACATCGTCCTTCACGGCCCTTGTAAAGGAGCTACAGGACAATTTCGGCATTTACGACGCCCAAGGCGAGGCCGAAGATGCCCTCGGTAACCTAAAGATGAAGGAAACCAAGAACATCCGGTTCAACACCCTGGCTGCTAGCACCAACTGGGATTCTGCCGCCCTGAAATGGGCTTATGGACGAGGCTTGGCTGAACGCATCAAGGACGAAATGGCGCGGTTGCCCGAGCCGGCGACGCTCGCCGCTTATCATCTAGAGGTTCTTCGTATTGACAACCGCTACTTCTCTTCTGCGGTGGTAAGCATCAGATTGCTGACTGCAACAAGCGAAAGGCCCGAGAATCGAAAGGCCGCGCTGCCGAGGTTGAAGAAACCCCCGAAGCAACCATTGAGGTTGTTGAAGAGGAATTGGAAAACTAATCCGCAGCTCTTGTTCCCCGGTACGAAACGGGAGCTGCGTTGATCAGGTTCGTACCTCACCTGGGGAGTTATATCTCAACGCGTCCGCTCTTTCCTCTATTGAATGCTCTCTTGTAATTTCTTTAACTACTGAATTCTCGTTATCCGATTCAGCCGCGCCGGCCGAACCTATCTCTGCTTTTCTCAAGTTTCCTACTCTTGTTGATTCTGGTTCTACTGACTCTTTTATTGATACTCGTTATGTTTCTCAAAATTCCATTCCTACGACCAAAATCTCTCCTGTTAATCTTCGTCTCTTTGATGGTTCATTATCTTCTAAACCAATTACCGATATGGCAAATATCGCTGTTCGGTTCCCTTCCGGCGAGCTGCTTCTATTACCCTTTTATGTTACACATTTAGATTCATCTTGTAAAGCAGTATTAGGTTACAGTTTCTTATCCCGCTACAATCCGTTGATTGACTGGGCATCTCGAAACATTACGTTCTGTAACACTTCACACTTTGATTCTCCACAGACGTCTGTGCCTTCTGCCATCAACCCCGTTGTTGCAAAGGTCGCTGTTCCGCTACCGGAACTTTTGCCATTGGTTACACCGACAATTCTGGAGACCCCTTCTGGGGACTCACCTTGCTCTCGCTCTTGCTCCTGCGCTCGGACTTCACGGGCCAAGCCCCTTTCGTCCAAATTCCCGTTTGAACCCATCTATTCTTATCCTACGGTCTCTCAATTCGCTGCTCAGCTGGAAACTCCCGAGGTCGACATTGCACTTGTCAGTGCTGCAGTCTTTAATAGGGCTTGCAAGGACGCTGGTATGGAACCTATCCTTCTTCGTGCTATTCACTCAGAGGTCGCGGCCCGCGCCGCCAACCGCTCTTCCACCGCTCCTACTGTCCCTCCACTTCCTCCTTCCATCCCAGCAGAGTATGCTGAGTTTGCAGACGTCTTCGACGACATTGCTGCAGATTCTCTTCCTGAACACAGACCATACGACTTGAAGATTGACTTGGAAGAAGGCGCTTTGCCGCCTCTCGGCCGTATTTACCCTTTGTCTGAAAAGGAGTTAGTCGCCCTTAAAGACTTTATTGACAAACAGCTGGCTACTGGTGCCATCACCCCATCATCCTCTCCTCACGGCGCTCCGGTCCATTTCGTCCTGAAGAAAGACGGCAAACTTCGCCTTTGCATTGATTTCCGTGGACTCAATCGTATTACCAAAAAGGATCGTTACCCACTCCCACTCATATCAGATTTTCTCGACGCTCCAAAAAGAGCTAAAATATACACCAAATTGGATCTTGCTCACGCTTATCATCTGGTCAGAATCGCTGAAGGTGACGAATGGAAGACCACCTTTCGGACCCGCTACGGCTCCTATGAATGGAAGGTTATGCCGTTCGGCCTTACGAACGCCCCTGCAGCTTTCCAGTGGTTTGTTAATGACATCTTCTCTGACATGCTCGATGTTTGTGTCATTGTCTATCTTGACGATATTCTGATCTACTCTGATACGCCAGAAGAACACCAAGAACACGTCAAGGAGGTTCTTCGGCGACTTCGCCATCATCGGCTTTATGCCAATCCCGAGAAGTGCGAGTTCAATATGGATACTGTTGAGTATTTGGGTTACATTCTTTCTCCTGACGGATTGACCATGTCCAAGGAGAAAGTACAGACAGTTCTAGAGTGGCCGGTTCCGAGGAAGGTTAAGGACATTCAGTCCTTCCTGGGTTTTGCAAATTTCTATCGTCGTTTTATCTACAATTATAGTGATATCGTTGTGCCGATGACTCGGCTTACCCGAAAAGGCGCTCCCTGGATCTGGGACAGCAGCTGTCAAGAGGCCTTCAAAAATCTCAAAATTGCTTTTACTTCTGCGCCGATACTGGCCCATTGGGAGCCGAATTGCCCACTTATCGTGGAGACCGATGCTTCCGATTACGCCATTGTGGCTATTCTTTCCATCCAATATGCTGACGGTGAAATTCATCCTTTAGCCTTCCTTTCCAGAACGCTTCACACGGCGGAACTCAACTACGATACTCACGACAAAGAGCTACTGGCCATCTTCGAGGCCTTTAAAGCTTGGCGTCATTATCTGGAAGGCTCGGGTGATCCGGTGGACGTCGTCACCGATCACAAGAATCTTGAGTATTTCTCTACTACCAAGGTTCTTACACGCCGACAGGTTCGATGGTCTGAATTTTTACATCAATTTAATATGGTCATTCGCTTCCGGCCGGGGAAACTCGGCGAGCAACCTGATTCGATAACTAGACGCTGGGACGTCTACCCTAAAGAGGGGGATATCGGCTACGCCCAAGTGAACCCTCATAACTTCCGTCCTATCTTTACTAATGAACAACTCACTGCGTCCCTTCGAGCTACCTTCTGGGAAGGCCCGGCTTTACGAGCCACAATTATCATGGATATCAAAGCCCTACACCAGGCTATCATCCTCGCCCTTCCCGCCGACCCGAGCTCCGTTGTTGGGTTGGAACTCGCAAAAGATCCTTCCAATGAACGTTGGAGCTTAGGTAGTGACAAGCTACTACGCCTTGACAACCGTATTTATGTCCCTAATCCCGGCAATCTTCGCCTTCAAGTCCTCCGCTATTTCCATGATCATCCACTCTCCGTCCATTTTGGCCAGAACCGCACTTTAGAAGCTGTACGTCGTCAATACACCTGGCCTAAGTAAGGTCAGAGACTTCGTTCGTGACTACGTTACTTCTTGCACTATCTGTGGTCGCAACAAACCCCGCCATCATCGGCCTTACGGGTTGTTGAAACCTCTACCGGTTCCGGTCCGACCATGGGACTCCATATCCATGGACTTCATTGAGCAACTACCAATGTCGAATGGCTATACAGCTATCCTCGTCGTTGTGGACCGATCTTCCAAACAAGCTATCTTTATTCCAACCTTCGACACCATTACTTCTGAACAACTAGCTGAGCTTTTTGTTATTCACGTCTTTTCTAAACATGGTGTTCCTAATCATGTCACTTCTGATCGTGGTTCTGAATTTGTTTCGGCGTTTTTCCGGGCTCTTGGTAAAGCGCTCTCCATGGAACTTCATTATACCTCTGGATATCATCCGGAAGCTGATGGGCAGACCGAGCATGTCAATCAGACTCTCGACCAGTACATCAGGATCTACTGCTCCTATCAACAAGATGACTGGTCGCCTTTACTCCCGATCGCCGAGTTGGCCTATAACAACGCTCCCAACGCTTCCACAGGTATTACTCCATTCTTTGCTAACAAAGGATACCACCCAAACATCACCGTTCGGCCCGAGGTCGATATGAAGTCTGATCTAGCCAGAGACTTCGTCATCAATCTCGATGAACTCCACGCTTTCCTTCAAGAGGAAATCCTTTTAGCCCAGTCTCGTTACAAGGAACAAGCTGACAGGAAAAGAATCTCGCACCCGGAGTTCCTGATTGGCTCCGAAGTTTTTGTTCTGGCTAAGCATATTCAATCTACTTGTCCTACTGAAAAATTCTCTGAAAAATATCTTGGTCCTTTCAAGGTCATCAGTCGACCTGGTACTTTGTCTTACGAGCTCAAGCTCCCGGACTATCTTCGCCGAATTCACCCGGTTTTCCACGTCTCACAGCTGGAGCCGGTTACGCCGAATCCTTTCCCGAATCATACTCAATCTCCTCCACCTCCAATTGAAGTTGATGGTGAAGAGGAGTGCAACGTTGCCGAAATCCTCGACTCCAAGCTGGACAGAAGGTACAAACGTTGTCCTCTACGTTATTACATCCAGTGGGCCGGTTACGAAGGTACCGACGATGAGTTTTCTTGGGTTGCTGCTGATGAATTACATGCTGACGAACTTGTACCGGCATTCCACGCCCGATACCCTCACAAGCCTGGACCTTGATCACAAAAAACATTCTATTCCTTTTCCCGTTTCCGCCGTGCTCTGCCGAAGTTTACTTTGTGTGTTTAGAGGGTAAACACGATGATAGCAAATTGAGTGTTTACTCCTCTCTCTTAATTATTTATCATTCAAAAAACCAACGTCTTGCTTAAAACTTTTTATTCACACTTAAGCTACGTATACTTGAACCTAATTACTTCTTACGCCACCTCGCGGCCCATTCGCTTTCCGATTTCAAAAATTGCGTTAACATTTTTTTTTATATACAAAGTCCAAAAAATAAAATTATACAAAAGAGGCAGGACTACAAGAAGAGTACAAGAAGATGGCCGAGCGCCGATGTCCGATGTCCAATATTCTACTCTACGGCCCTCTCCTTCCCCTTCTCCGACTGCGCCGGTTCTTCCTCTATCATCTCCTCCTCATCTCCTTCCCCATCTTCCTCCATTCCCTGCTCCTCTACCTCCTTCTCTCTTTCGCGATCCTCTTCTTTGTCGCTGTCCATTACCCGTCTTCGCTTCCTCAGCAATCCAGACGGCCCGGCTTCCGGTAGCTCAGAGGGTGTCCTCCTCCTCCTCGCGGTAACGAGCTTGCCTCGTTTTTTGTGTGAAAGAGAAAGGAAGGAATCTAATGTGCACTCCAACCAACCAATCTAATACACAATATGCGAGTTCACTGCTATCAAATTTATTTAATAGCAAGGGGTAGCGCTGGCAAAGGTTCCGCAAAGCTTTGAGAGCTAAGTAAGAAGCTTTGATCAATCAATTTGAATCGTTCTAAGGATTCGGTATATTCCTTTGATCAAGGTAGGTTCAGCACGATTCGTGCTTGGGTTGTATTGATTTGGGTATATCAAGAATTGGGGGTTTGAATCAAAGTAAATTAAAACTGAAACACACAGACCCCTACGGAGGGCTAGAACTATGTGCTGGCACAACCACACAGTGTGATTTGCCCTTAAGACCAACAACTGATCCTAAGTTCGAAGAATACCCAACAACTGGATATACTTCTCGCAGTCACAAGGAGCAGAACACAATGTTCCTATACTCACAAGTGCCGGGCCCGAATGGCTGCTAGCGAAGAGGCTTCAGTCTGGCGGGAGTGTGTCTTTCCTTTTTACGGATTAGCACTGCAACGTCGTCCCAAAATCACTTGTATTCCAGATACATCGGATCGCTATTTATACATACAGAATATAGAGTTGCACAGTACAATTAATTTAATACAATAAATGTTCGGAACCGCAAGGAAACTTCTACACTCGGTCAGATATCATTTAATTTGAATCTACCTGTCCTTATTTGGTCCATAATAGTTCCAAGATTCAAGTATACCTCCAAACATAGGTAGGTACTTCGTTATTCATTTAATTTAATTGTTTTGGAGAATGACTCGAATGGTGTTCAACTGTCATTGCTGTTCAACACTTACTTCGATCATTTGTCACCTCGTCCGGAGGCAAATCAGCTCTCCTCAATTCTAATCCTATCAATCTGATTCATCTGGATTAAACTAATTGTTTCTCTCTTTCAATAGACACCCATTGTGCCTATACTCTATCAAGGGAGTTACGCATAGTATTCATTTAACTGCATTCTTCAATATTTTCTACGCCAGGACTCTTTGACATTCATTTGATATGCTTTCGGAGCCTCGCAGTACTTCAATCATTCTTCTAGTCATTTTCCTCAATCATGCAACCTGATTGGTCTATTAGACTAAATCACAGTCTTTTAGATTAATGCATGATCTCGTTCTAGAAGGAGTATTTGATAATTCCTGAGTTCTAGAAAGTCATTTCGAGTCAATCCTCGGTTCATGGTCACTTGAGTAAGTTCTTCCAAACTCCTGCCAGTGTAAGGTCCAATAAGAATACCCTTGGTATGTCATACGTGAATGGTCATCCTTCGGATGTAGTCCGAGTCTGGTATAATCCTGCTTCACAAACAGGTAGACTGCTATCCGAAGGTAGTATCGGGGATGGGTAAACTAACCAACTTGTGGCAGTATGGGTATATGGTCCCTTCAACTTATTAGACTGATTCAGTATTGACTTTGACTGTCAATCTGGGTTTCAATTACAGTCCTCTTGATACGAATCTATACGTGAAAATGTCACAATTCACAGCATAGACGTCTAGCCAAAATTTAGGCGTGTCAACGTCGAAGCCGCTTCCTACGTCGAACTACGTACCGCTTCGCCGTTACAACCTCCCACACTCGAGGACGTCCACCCTCAATCCCAGTCCCCAGGAACCTACCCTCCCAGGCGTATATCTTCTCAGGAGCTTAGACACTCCATACCCAATTCCAATACGACCTATTTGATCCTATATTGACGTTCTAGCGAGTACAACTCCTACCACGCAATACTACTAGGTTCCGTACATCCATCCTCCCTACCTACGCCTTAGGGACCTCCTCTAGGGTCACACCTCTCTGTCTCATCAACTACTAGGTCATTCCTGTCCTCGGTCGTGGTTCCCGTAGCTCCCTTCGAGCTCCAGCCTGCTCCTAGCACGTAAACCTTCATATACCAAAACCCACCCTAAGACCTATTCTGACCCAGGTCTTACAGGAGAATTGCGATAAATCTGAAGATACAGAGCCCACACAGAATCAATGTAATAACAAAAACACCTCTGGAATGGTCAGAGATGACAATTGGAATAAACCTAAAAACTCTCAGAGAACTAGGAAGAGAATGGTTCGATACGAGATACTCAAAAGAAGAACTGAATCGTTTCAAAGGTCTCAACCAAGTTTTGAGAAAATAAGATATGAGTCGAGGCAACGAAAGAAAGGAAAAGCCCTAGATTCAAAAGATCAGAAGGAGAATGTTCAGTCAGACCAATTGAATGAACCTCCGACGAATAAACTCGACAAGCGTATTAAATTGAATCAGCAGGATAAATCTCCTATCAATTTAATAGTTGAAACAATCAAACAAGTGGTAAATGAAGCCCTAGGAGTTGAGAAACCCATTAACTTGAATACAGAAGAAGTGTTTACAAAGTACAAACCTGTTGACAAGAAGGTTAATCCTATAAAGGCAACGTTACCAAATGAATTTAGAATTGA
Organism: Lentinula lateritia; assembly: GCA_028011325.1. Classification (NCBI taxonomy): domain Eukaryota; kingdom Fungi; phylum Basidiomycota; class Agaricomycetes; order Agaricales; family Omphalotaceae; genus Lentinula; species Lentinula lateritia. The sequence continues at coordinate 354,243 of JANVFT010000025.1, read as the reverse complement.
GAGACACATTCATGGTGATCCATTGATGGAACTACCTGAGTTGTCGACACATCCTAAACCGTTTGCACCTACGGGAAGGTACATGGAAGAAAGGAAAGAGATAATAGACAAGAATCATCCTGAAGGATTTTTGTGGGAACAAGAGAGAAATCTTATGCACAAAATGATGAGTAAACAGGAAGCAGGTTTTGCTTGGCAACCAAGTGAAGCTGGAACCTTTAAAAATGAATTCTTTCCACCCGTGAAAGTACCTGTCATTCCACATGAACCATGGGTTGAAAGGAATATACCAATTCCGCCAGGTATCTTTGAGGATGTCTGCAAAATTAAAATTGATTCAGGAATATATGAACCATCGAATGCTAGTTATTGTTCGAAATGGTTCTGTGTCATTAAGAAAGATGGCAAGAGTCTACAATTAGTACATAGTTTGGAACCTTTGAATAAGGTTACCATCCAACACTTGGGTGTACCTCCTGCAACTGCAGATTTAGCAAGATCCTTCAGTGGAAGATCTTGTGGAGGAACCTTAGATTTATACGTTGGATATGATGAACGCAAATTAGATCAATTGTTTAGAGACATGACGACATTTCAAATGCCGTATGGACCACATAGGTTAGTGAAACTACCTATGGGGTGGACAAATTCCGTACCTATATTTCACGACGCTGTGACATATATTCTACGAGATGAGATACCACACGTAACAATTCCTTACATTGATAATGTACCTATAAAAGGACCATCAACTCGATATGAATTACCAGAAGGAGGTTACGAAACCATTCCAGAAAATCCTGGAATTAGACGATTTGTTTGGGAACATTTCCAAAACATGAATAGAGTAATACAACAAATGAAATATGCAGGAGGAACCTTCAGTGGAACTAAAGCATTTCTTTGTTGTGAAGAGACAATCATCGTAGGGCATAGATGTACCTACGAAGGCAGTATGCTGGAAGAACATATTGCTCAAGTAGTCCTAGAATGGCCTCCATGTCGTGATAAGACAGAGGTTCAAGCGTTCTTAGGAGCTGCAAGTCAATTGAGAATGTTCATTGCGAACTTTGCTAAGAAAGCAGCTCCTTTGACTAAGTTGACGAGTAACATTCCATTCGAATGGAATGAAAAATGTGACAAAGCAATGGACGAATTGAAGGATGGAATCCGAGACTGTACAGCTTTAAGACCAATTAATTTTGATTGGGATGTTTACTTAGTGGTTGATACCTCTTACAAAGCTGTAGGATGGTATATCTATCAAATTGATCCGTCTGAAAAGAAGAAGTTCTTCAATTACTTTGGATCAATGACTTTGAATGAATGCGAAGCACAATTCTTGCAATCCAAGAGAGAATTGTATCGCTTAAAATTAGCATTGGAAGCTAGTTATTATCATGTCTATGGATGTAGACGTTTAACAGTTGAAACCAATGCTAGTTATATTAAAGGCATGCTAGATAATCCTAGTTGTGGTCCTAATGCAACCATAAACCGTTGGATTGAGCATGTACGAAACTATCACTTTACATTAATTCATGTAAAAGGTGCAACCCATGGTCCTGATGGATTATCACGAATCACACCTGGTGGATGGCAAACAAAGTGTCCAGAAGTAAATCCAGAAGATTATGTTGATGAGGATGGTGGGGAACCAATTAATTTTATTATGAGAGATGGGGAAATGGAAGAGCCGTATCAATTTGATGACTTCAAAGATCAAATTGACTGTCAAGCCCATGCCTCAGGCCTCCATTCCGCCGCTCGGCATTCCGAAGATCTACCTTTTATTGTAATCTCTTTCTTATTGTTCTTTCTCGCTACACATACCCTTTCATTCTAGTTCCTCCTTATTGTCTTTTACCTTACCCTGCAGGTACTACACGTATAGCTCCTAGTAGTTAGTCTGGCGCTCCGTACCAATGCGCCGTTCCGTAGATATAAATACTGCCTGTACGCTACTGTAGTTCCTCAGTTTAATTATCAACTTAGATCTCCCTTCCCAACTTATCTCTTCTCTAAGTCTTCAGGCTCAACACCTTGAAGTACTCTCTCTACAAGCCTCTGGACTTATAAGTTCTTTGGCTGCTCCTCGTCACCGGCGATACCGCCACTCCGACTTGGCTGCTACTCAGCTCCTCCCTCCTATACTCTTGATCTCCGGGGACTAACGGCGTAACAGCGGTGTTGTTAATAACTTCACTACTGTCCCACTCGTCTTCCGCACTTAGATACTCTGTGACCTCTGGCACGGTTACACGGTGTACATGATCTTAACAGTATAATTAAACTCAATCCGTTAACGTCGTACTGACCTATCATTTTTTATGCCTCCGAAAACCCGAGCTCAATCTAGAGCTAACTCCGAAGAAAACACCTTCTTCACCACTGCCCAATCCTTCGCCCCTTTCTCCGAATCCATCTCTGCCATCGGTCAGCCACGTCGCCATAATCGCGGTTTCGGTCCTGCCACAGTCCCTACTACGTCAACTCTTCCTGAAGCCATGGAAGAGGAACAACAATTTGAGTACAGTACCTTGTTTACTAGTGACGGACAACCTGTCCAAGTTCTGACCCCTCGCCATGGTCAACCCCCCGTGGTCGCTCCGGCTCGGGGCCAGTCTACAACTCGAATTGATTCTCCCATCCTTAAAGCCATAGCTCGCCGTACGGGGAAACAACCCCAACGTAGAGCTGCTTCTGAATCCCCTCGTGACCCACCTCCTCACTTCGATCTGGATACTGGTGATCACGACGATGAAGACCCTCCTGTTGACCCCGACGATCCGGGCGCCAACAACAATCATGACGACCTGGATGATGACTCCGGCGGTTTACCGCATGGTGAGCCGGGTGACCCCAGTGGACCTGGTGGACCTGGTGGACCTCGTTCCCCAATCTCTCCTGACCTTCCCAATGAGCAACGTGCTATGTTGGAACTCCTATCGGGATTTAAGGTTTCTATGGAAACCCTCGGTACCGTTCTCGCCGCACTCGGCCATCCCTCTGACAGCTCTGAATCCAAGAGCAAGGTCAAGGAGCCCGAGGTATTTGACGGTTCGGACCCCCAAAAACTCAAGACGTTCTTTGTCAATCTCGCCCTGGTCTTCAATGACCGTCCCAAGTATTTCACCGACCAATGGAAGGTGAATTATACTCTTTCTTATCTCAGTGGGTCAGCCAAAGAATGGTTTGTCCCTGATATCCTTGACTCGCTGCCGGCCTGGACGTCGTCCTTCAAGGCCCTTGTAAAGGAGCTACAGGACAGGACAATTTCGGCGTTTACAATGCGCAAGGCGAGGCCGAAGATTCTCTCGGTAACCTGAAGATGAAGGAAACCGAGAACATCCGGAAGTACAACATCCGGTTCAACACCCTGGCTGCTAGCACCAACTGGGATTCTGCCGCCCTGAAGTGGGCTTATGGACGAGGCTTAGCTGAGTGCATCAAGGACAAAATGGCGCGTTTGCCCGAGCCGGCGACGCTCGCCGATTATCGTTAAGAGGTTTTTCGCATTGACAACCGTTATTGGAAATGCGAGGAAACTAGGTGTAAGGCCTGGGTCAGAATAGGCCTTAAGGTAGGGTTTGGTATAGGAAGGTTTATGTTGTAGCGTGCTAGGAGCAAGCTGGAGCTCGAAGGGAGCTACGGGAACCGCGACCGAGGACAGAAATGACCTAGTAGTAGCTGGGGCAAATAGGGGTGACCCTTGAGGGGGTTCCTAGGAGGTCCAGAGAGGTCCCTAAGGCGTAAGGAGGCTAGGTAGAAGTACGGAACCTTGTGATATTACGTAGTAGGAGTTGCACTTGCTAGAACGTCAATATAGGATTCGAATAGGTCGTAGATAGGACTGAGTCTCGAGGTGGTAAGCTCCCGAGAAGGTATACGCCCGGGAGGGTAGGTTCCCAGGGACTGGGCTGGAGGATGGACGTCCTCGAGTGTTATAGGTGGTAACGGAGAAGCGGTACGTGGTTCGACGTGAGGGGTAGCTTCGACGTTACTTAGATCGAGGTCCCAAAGCTTAGGGAGTGGCTAGGGAGCTCGAGGAGGTTTTGGGAGGTTAGCTCACCAAGGCGGTAGGCGTTGGGGAGCTTTAGTATTGTTCGAGGGAGCTCGGGGACTCACTCGGATGGCTTAGACGTGAAGTAAAAGCGTGTATTGGACCGTATGGACGATCGAAGAGACGATAGACAAGAGTTGAGAGAAACAGAGATAAAGAAATAGAGAGTAAAGAGAATTCCGTATAGGTAGCAGGTACAAAGGGACAGGGACTGGACCTATGTAAAGGGTGTGTGTTCAAAATATACCAAGCTGGGGACGTTTATGTTACCGAGGATACTTATATAGGTGGGATGAATGGATAAGGAGACATTGTAATAAGCAAGCATCTAATGGGGATGGTGTGAAGTGCGGAACCCATGAGGCTAAATTGATAGGGGATTGTCCGGCGGCATACATGAGTCTCGGGACTGTTGCTTCAGATGGAGGTTATATTGGTCGGGAGGTTGGTTAGAGTGTTCCGTGGTTCATGAGGGCTTCATGGGAGGTTATTTAGGAGGTGGGGAGGAGCGGGTAAGCGGTTCTGGGATGTCTAGGAAGATAGCGCAGGGGAGCTTTTAGGGGCAGGGCATGACACTAAGAAGTGTGAGGCTGGTAAGCCTTTTATTGCTCAGAACCCGAAGAAGGGTTCCTCAGACTTTAAGACTGGTTCTACTAACCAGCAAAACAATTCTCAGCCTTCGGGCTCTTCGGCGCCGTTCATGCCGAAGCCTAAACCTTTCTCTGGTGGTAAGCCTAATAACAATGGTAAGCCCCAGAACTCTTCAAATTCCGGCCAATCCGGCGGTCAGCGCCCCGCGTTCAACCATCTAGGAGCAGATGGTAAAGTACTTCCCTCCGAACGGGAAAGAAGGATGAAGAACAATCTTTGTCTCTTCTGCGGTGGTAAGCATCAGATTGCTGACTGCAACAAGCAAAAGGCCCGAGAATCAAAGGGCCGTGCGGCCGAGGTTGAAGAAACCCCCGAAGCAACTATTGAAGTTGTGGAAGAGGATTCGGAAAACTAGTCCGCAGCTCTTGTTCCCCAGTACGAAATGGGAGCTGCATTGATCAGGTTCGTACCTCACCTGGGGAGTTATATCTCAATGCGTCCGCTCTTTCTTCCATTGAACGATCCCTTGTAATTTCTTTAACTACTGAATTTCCGTTATCCGATTCGGCCGCGCTGGCCGAACCTATCTCTGCTCTTCTCAAATTTCCTACTCTTGTTGATTCTGGTTCTACTGACTCTTTTATCGATACTCGTTATGTTTCTCAAAATTCTATTCCTACAACCAAAATCTCTCCTGTTAATCTTCGTCTCTTTGATGGTTCATTGTCTTCTAAACCAGTTACTGATATGGCAAATATTGCCGTTCGGTTTCCTTCCGGCGAGCTGCTTCTATTACCTTTTTATGTTACACATTTAGATTCATCTTGTAAAGCAGTATTAGGTTACAGTTTCTTATCCCGCTACAATCCGTTGATTGACTGGGCATCTCGAAACATTACGTTCCGTAACACTTCACACTTTGATTCTCCACAGACGTCTGTGCCTTCTGCTGTCAACCCCGTTGTTGCAAAGGTCGCTGTTCTGCTACTGGAACTTTCGCCGTTGGTTACACCGACAATTCTGGAGACCCCTCCTGGGGACTCACTTCGCTCCCGCTCTCAGACTTCACGGGCCAAACCCCTTTCATCCAAATTTCCTTTTGAACCCATCTATTCCTATCCTACAGTCTCTCAATTTGCTGCTCAGCTGGAAACTCCCGAGGTTGACATTGCACTGGTAAGTGCTGCAGTCTTTAACAGGGCTTGCAAGGACGCTGGCATGGAACCTATCCTTCTTCGTGCTATTCACTCAGAGGTCGCGGCCCGCGCCGCCAACCGCTCTTCCACCGCTCCTACTGTCCCTCCACTTCCTCCTTCCATCCCAGCAGAGTATGCTGAGTTTGCAGACGTCTTCGACGAGATTGCTGCAGATTCACTTCCTGAACACCGACCTTACGGCCTGAACATTGACTTGGAAGAGGGCGCTTCGCCGCCCCTCAGCCGTATTTATCCTTTGTCTGAAAAGGAGTTAGTCGCCCTTAAAGACTTTATTGACAAACAGCTGGCTACTGGTGCCATCACCCCATCATCCTCTCCTCACGGCGCTCCGGTCCATTTCGTCCTGAAGAAAGACGGCAAACTTCGCCTTTGCGTCGATTTCCGTGGACTTAATCGTATTACCAAAAAGGATTGTTACCCACTCCCACTCATATCAGATTTTCTCGACGCTCCGAAAAGAGCTAAAATATACACCAAATTGGATCTTGCTCATGCTTATCATCTGGTCAGAATTGCTGAAGGTGATGAATGGAAGACCACCCTTTGGACCTGTTACGGCTCCTACAAATGGAAGGTTATGCCGTTCGGCCTTACGAACGCCCCTGCAGCTTTCCAGTGGTTTGTTAATGACATCTTCTCTGACATGCTCGATGTTTGTGTCATTGTCTATCTTGACGATATTCTGATCTACTCTGATACGCCAGAAGAACACCAAGAACACGTCAAGGAGGTTCTTCGGCGACTTCGCCATCATCGGCTTTACGCCAATCCCGAGAAGTGCGAGTTCAATATGGATACTGTTGAGTATTTGGGTTACATTCTTTCTCCTGACGGATTGACCATGTCCAAGGAGAAAGTACAGACAGTTCTAGAGTGGCCGGTTCCGAGGAAGGTTAAGGACATTCAGTCCTTCCTGGGTTTTGCAAATTTCTATCATCGTTTTATCTACAATTATAGTGATATCGTTGTGCCGATGACTCGGCTTACCCGAAAAGGCGCTCCCTGGATCTGGGACAGCAGCTGTCAAGAGGCCTTCGAAAATCTCAAAATTGCTTTCACTTCTGCGCCGATACTGGCCCATTGGGAGCCGAATCGCCCACTTATCGTGGAGACCAATGCTTCCGGCTATGCCATTGCGGCTATTCTTTCCATCCAATATGCTGACGGTGAAATTCATCCTTTAGCCTTCCTTTCCAGAACGCTTCACACGGCGGAACTCAACTACGATACTCACGACAAAGAGCTACTGGCCATCTTCGAGGCCTTTAAAGCTTGGCGTCATTATCTGGAAGGCTCGGGTGATCCGGTGGACGTCGTCACCGATCACAAGAATCTTGAGTATTTCTCTACTACCAAGGTTCTTACACGCCGACAGGTTCGATGGTCTGAATTTTTACATCAATTTAATATGGTCATTCGCTTCCGGCCGGGGAAACTCGGCGAGCAACCTGATTCGATAACTAGACGCTGGGACGTCTACCCTAAAGAGGGGGATATCGGCTACGCCCAAGTGAACCCTCATAACTTCCGTCCTATCTTTACTAATGAACAACTCACTGCGTCCCTTCGAGCTACCTTCTGGGAAGGCCCGGCTTTACGAGCCACAATTATCATGGATATCAAAGCCCTACACCAGGCTATCATCCTCGCCCTTCCTGCCGACCCGAGCTCCGTTGTTGGGTTGGAACTCGCAAAAGATCCTTCCAATGAACGTTGGAGCTTAGGTAGTGACAAGCTACTACGCCTTGACAACCGTATTTATGTCCCTAATCCCGGCAATCTTCGCCTTCAAGTCCTCCGCTATTTCCATGATCATCCACTCTCCGTCCATTTTGGCCAGAACCGCACTTTAGAAGCTGTACGTTGTCAATACACCTGGCCTAAGGTCAGAGACTTCGTTCGTGACTACGTTACTTCTTGCACTATCTGTGGTCGCAACAAACCCCGCCATCATCGGCCTTACGGGTTGTTGAAACCTCTGCCGGTTCCGGTCCGACCATGGGATTCCATCTCTATGGACTTCATTGAGCAACTGCCAATGTCGAATGGTTTTACAGCTATTCTAGTCGTTGTGGATCAATCTTCCAAGCAAGCTATATTTATTCCAACTTATGACACCATTACTTCTGAACAACTAGCTGAGCTTTTTGTTATTCATGTTTTCTCTAATCATGGTGTTCCTAATCATGTCACTTCTGATCGTGGTTCTGAATTTGTTTTGGCGCTTTTCCGGGCTCTCGGTAAAGCGCTCTCTATGGAACTTCATTATACCTCTGGATATCATCCGGAAGCCGATGGGCAGACTGAGCGTGTCAATCAGACTCTCAAACAGTACATCAGGATCTACTGCTCCTATCAACAAGATGACTGGTCACCTCTACTCCCGATCGCCGAGTTGGCCTATAACAACGCTCCCAACACTTCCACAGGTATTACTCCGTTCTTTGCTAACAAAGGATACTATCCCAATATCACTGGTCGGCCCGAGGTCAACATGAAGTCTGATCTAGCTAGAGACTTCGTCGTCAATCTCGATGAACTCCACGCTTTCCTTCGAGAGGAAATCCTTTTAGCTCAGTCTCGTTACAAGGAACAAGCTGACAGGAAAAGAATCTCGCACCCGGAGTTCCCGATCGGCTCCGAAGTTTTTGTTCTGGCTAAGCATATTCGATCTACTCGTCCTACTGAAAAATTCTCAAAAAAATATCTTGGTCCTTTCAAGGTCATCAGTCGACCTGGTACTTTGTCTTACGAACTCAAGCTCCCGGACTATCTTCGCCGTATTCATCCAGTTTTCCATGTCTCTCAGCTGGAGCCGGTTACGCCGAACCCGTTCCCGAATCGTACACAATCTCCTCCACCTCCAATTGAAGTTGATGGTGAAGAGGAGTACAACGTTGCTGAGATCCTGGACTCTAAGCTGGATAGAAGGTACAAGCATTGTCCTCTACGTTATTACATCCTGTGGGCCGGTTACGAAGGTACCGACAATGAATTCTCTTGGGTTGCTGCTGATGAACTTGTACCGGCATTCCATGCACGATACCCTCACAAGCCTGGACCTTGATCACAAAAACAGTCTATTCCTTTTCTCCGATTCCGCCATGCTCCGCCGAAGTTTACTTTGTGTGTTTAGAGGGTAAACACGATGATAGCAAATTGAGTGTTTATCCCTCCTCCTTACTTGTTTATTTTGTTTCCTTTAGTTACTTTTCCTCTTAGTTTCCAGTCATTCTTAAACTATTTATACTTCAAGCTAATTATTTCTTACGCCGCTTCGTGGCCCATTCGCTTCCCGATTTCAAAACGCGATGACATTTATTTATATACAAAAAAGCAAAATTATATGTAAATAGGGGCAGCAGGCTACAAGAAGGTTACAAGAAGATGCCGAAGGGCCGATGTCCGATGTCCGAGACTACTCTACTCTGCCCTCTCCTTCCCTTTTTCCGATCGGGCCATCTTCGGCGCTGATCCGTCCTCTCCCTCTTCCTCTTCTCCTTCTCCATCCTCCTCCTCTTCGACAGCCTTCCCCTCTTCTCTTTCCTGTTCCTCTTCTTCGTCACTATCCATGACCCTTCGCCTCTTCCTCGACAATCCCGATGGCCCGGCCTCCGGTATCTCCGGCGGTGTCCTCCGTCTCCTCGCGGCATCCGTAATGAGCCAATCCAACTTAGGATTGAAATGGCGATGGTAGGTGTTTGCCTTCACCTAACCATCATGGAGCTGCCGGTTGTCTGCGAGCAACTGCGCCACCTGGCTTTCGAGAACTGCCAGGCGCTCACCGGTCGGATGACCTCCCCCCTCTCGCTTGACCGTCCAAGGCCGGCCGGAATACGAACACTTGACTTTAGCGTCGTGGCAGGGTTTACATATAATCGAACTCCTCTTGCCAGCCTGCATCTGGCAAGAGATCTTCTTGTTCTTGCAGCGTTCGCAGGGAGCTCACTCTTCTTCATCGTTGTCGTTGTCGTCGCCGTCACCGCCATCATCAGGATCTCCACCAATATACTACGGATAGGAACGTCAAAAATCAAAATGGAATAAAGGCGAATTGTAACTCACCTGGCCCTTGACCTTGCCTTTCCCTTTCCTGATTTCCACGATTGGCCTCCGTGGAGAAATTGAACTCCCCCCGGGCGAAGACCCTCTGCGACTACGAGCGGTAGCCGCCCCAGCCAATCTTCTCCGCCGCTCCTCTAATTCCCGCGCCTCGCTATCCTTCTGCCTTTGCGGCCTTCCAAGCCGCCTCCTCCTCGGCCTGTTTTTTCACTGCAGCAGCGGCCTTCCGCTCCTTCACCTTACGAACCTTTTCCTGTGCTCTTCTCAAAATTTCCTCCTCATCCTCCTCCAAGTCTTCTTCTTCTGGTTCCACAGATTTAGTGGGAGGAGGTGGCACTCGGTGTGATCCCAAAGGACTGGCGGTAGACGAAGAGGTAGTAGTGGTGGTTTGAGTATGGCTGCCAGACATTGTTAGGTGTTTGAGAGATAGGGCCATAACGGCAAAACCTGGCCCTTTTTATAGGGACAAAATGGCGCACGGACCAGCAAAAATTTTCCTTCGAATTGTGTTGGTTTACGGAGAACCGGAAATTTTCATGGATGACTAACGACAATTCCCGGTACCAACAGCGTTCGAAAAATTTTTCCTGCTGACTGATAGGACGTTTTCCGGATGCTGACGGCCTTTAAAATTTTCCTTTGTTGACTAATCAACTCCCGGTATTAATGACTTTCAAGGGCTCAAGCCCAAGAGGGGGATACTGTCAAGCCCATGCCTCGGGCCTCCATTCCGCTGCTCGGCATTCCAAAGATCTACCTTTTATTGTAATCTCTTTCTTATTGTTCTTTCTCGCTACACATACCCTTTCATTCTAGTTCCTCCTTATTGTCTTTTACCTTACCCTGCAGGTACTACACGTATAGCTCCTAGAAGTTAGTCTGGCGCTCCGTACCAATGCGCCGTTCCGTAGATATAAATACTGCCTGTACGCTACTGTAGTTCCTCAGTTTAATTATCAACTTAGATCTCCCTTCCCAACTTATCTCTTCTCTAAGTCTTCAGGCTCAACACCTTGAAGTACTCTCTCTACAAGCCTCTGGACTTATAAGTTCTTTGGCTGCTCCTCGTCACCGGCAATACCGCTGCTCCGACTTGGCTGCTACTCAGCTCCCCTATACTCTTGATCTCCGGGGACTAACGGCGTAACAGCGGTGTTGTTAATAACTTCACTACTGTCCCACTCGTCTTCCGCACTTAGACACTCTGTGACCTCTGGCATGGTTACACAGTGTACATGATCTTAACATTGACCCTAGAAGTGGTTACTTATACGAAACAGCTCAAGAAGCTGATGATATTGAATTAGATGTACAGGAAGCTCTGGATGATGAGCGCAGCTATGAGATTCGTAGGAACCACATGTTTGAATCCAAAAATGCGACATGTGAAGTCTTTAGTAGGAATTTATTCCCTACATTTTATGAAGAATTTGAACAAAACAATCCGTACCCAGAAGCACATAGATCTTCTGAGGGTAATAGATTGGACGAATTAATTCCTTTGATTGGGAATTATTTGTCAAACCCAACAGATGAATTCCTGGGTGAAATGTCGAAAGAAGAACAGATTAAATTTCAAGTGGATGACCAAGAAAGGTTGTACCATAGGAATACTGATCAACCTGATCAACCACAATTGGTGGTGAGAAAAGAAAAGTGTATGCACATGTTGAATAGTGCACATGATTGTTTGGGACACAAAGGAGTCTTTGCAACAAATGATTTCTTGCAGAAACGATTCTGGTGGCCTGACATATATAAAGACGTGGAATGGTATGTGAGATCATGTCAGGAGTGTCAGAATAGACGGATGATGTTGTTGAAAGCACCTCCTACGTTGATGCATACACCTTCATTGTTTCAGAAGGTACATGTCGATACAATGATAATGTCGATTCCATCTAATGGATGTAAATACATCATTCATGGAAGGGATTCACTGTCATCGTGGTTTGAAGCCTGGGCAGTAAAACATGAGAATGCTAGAACTTTAGGAGAATGGTTCTTTGACGATATAATTTGTCGTTGGGGATGTCCTGAAGAAGTAGTGACCAATAACGCAGGTCAAATGAAGAATATGTTAGCCGGGTTAGAAGAGAAGTATGGAATTAAAGGAATAAGAATTTCCGCCTACAACTCTCAAGCTAATGGCAAGATTGAAAGAGGGCATTTGGACATATGTCAGGCTTTAATTAAAGCAACTGGCGGAGATGTATCTAAGTGGTTCTACTTTTTGAAGATGATACTATGGGCGGATAGAGTAACACCGAGATGTGGTCTAGGTTGTTCCCTGTATTTCCTGGTAACAGGAGCTGAACCGTTGCTTCCCTTTGATATTGTGGAATCAACTTGGTTGGTGAATCCACCTAATAGAGTCTTAACGAGAGATGAATTAATTGGATATCGTGCTCAAGCTCTGTCGAAACATAACTCATTCATTGAGAGAGTACGACAAAGAGTGGATGCAAACAAAGTTGCAGAGCTACGAAGATTTGACCGGAAATATAGACATACAATTAAGGATTGGAGTTGAAAACCAGGGCAACTAGTCCAGGTTAGGAATTCTGGAATTGAAAAGAGTTTGGATAGAAAGATGTATCCAAGATATAGGGGACCTATGGTCGTTATTAGACAAACCAAGGGTGGCTCTTATATTATTGCTGAAATGGATGGAACAGTACTCAAAGAGAAGGTCGGAGCCTTCAGAGTATTGCCACATTTTAAGGTAGAGCTCATGCAAGTTCCGCACTGACCTTCAAAAATTAATAGCGGCCGTTCGTCGACATATATAGAAAATTGGCTCCCAAGGAAAGTTCTGCTGAAGGGATCCAAAACTTTCTGCGCGAACCAATTTCAAGAAGGTGGAACTAGGAGACTGCTATTAATTTTTTTGTCGATCAAAATCTATCAAAATAGCAGTGGGTCACAGTCACCTGACATGTGCGGATCTTGCTTAAGCTCTACCTTACAAGAAATGAACCAATTGAATTGCCAAACAATATTCACGAACTTATCGACTTAACTGCCGAACAATCAGATTTAATGGTGGAAGACAAAGATGAATATTGGATGACACCAGAGAATGATTATATATTCGATGCCATACCGCATTTGAGACTCTCAGATACGAACTCTGATGACAAACTCAGTGAGGGAGAGGTTCAATAATTAAATGGAAACTCTAGATAATATACTGTTACAAACGAACATCATAAAAAGAGCGGCGATGGTAAGATGATGCATCTACTATACAGCTGTGATGGTGTAAAGACAGTAGGCATGGAATAAATGAACATGAATGAAAGAAACCATGTAAAGACAGTGAATCAAGACGGAGAACTGTTTTTATAATATTTATGAATTTTAAACGAATGCATCTAAATGAGGGTGTATTAGTTTAAATAAAAATCAATTAGATGGATTGCAGACCTAGGCAGAGACGTGTCCTTTGTCTTCCATCATAGGAGTAACACCACGAGTGAATGGAGTTGTAGCTCGTTCGACGGTCTTAATGACTGGAACAGCAATCTCCATAGGAGTGACGACGGTGTCCTCAGAACCAGTGGTGGGAATACTCTGAGCAGTAGCGAAACTTGCGTCAGAAGCAGAAGAGTCGGATCCAGAATCTTGGCGACTTTTGAAGATGCTGCAAGCTTCGTCAGCAATTACCTTGGCAATACGTGCACGAGTGGCATAAGTTTTGACCAAGTTTGCATTAAATTCGAATTCAGCTGCTTGAAAGTTCAGTGTGGCAGCAATGAATTTGGTACTTTGCGACTCAAGAGGAGCAGGCGGAGTATCAAGATTAGAAGAGACGACTTGAGCAAGAGCATGATTGATGTGCTTGCTGTGGGTCACTAAACACGAAATAAGAATCCATTTGAATCGGATTTGAATTAAATTGAATCACCTTTGTCTTCCGCAAGGCACGACATACAGTTAGAAGAAGCGTGACTGTCAGCGTGGGCTGGCTTCTGTTTGAAACTGCGTTCAGTTCCAGACACCAACTCGTCCTCGGAGGCTGAGTTCATCTGAAGGAATTGATAAATCAAATTAATTGAGACTAGATCTGAAGATTTACCTCGACATCAGAGTCAAAACGAACGGATCTAAGTTCACGCTTGATGTCACGAGAGGAAACAAATCTTGTAGCTTTCTTCTTGGACTTCCTGAGAAAACGAGAATGATCGGAACGAGAAGAGGCCTCGTGATCCGAGTGAACTGAACAAGCACAATTGAGGAGACGATTCCTGACGAAAGTGTTCTGAAAGACTATTAATGTAAATGGTCATGAATAAAATTAATACGTACACGAGCATCATTGGCAAAAGCCATGAACTTAAGATGTTGCTCGAAGTGAGAATCACTGACTATGTCAGGGAATAGCTTGTGCCCGAGACACAAAGTATCAATAATGCCTTGACGAGCAGTCAAATTAGAAATTTGTCTAACATGACTACAAAGGGTAACAGGCTTTTCCGATGAATAAGCAAATTAAATTAATATGAATGATTTAAAATGAACGAATATAACATACCAAGAGATCATGAAGATACTCGGTAGACCGACGCAGAACAGAAATTGTTGCTTTGTCAGGATTGTTCGTCTTCTTGCCCTTGTACGAAGCAAGCAACTGCTGCATGTTGGAGAATACTCCGTACAACTAGCTTTGACATTACCTTTTCAGGTTTCCTTTCTATATTACTATACTTCCGTTTGGTTTACTTATTGTTTCAGCTTACTAACCCAATTCACTGATCGGGATATATACATTTCGTCTATCCAATTATTCCCTCAGTTGATTTCCCACTCAACTGAGTTCATCTATTTCTACAGATTATGAGACTCGACTCTTCCCGGGTCTGAATACACCTCATCACAATTTATAAACCTACTGAATCTCCATCGTTCAAGGATGTCGACAACTCAAGTCAATGTCCCGATATTCCCGGAAGAGAGCAAACTCACTGGAAAGGACAGCTGGAGCAGGTTCAAAGCCGCCGGTGAGCTCACAGCTCAACTCAGGGGCTACACTGGTTATCTTGACGGCACTATTGTCAAACCAGCCTCTTCTCTCTACTCCACTGCAGCAGGCAGTGTCTATCCGGCAGTAACTGCTACCCCTGCCTACAGTATGACCCCCTATCCCAAAGAATGGTATATGCGGGACCGTTTTGTCGCAGCAACCATCAATCTCAACACCATTGATGCCACAGGCCTAGGAATTGACCTCACCAAGTCAGCCGCTGACATCTGGAAAGACCTAACAGAAAAATTCGAGCGGAAGGATGAACAACTCATTTACCTAGCTGATCACGCTCTGAGGACCAAAAAGTTCGACCCTGACTCCTGTACAATGGAGGATCATGAGAAGAAGATGAAGAATCTGAAGAAGAAACTCACCGACGTAGGTGGTACACTCACAGATCCTCAGTTTTGGATTATCATTCTGTCGTCTGTTCCAACCGACTGGAAACCCAAGACCAGGAACGTCCCAGGCAAGGGTAGCAAAGAAGCGTTTATCCATCTCCACACAGTCTATATCGAACGCAAATCCGAGAGTAACGAACTCGAGCAATCCAACAAGGTTAGAGCGCTGATAGCGAAGGAAGTTCTCGCAGCTATTCCTGTTCAAACCCCTATGGCAGCTACGACCGGTACTCGAACGGAACGCCTGATCTGTTCCAATCCCTTTTGCCCTAGTAAAATCGGTCACACTTTGAAGAAGTGTTGGGCTAAAGGGGGTGGTAGCGAAGGAAAAGCGCCAGCCTGGTGGTATAAGAAGTATAACCAGGAAGCACCTACTGCAGCTAACTCAGCATCCCCTATTGAGACCTTCACCCTCTCGGCACGTACATCTCATTCTACCTGCACCCAAACACGCCCTGACTCCCAATGAAACAGAAATAGTCGACCCATACTAAATCAAGCCATGAGTCAGGGCGGGAGAGAGGGTTTGAATGGAGACGTACCTGTATCTTTCCCAAAGTCCATATCCTTAGACGATTGTACCGTTTCTAGGAGCAATAAATCCTTTCCTTTTTCTAAACCAATTAGGACGTATATCGATTCTGGTGCTTCGGAGCACTGTTGGGTGGACAGGAAGGATTTTGTCGCGTACAAGATGGTGGCGAATCAAAGAGGTCTAACCGCAGTTGCTGGATCGAACTTCAGTATCGAAGGTGTAGGTACGGTCGAGTTTCTGACAAGAGTAGGAGGTCAGGAAAGGATTATACAGCTAACGGGGGTAAAGCACACACCATCGTTTGGTCATAATCTCATTTCCCTCATGACATTGGATCACAAGGGTTTACGAGGTGACTGGGGTCGGAGGAAGATAAATGTCGCTGATAAAGAAGGAAAAGTCTTGTTGATTGGCACCGGTAGCGAAGGTACCAGTAGCACGGCTGGTGGAAAAATGTATGAGGTCGAAGTGCTGGAGAAACCGAATGCGTTAGCCAATTCGGCTCGTTCGCATGAGAAGGCTGTTGATATCCATACCTGGCATCGTCGTTTGGGACATGTTGGAATCCCACGTATCCTTCGCAAAAATCTTGTTGACGGCCTGCACATCACATCGAGGAAGGCAGAAGGAATGTGTGAACCTTGTTTATATGGAAAAGCGACGCGTCGACCATTCAATGAGAAGGTGGTGCACGAATCTGAGGTTTTAGAACGAGTTCATATTGACCTCTGGGGTCAATCGCGGATGAAGAGCAGGGGAGGCGCAACGTGGATGATTTTGTTCACAGATGGCCGTTCAACGGTAAAGGTTCCAGATTTTCTGAGTAATAAACTGGCGGCCACGACTCTTAAGTCTTTCCATTGGTACTGCCTCAAGACCGAGCTGGAAACAGGAAAGAAGGTAAAATGTATTCGCATCGACGGAGGGAAGGAACTTGACAATGGACTGATGGAAAATTACTGTGCTGAGAAAGGGATTAGGATCGAAAAGATTCCTCTGTACTCGTCGGCGGCCAATGGTATGGCTGAACGAGCTAACCGGATGGTTATTTCGGGCGTACGTACTCTGCTAGACGAATCAGGTTTAGGACATTCCTTTTGGGCAGAAGCGGCAGCAACGTACTGCTATGTTGACAGTTTCGTGCCATCTTCTCAGTTCCCTGATGACATCCCAATTCAAATCTTCACTGGCAAATGCCAGGATATCTCCCATCTGCGACCCTTTGGCTGCGATGCTTGGGCAACACTACCTGACAAACGAAAAGACGGGAAGCTGTCACGGCAATCAGTAAAGGGAAAACTTATTGGCTATATGGATAGAAGAGGTTACCGGTTATGGATCCCAGAATGGTGTGTGGTTTTGGAGAATAGGGACGTTCATTTTGAGGAAGGGCAAGCAAAAAGAACGCTTCCACCTCGACTGGATTCTGGTGAGGTTGGTAAGTTATTCGGAGATACCGAGGACGGTGATAATTCGGGCATCATTCCGGATTTGCGTGGTATTGATGTCGAGGAATCCAATGGCGATGAAGTGATCTTAGATCCTCACGTTCCACCTGTCCCCATTCAAGGCGACTTTCCACTTGGATATCTCGACGACGATGAACCTCAGCCAGGGCCGCCTCCTCCTATACCGGAATTCGAAGTTCCCGCTTTGCCAGACATACCACTCATTCCTCCGCCCATTCATCCTGTGCCACTGCGTAGATCTGCGCATCAGAAAATACCGAGCACTCGCTACCTCGAGTCGAAGGACTTTGAAACCCGAGAGAAGGAAGCTCACGAGCAGGGGAGGGATTGGGCAACCGACACCGCTTTCGCCCGAGTCTGTGCAGATCCTTGGTCATTTGCAATGAGTACTGAAGAAGAAATTATTCCCTCTGGATATACTCAAGCTATGAAGCACTCAGATCTTTGGAGAGAACCGATGCAACAAGAATACAATATGCTGATGGAGAAAAAGGTCTGGGAACTTGTCGAACTACCACTAGGCGCAAATCTTATGGGAGGAAAATGGGTGTTTGCCATCAAACGTGGACTGTCTGGAGAAATCCTTAAACGAAAAGCTCGTTATGTCGCTCAAGGCTTCACCCAAGTTTTCGGTTTGGACTACGAGAAAACATATGGAGGTGTAGCTCGAATGGAATCCGTGCGCATCGTACTCGCAATCATCGCCTGCCTGGGTCTTTCACTTTTCCAAGTCGATTTCAAATCCGCCTTTTTGAACAGTCCAATCACTCACGACGTGTACATGAAGCAAGCTGAAGGTTTTGTCCAGCCAGGCTCTGAAAACTTAGTTTGCAAGCTACAACAATCGATTTACGGAACGATGCAGGGTAGCCATGACTGGCAAGCTACCCTATCAAAAGGTTTCAAAGAAGATGGATATACAAGTTCGAAGGCAGATCCTTGCATTCGCTCACGGCGGCGTGGAGGAGAGTACACCATAACGAGTACATATGGAGATGATGTTTGCGGGGGAGCATCCTCGGAATCGGAGAGGCAAGAGGCGATCAGAGACCTTGGGAAATGTTGGGAATCCGATGAGGTAGGGTCGGGGATGTTACTAGGGATGTCGATAAGTCAGGATCCACATACTCGCACGATAACGATTTCGCAACAAGGATATTTTGTGCGAATGCTACAGCACTTTGGTTTAGAAAACATACAACCTAGGAGAACACCACTCCCTGCCGGTATCCAGCTCGAACAGTCACCAGCAATCCTACCAGTTGATGAACAACTCTTCATGGCGGACAAGCCATTCCGGGAACTGCTCGGATCCCTTATGTGGGGTTTGACTTGCACAAGGGCAGACATCGCATTTGCAATGGGATACTTAGCCCGTTTCCAATCAAATCCTGGTAGAGCTCATTGGGATGGATTACTTTGGCTTGCTGGGTATGTGCGTTGGTCATTACACTATTGTATCGTATACCGGACACCAGATTCAGGGGAGGTATCTCGAGGAAGAGGTTTACAGCCCGCTGGTTTTTCAGATTCGGATCTTGCAAACTGTTTGGATACGCACCGCTCAACATCGGGTTATGTCTTCTTCATGGCTGGGGCACCAGTTGCTTGGTCATCGAAGAGACAAGGATCTGTGGCGACGTCAACAGTTGCGGCAGAATATATTGCTTTGGCCAGAGCTAGCGAACAGGCAACGTGGTTGTCTTCATTCTTGGCTGAAGTGGATCTCGCGCAAGATGGACCAGTCAACATATCCGCAGACAATACGGGCTCGGTGAGTCTTACCGAAAATTCGAAGAAACTGGGACTGGTCAAACACATCGATACTAAACACCATCGTATTCGGGAGAAAGTGGATGAGGGGAAGATTGCGATTGAACTTATACGCAGCGGTGAGAATGTGGCGGACATTTTGACAAAGGCATTGAATGGACTAATGGTCCACAAATTTGCGAAGAAATTGGGCTACTGTACGGAGTAGGGGAGGTGTTGGAGAATACTCCGTACAACTAGCTTTGACATTACCTTTTCAGGTTTCCTTTCTATATTACTATACTTCCGTTTGGTTTACTTATTGTTTCAGCTTACTAACCCAATTCACTGATCGGGATATATACATTTCGTCTATCCAATTATTCCCTCAGTTGATTTCCCACTCAACTGAGTTCATCTATTTCTACACTGCAAAGCACCCAAGTGGGGCTCTGCAACTCGAGCAATGTCAAGATCCTTCTTGTGATGGACAGGCATGCTGGAATGAACGATGATAGCAGTTGATGGAGCTTTATATGGAATGAGAGCTCGACTAAGTTCGACTAATGCAAGTTGACTTGGAACGAAAGGCATATTGAAAGCTAATTGGCCTGAGCTTTTATACCGAAAGAGTGAAATCAAACTCCTGACCAAATTGGGACAACTGAGGACAGTTGAATTCTTTAGTTTGGGGGAGGAGGATATCAATTTAATTGAAAATTTACAAAATTTCAATTAGATTGAATGGTATTGCGAACGCCGCGACCCAGAATTGATCAAAGTGATCATACAGAAGGTCAAAATATGCGGAATGAGTAAAGAACCTGCGCCTCGAGTAAGGAAGTTGGAAGAAGAGTGGCTGAAGCTACAACTTGAGTTTGACTCAAGGATGAAGCCATTTTAATTGAAATGAAATGAGAGAAGGGAATAAAGAAAGAAACGGACTTCAACGGAAAATTTGTTGAACCCCGTGCCCCGAACCAAACAATCGTACACACTGATTCAGCGTGTACGTCAGAGCAATTCTCCGTGAAATGGAAGCTCGTTCTGTGAATAGATGATTAAATAATTGTGAACTAAATTTTCCAAATGTGATAAGAATACCGAAAAGGTATTCAATTCAAATTGAGCGCTGAACTGTTACGATGTGTAGCAGGCGTGCGAATAAATTGATAACATGAGCGTTAGAAACCCATTTGAGGGCATCCAAATTGATTGGAAAGCACAGAGAAGTAGAGATCCAAACCCAGTGATTTACATTAAAAGGAGATATAGTCTTGTCGAATCAATCTAATAACGGATTGGGTATCCTTCCCTGGTACAGAAACTACGAATGACCGAGGACGGTCAGATTCTCTAGTTTGGGGGGGATGACACACCTAAATTTTGGCTAGATGTCTATGCTGTGAATTGTGACATTTTCACGTATAGATTCGTATCAAGAGGACTGTAATTGAGACCCAGATTGACAGTCAAAGTCAATACTGAATCAGTCTAATAAGTTGAAGGGACCATATACCCATACTACCACAAGTTGGTTAGTTTACCCATCCCTGATACTACCTTCAGATAGCAGTCTACCTGTTTGTGAAGCAGGATTATACCAGACTCGGACTACATCCGAAGGATGACCATTCACGTATGACATACCAAGGGTATTCTTATTGGACCTTACACTGGCAGGAGTTTGGAAGAACTTACTCAAGTGACCATGAACCGAGGATTCACTCGAAATGACTTTCTAGAACTCAGGAATTATCAAATATTCCTTCTAGAACGAGATCATGCATTAATCTAAAAGACTGCGGTTTAGTCTAATAGACCAATCAGGTTGCATGATTGAGGAAAATGACTAGAAGAATGATTGAAGTACTGCGAGGCTCCGAAAGCATATCAAATGAATGTCAAAGAGTCCTGACATAGAAAATATTGAAGAATGCAATTAAATGAATACTATGCGTAACTCCCTTGATAGAGTATAGGCACAATGGGTGTCTATTGAAAGAGAGAAGCAATTAGTTTAATCCAGATGAATCAGATTGATAGGATTAGAATCGAGGAGAGCTGATTTGCCTCCGGTCAAGATGACAAACGATCAAAGTAAGTGTTGAACAGCAGTGACAGCTGAACACGATTCGAGTCATTCTCCAAAACAATTAAATCAAATGAACATCGAAGTACCTACCTATGTTTGGAGGTATACTAGAATCTTGGAACCAGTATGGACCAAATAAGGACATGAAGATTCCAATTAAATGGTATCGGACCAATTGTAGAAGTTTCTTTGCGGTTCCAAATGTTTATACTATTAAATTAATTGGATTATGCGACTCGATATTCTGTATGTATAAATAGCGATTCAATGTATCTGGAATACAAGTGATTTTGGGACGACGTTGCAGTGCTAATCTGTAAGAAGGAAAGACACACTCCCGCCAGACTGGAACCTCTTCACTAGCAGCCTTTCGGGCCTGGCACTTGTGAGTATAGGAACATTGTGTTCTGCTCCTTGTGACTGCGAGAATTATATCCAGTTGTTGGGTATTCTTCGAACTTAGGATCAGTTGTTGGTCTTAAGGGCAAATCACACTGTGTGGTTGTGCCAGCACATAGTTCTAGCCCTCCGTAGGGGTCTGTGTGTTTTGGTTTTAATTTACTTTGATTCGAACCCCAATTCTTGATATACCCATATCAACACAATTAAAGCACAAATCATGCTGAATCTACCTTAATCAAAGGAATATACCGAATCCTTGGAACAATTCAAATTGATTAATCGAAGCTTTGTACTTAGCTCTCAAAGCTTTGCGGAACCTTTGCCAACGCTACCCCTTGCTATTAAATAAATTTGATAGCAGTGAACTCGCATATTGTGTATTAGATTGATTGGTTGGAGTGCCCATTAGATTCCTTCCTTTCTCTTTCACACAAAAACAAGGCAAGCTCGTTACCGGTCTTACATTATACCAAGCTCTCCCATCACTGAACGGACTCGTTGCGACAAAATGTCTGCGACGTCAACGGAACGACCTTCTAGTTCCAAACTTGAATTGAAAAAACAAAAGAGCGCCTTATCTCGTGGAAACACAACACAAGCTCAAAGGTCAAACCAGGCTGCTAGTTCTACTGCCATCATGGTGGTAGCTGGTCAACGCCTGATGTCCATCCCAGAACAGTCGTTCAGGGAGGAACCCTCTAGCAACGTTGATATGCTGACTCTAGGCTATGCATAAAATGCTACTGCAAGCTCTAACACTCACACCAACACCAACACAAACCATCATCAAACACTAAGTTCAAGGGGGTTTATCATTGAAAAAGCAAGATCACACTGCAACTCTACAAATATCTACATCATGTGGGTATAATGTTAAAGTTGAATAGTTTTTCTTCTCGAGATTCTATCAAACTCGGGCATGCTAAATCTTTCTTTGACTTTATCTGAACTGAACAAAACCTCTGATTTGTATTATACACTACAAGTACAATCCACAGAAAGAGTGTGCACTACTCACAACACTCTGACTGCTATTAACTCTGAAGCATAATAGTGATCTGTGACTTTGAACTTGCTTTCTTTCTGTCTTTCTTAAACTCTAACTTGTTTAAAGTGAAAGTTAACACTGTATCATCTTTGTTTAAAGTGCACTTGTCACTATAGCCAGAAGCTACGAACCAACCAAATCCTCTTGGAAGTGGGGGGGAAAGTGCTTGTTCTCATTGAGAGGCCAGCACTCCTTATATATCCTCAAAACAACCCTTAACAACTGATATCAATCACTGTAGCATGTGGATTTCTTGTAGCATATGCTAATTGTAATGGAAATCATGCTGCATCTCGGAGTAGCATATGGACCTGTTTGTCAAGCCCATGCCTTGGGCCTCTATTCCGCCGCTCGGTATTCCGAAGATTTACCTTTATTGTAATCTCTTTCTTATTGTCCTTTCTCGCTACACATACCCTTTCGTTCTAGTCTCTCCTTATTGTCTTTTACTTTACCCTGCAGGTACTACACATATAGCTCCTAGTAGTTAGTCTGGCGCTCCGCACCGATGCGCTGTTCCGTAGATATAAATACTGCCTGTACGCTACTGTAGTTCCTCAGTTTAATTATCGACTTAGATTCCCTTTCTATCTCAGTCCATCTCTTAAGTCTTCAGGCTCACTACCTCGAAGCACTCTCTATAGCCTTTGGACTTATAAGTTCTCTGGCTCGCTCCTTGTCACCGGCGATACCGCCGCTCCGACTTGGCTGCTACTGGTCTCTCTCTTCTGTACTCTCGATCTCCGGGGATGTCATATGCATGCAATTCACCCCATGCGCTTCCCGGCCCGGCCCGGAGCGGCCGGACTTCGGAATAATCACCTTGTGACCTATTTATTATTCCGAGCTTTCATTGAGGTCTTATGACTGTATTTTGGAGGTATATAAGCTAGGATACTTTGTACGTTGTAGTCAAGCTTGAAATCAAGTGTACCACCTTATCCCACTCTTTAATATCTCTTTTACCTTTGCTTCCGAGCTGCTCCGGACTCCCGGATCACAAGAACTCCATCTAGGCTGCTCATCTGGACATTATATCCTTGCCATTATATTCCCGGGGACACAACAGTGTGTGAAGGGTGTTGCTAATAGCTTCACCGACGTCCCACTCCCAGTGTGTACTACAGGCCAGTACTCGGCTCCGGACCTCGGAGTTATCCCGGGCCATTTCCGGCCCATATTCGACCTTAGAACCTCTATAGTGATTGACCTGTAGGCACGGTCTTGTCAGGGGACTAGCGGCGTAACGGCGGTGTTATTAATAACTTCACTACTGTCCCACTCGACTCCCGCACTTAGACACCCTGTGACCTCTGGCACGGTGACACAGTGTACATGATCTTAACAGTATAATTAAACTCAATCCGTTAACGTCGTACTGACATATTATTTTTTATGCCTCCGAAAACCCGAGCTCAATCTAGAGCTAACTCGGAAGAAAACACTTTCTTCACCCCTTTCTCCGAATCAATTTCTGCCATCGGTCAACCACGTCACCGTTGATACAACCCAAAATAATCTGAACTCGAAATGTCAAAACTTCGGCAGTTCATGCAGAGGTTCAGTGGTATATCTACAAGTCTACAGTACATTGTGGTTTGATACAGATTGCACAGATGTTCACTGCAGATGATTCAAATAAGATTCTCGGCAGTATAACACAATTGTACTCACTCAGACCACTAAAACCCATTCTTTATGTTGAGTGTACATTGTTTAAAGTGTATTACATGTATGTTAAAGACTATAATTGTACCAAGCAAGTAAGACAGAAGTCGAGACAAGTAATTATGGGCTGACATACTGCCTATGCTCGGATTTCCAGAACAATAGCTAAAGCAGCTCAAAAGCATAATAGACTCGGAATGTATGACAGGTATCTGATGCAACAAGGCACAACGGAACAATAGCCAAAGCAGCTCATATCTGATGCAACCAGGCACAATGGAACAATAGCTAAAGCAGCTCATGCCTGACAGATATCTGATGCAACCAGGCATAGTGGCACAATAGCTAAAGAAACTCAACCACATGTTTATTATGATTGGTATCTGATGCTCATGTGAGTCTCGGAGTTTATCCGGAAGTCAGATGGATCAATGATAGTTGCATATGGTTACCTCGGAACAAGATATTCCGAGCCATGTGCAGCATAATAAAACCCTAGACCCTGGACTAGTTCTAGGCCCCCGAAATTGCATATATACCAGTAAAAACCTCGAAACAGGACAAGCTTGCTCCACCCCCACTTCTGTAGAGATTGCTAGTCCTACAAATTGAAGGGAGTTTAGTTTCAGCATAGAAAGAATACACTTGATTAGACAGAAAGAATTGTATAGCACAGACAGATTGTACTATTTAACTTAAAGAAAGAAAGTAAAGTTATTCAGTACAAGCAAGTAAAGTGATTCAGTTCAGAAGTCACAAAGTTATCTTTGAATATCAAGCCCAAGTTTTATAGAACTTGTGAAAGAAAATCTATTACAATTGTTATAACCAGCTTAAAAGCATTTTGTACATTGAATATAATAAATCTTTCTGTGCACCCCTCCGAACTTGTGTTTGACTTAAGTTTTGTGTGTGTTGGTGTTGGTGTTTGTGTGAGATTTGTTCTTGCATTTGCATTTTGCACTTAGCCTCAAGTCAGCATATCACCGTAATCGCGGTTTCGGTCCAGCTACAGTTCCTACTACGTCGACTCTTCCTGAAGCTATGGAAGAAGAACAACAATTCGAATACAGCACTTTGTATACCGGTGATGGACAACCTGTCCAAGTTTTGACCCCTCGCCATGGACAACCCCCCGTGGTTGCTCCGGCTTGGGGCCGGTCTACTACTCAGATTGAATCTCCAATCCTCCAAGCCATAGCTTGTCGCACCGGAAAACAACCTCAACATTGTGCTACATCAGAATCTCCTCGTGACCTGCCTCCTCACTTCAATCTGGACACCGGCGATCATGATGATCAAGACCCTCCTGTCGACCCCGATGATCCGGGCACCGACAATAATCACAATGATCTGGATGACGACTCCGGCGGATTACCGCATGGTGAGCCTGGTGGTCCCGGCGGTCCTGGTGGACCTCGTTCTCCAAATGCTTCTGACATCCCCAACAAGCAATGTGCTATGTTGGAACTGCTCTCGGGATTCGAGGGTTCCATTGAAACCCTTGGTACCATTCTCGCCGCCCTCGGCCGTCCCTCTGACAGCTCTGAATCCAAGAGCAAGGTCAAGGAGCCAGAGGTATTCGATGGTTCGGACCCCTGAAAACTCAAGACGTTCTTTGTCAATCTCGCCCTGGTCTTCAATGACCGTCCAAAGTATTTCACCGACCAATGGAAGGTGAACTATACTTTTTCCTACCTCCGTGGATCAGCCAAAGAATGGTTTGTCCCTGATATCCTTGACCCGGATCTCGACTCGCTGCTGGCCTGGATGTCCTCCTTCAAGGCCCTTGTAAAGGAGCTTCAGGACAATTTCGGCATTTACAATGCGCAAGGCGAGGCCAAAGATTCCCTCGGTAACCTGAAAATGAAGGAAACCAAGAACATCCGGTTCAGCACCCTGGCTGCTAGCCCCAACTGGGATTCTGCTGCCCTGAAATGGGCTTATGGATGAGGTTTGGCAGAACGCATCAAGGACGAAATGGCGCATTTGCCCGAACCGGCAACGCTCGCCGATTATCGTCAGGAAGTTCTTCGTATTGACAACCGTTACTGGAAGCATGAGGCTGGTAAGCCTTTCATTGCTCGGAACCCAAAGAAGGGTTCCTCGGACTTTAAAGCTGGTTCTACTAACCAGCAGAACAACTCTCAGCCATCTGGTTCTTTGGCGCCATTCACGCCAAAACCTAAGCCATTCTCTGGAGGCAAACCTAACAACAATGGTAAGCCTTAGAACTCTTTGAATTCCGGCCAATCCGGCGGTCAGCGCCCCGCGTTGAACCATCTAGGTGCAGATGGTAAGGTACTTCCCTCCGAGAGGGAAAGAAGGATGAAGAACAACCTTTGTCTCTTCTGCGGTGGTAAGCATTAGATTGCTGACTGCAACAAGCAAAAGGCCCACCAATCGAAGGGCCATGCTGCCGAGGTTGAAGAAAACCCCGAAGCAACTACCGAAGTTGTGGAAGAGGAACTGGAAAACTAATCCACAGCTCTTGTTCCCCGGTACGAAACAGGAGCTGCGTTGATCAGGTTCATACCTCACCTGGGGAGTTATATCTCAATGTGTCCGCTCTTTCTTCCATTGAACGATCTCTTGTAATATCATTAACTACTGAATTTTTGTTATCCGATTTGGCCGCGCAGGCCGAACCTATTTCTGCTCTTCTCAAATTTCCTACTCTTGTTGATTCTGGTTCTACTGACTCTTTTATTGACACTTGTTACGTTTCACAAAATTCTATTCCAACGACCAAAATCTCTCCTGTTAATCTTTGTCTTTTTGATGGTTCATTATCTTCTAAACCCATTACCGATATGGCGAATATCACCGTTCGGTTTCCTTCCGGCGAGCTGCTTCTATTGCCCTTCTATGTTACTCATTTAAATTCATCCTGTAAAGCAGTAATAGGTTACAGTTTCTTATCCCGCTACAATCCGTTGATTGACTGGGCATCTCGAAACATTATGTTCCGTAACACTTCACATCTGTTAAGATCATGCACACCGTGTAACCGTGCCAGAGGTCACAGAGTGTCTAAGTGCGGAAGACAAATGGGACAGTAGTGAAGTTATTAACAACACCGCCATTACGCCATTAGTCCCCGGAGATCAGGAGTATAGAAGGGAGGAGCTAAGTAGCAGCCAAGTCGGAGCGGCGGTAAGATTCAGCACGATTCGTGCTTTTGGTTGTATTGATATGTGTTACGATCACTTCTTTTTCATCTTATCTTTTCCTTATCTTGTCTTATCTTTTATCTTTTGTCTTATCTTCTATCTCCCTTATCCTATATCTTGTCTTATCTTGTCACCTGACCTATTATTTATGCTTACTGATACAACATGCGCTTTTCATTTACTTATATTAAACATAGCAGTCTCACAACACATATACAGCATGACGATCGAGCTTTCATTACTTACACATTGCTTTACTTATGTTCTACTCATGTTTACCACTAACCCAGGGCGTTGGGCATTAGTAGGGTGGAGGGTTGTTTACTTGTATATAAGCTGTAGTTACTTGCTGTATTTCCTTAGCTTTGATCTCGTCTATTCTACCTGGTTTAGCCCAGAACTTTGCTTGCCTCTCTTATCGTTCCGCCCTCTGAGATTTTCTTGAGTGTGACGCCTGGTGACACCCGTTACTAGAACCAGTCGCTGACAATATGGGTATATCAAGAATTGGGGTTTGAATCAAAGTAAATTAAAACCAAAACACACAGACCCCTACGGAGGGCTAGAACTATGTGCTGGCACAACCACACAGTGTGATTTGCCCTTAAGACCAACAACTGATCCTAAGTTCGAAGAATACCCAACAACTGGATATACTTCTTGCAGTCACAAGGAGCAGAACACAACGTTCCTATACTCACAAGTGCCGGGCCCGAATGGCTGCTAGCGAAGAGGTTTCAGTCTGGCGGGAGTGTGTCTTTCCTTTTTACGGATTAGCACTGCAACGTCGTCCCAAAATCACTTGTATTCCAGATACATCGAATCGCTATTTATACATACAGAATATAGAGTCACACAGTACAATTAATTTGATACAATAAACGTTCGGAACTGCAAGAAAACTTCTACACTCGATCAGATATCATTTAATTTGAATCTACATGTCCTTATTTGGTCCATAATGGTCCCAAGATTCAAGTATACCTCCAAACATAGGTAGGTACTTCGTTATTCATTTAATTTAATTGTTTTGGAGAATGACTCGAATGGTGTTCAACTGTCATTGCTGTTCAACACTTACTTCGATCATTTGTCACCTCGTCCGGAGGCAAATCAGCTCTCCTCAATTCTAATCCTATCAATCTGATTCATCTGGATTAAACTAATTGCTTCTCTCTTTCAATAGACACCCATTGTGCCTATACTCTATCAAGGGAGTTACACATAGTATTCATTTAATTGCATTCTTCAATATTTTCTACGCCAGGACTCTTTGACATTCATTTGATATGTCTTCGAAGCCTCGCAGTACTTCGATCATTCTTCTAGTCATTTTACTCAACCATGCAACCTGATTGGTCTATTAGACTAAATCGCAGTCATTTAGATTAATGCATGATTTTGTTCTAGAAGGAGTATTTGATAATTCCTGAGTTCTAGAAAGTCATTTCGAGTGAATCCTCGGTTCATGGTCACTTGAGTAAGTTCTTCCAAACTCCTGCCAGTGTAAGGTCCAATAAGAATACCCTTGGTATGTCATACGTGAATGGTCATCCTTCGGATGTAGTCCGAGTCTGGTATAATCCCGCTTGACAAACAGGTAGACTTTTATCCGAAGGTAGTATCCGGGATGGGTAAACTAACCAACTTGTGGTAGTATGGGTATATGGTCCCTTCAACTTATTAGACTGATTCAGTATTGACTTTGACTGTCAATCTGGGTCTCAATTACAGTCCTCGCAATACAAATCTATACGTGAAAATGTCACAATTCACAGCATAGACGTCTAGCCAAAATTTAGGCGTGTCAACAGTGCGGAGCGCCAGACTAACTACTAGGAGTTATACGTGTAGTCCTGCAGGGTAAAGTAAAAGACAATAAGGAAGGACTAGAATGAAAGGGAATGTGTAGCAAGAAAGAACAATAAGGAAAGATTACAATAAAGGTGGATCTTCGGAATACCGAGCGGCGGAATGGAGGCCCGAGGCATGGGCTTGACAACATCTTGATTCTCCACAGACGTCTGTGCCTTCTGCCATCAACACCGTTGATGCAAAGGTCGCTGTTCCATTACCAGAACCTTCGCCGTCGGTTGCACCAACAATTCTGGAGACCCCTCCTGGGGACTCACTTTGCTCTCACTCTCGCTCCTGCTCTCAGACTTCACGGGCCAAACCCCTTTCATCCAAATTTCCTTTTGAACCCATCTATTCCTATCCTACAGTCTCTCAATTCGCTGCTCAGCTGGAAACTCCTGAGGTCAACATTGCACTCGTCAGTGCTGCAGTCTTTAATAGGGCTTGCAAGGACGCTGGTATGGAACCTATTCGTCTTCGTGCTATTCACTCAGAGGTCGCGGCCCGCGCCGCCGACTGCTCCTCCATTGCTCCTACTTTCCCTCCACTTCCTCATTCTATCCCGGCAGAGTATGCCGAGTTTGCAGATGTCTTTGATGAGATTGCTGCAGATTCATTACCAGAACACAGACACTACGACCTGAAGATTGACTTGGAAGAAGGCGCTTCGCCGCCTCTCGGCTGTATTTATCCTTTGTCTGAAAAGGAGTTAGTCGCCCTTAAAGACTTTATTGACAAACAGCTGGCTACTGGTGCCATCACCCCATCTTCCTCTCCTTACAGTGCTCCGGTCCTTTTTGTCCCGAAGAAAGACGGCAAGCTTCGCCTTTGCGTTGATTTCTGTGGACTCAATCGTATTACCAAAAAGGATTGTTACCCACTCCCACTCATTCCAGATCTTCTTGATGCTCCGACGCTCCTTGGATCTGGGACAGCAGCTGTCAAGAGGCCTTCGAAAATCTCAAAATTGCTTTTACTTCTGCGCCAATACTGGCCCATTGGGAGCCGAATCACCCACTTATTGTGGAAACCGATGCTTTTGACTATGCCATTGCGGCTATTCTTTCCATCCAATATGCTGATGGTGAAATTCATCCTTTAGCCTTCCTTTCCAGAACGCTTCACGCTACTGAACTCAATTACAATACTCACGACAAAGAGCTACTGGCCATCTTCGAGGCCTTTAAAGCTTGGCGTCATTATCTGGAAGGCTCGGGTGATCCGGTGGACGTCGTCACCGATCACAAGAATCTTGAGTATTTCTCTACTACCAAGGTTCTTACACGCCGACAGGTTCGATGGTCTGAATTTTTACATCAATTTAATATGGTCATTCGCTTCCGGCCGGGGAAACTCGGTGAGAAACCCGATTCAATAACTAGACACTGGGACGTCTACCCGAAAGAGGGGGATATCGGCTACGCCCAAGTGAACCCTCATAACTTTCGTCCTATCTTTACTAATGAACAACTCACTGCGTCTCTTCGAGCTACCTTCCTGGCTGTGGTTTCGCTAGATAGTAGATAGGGACAGTGGGAATCTCGTTAATCCATTCATGCGCAAGGCCCGGCTTTACGAGCCTCGATCATCATTGATATCGAAGCCCTACACCAGGCCATCATCCTCGCCCTTCCCGCCGACCCGAACTCCGTTATTGGTTTGGAACTTGCTAAAGATCCTTCCAATGAACGTTGGAGCTTAGGTAGTGACAAGCTACTACGCCTTGACGGCCGTATTTATGTTCCAAATCACGGCGATCTTCGCCTTCAAGTTCTACGCTATTTTCACAATCATCCACTCTCCGGCCATTTCAGCCAGAACTGCACTCTAGAAGCTGTACGTTGTCAATACACCTGGCCCAAGGTCAGAGACTTCATACGTGATTATGTTACTTCTTGCACTATTTGTGGTCGCAACAAACCTCGCTGTCATTGGCCTTACGGGTTGTTGAAACCGCTGCCAGTTCCGGTCCGACCATGGGATTCAATCTCCATGGACTTCATTGAGCAACTGCCAATGTTGAATGGCTACACAGCTATCCTAGTCGTTGTGGATCAATCATCCAAGCAAGCTATCTTTATTCCAACTTACGACACCATTACTTCCGAACAATTATCTGAGCTTTTTATTATTCATGTTTTCTCTAAGCATGGTGTTCCTAATCATGTTACTTCTGATCGTGGTTCCGAATTTGTTTCGGCATTCTTCCGGGCTCTCGGCAAAGTGCTCTCCATGGAACTGCACTATACCTCTGGATATCATCCAGAAGCCAATGGGCAGACCGAGCGTGTCAACCAGACTCTCAAACAGTACATCAGGATCTACTGCTCCTATCAACAAGATGACTGGTCACCTCTACTTCCGATCGCCAAATTTGCCTATAACAACGCGCCAAATGCCTCCACTGGTATTACGCCGTTCTTTGCCAACAAAGGATACCACCCAAATATCACGGTTCAGCCCGAGGTTGACATGAAATCTGATCTAGCCAGAGACTTTGTCGTTAACCTCGATGAACTCCACGCATTCCTTCGAGAGGAAATCCTTTTAGCTCAATCTCATTACAAGGAACAAGCTGACAGGAAAAGAATCTCGCACCCGGAGTTCCTGATTGGCTCCGAAGTTTTTGTTCTTGCTAAGCATATTCGATCTACTCATCCTAATGAAAAATTCTCAGAAAAATATCTTGGTCCTTTCAAGGTCATCAGTCGACCTGGTACTTTATCTTATGAGCTCAAGCTCCCGGATTACCTTCGCCGTTAACGAGCTTGCCTCGTTTTTGTGTGAAAGAGAAAGGAAGGAATCAAATGGGCACTCCAACCAACCAATCTAAGACACAATATGCAAGTTCACTGCTATCAAATTTATTTAATAGCAAGGGGTAGCGTTGTCGAAGGTTCCGCAAAGCTTTGAGAGCTAGGTAAGAAGCCTTGATCAATTAATTTGAATCGTTCTAAGGATTCGGTATATTCCTTTGATTAAGGTAGATTCAGCACGGTTTGTGCTTTGATTGTATTGATATGGGTATATCAAGAATTGGGGTTCGAATCAAAGTAAATTAAAACCAAAACACACAGACCCCTACGGAGGGCTAGAACTATGTGCTGGCACAACCACACAGTGTGATTTGCCCTTAAGACCAACAACTGATCCTAAGTTCGAAGAATACCCAACAACTGGATATACTTCTCGCAGTCACAAGGAGCAGAACACAATGTTCCTATACTCACAAGTGCCGGGCCCGAATGGCTGCTAGTGAAGAGGTTCCAGTCTGGCGGGAGTGTGTCTTTCCTTTTTACGGATTAACACTGCAACGTCGTCCCAAAATCACTTGTATTCCAGATACATCGGATCGCTATTTACACATACAGAATATCGAGTCGCATAATCCAATTAATTTAATAGTGTAAACATTCGGAACCGCAAAGAAACTTCTACAATTGGTCAGATACCATTTAATTGGAATCTTCATGTCCTTATTTGGTCCATACTGGTTCCAAGATTCAAGTATACCTCCAAACATAGGTAGGTACTTCGATGTTCATTTGATTTAATTGTTTTGGAGAATGACTCGAATCGTGTTCAGCTGTCACTGCTGTTCAACACTTACTTTGATCGTTTGTCATCTTGACCGGAGGCAAATCAGCTCTCCTCGATTCTAATCCTATCAATCTGATTCATCTGGATTAAACTAATTGCTTCTCTCTTTCAATAGACACCCATTGTGCCTATACTCCATCAAGGGAGTTACGCATAGTATTCATTTAACTGCATTCTTCAATATTTTCTACGCCAGGACTCTTTGACATTCATTTGATATGCTTTCGGAGCCTCGCAGTACTTCGATCATTCTTCTAGTCATTTTACTCAACCATGCAACCTGATTGGTCTATTAGACTAAATCGCAGTCATTTAGATTAATGCATGATTTTGTTCTAGAAGGAGTATTTGATAATTCCTGAGTTCTAGAAAGTCATTTCGAGTGAATCCTTGGTTCATGGTCACTTGAGTAAGTTCTTCCAAACTCCTGCCAGTGTAAGGTCCAATAAGAATACCCTTGGTATGTCATACGTGAATGGTCATCCTTCGGATGTAGTCCGAGTCTGGTATAATCCTGCTTCACAAACAGGTAGACTGCTATCTGAAGGTAGTATCAGGGATGGGTAAACTAACCAACTTGTGGTAGTATGGGTATATGGTCCCTTCAACTTATTAGACTGATTCAGTATTGACTTTGACTGTCAATCTGGGTCTCAATTACAGTCCTCTTGATACGAATCTAGGCATGAAAATGTCACAATTCACAGCATAGACCTCTAGCCAAAATTTAGGCATGTCATCCCCCCCAAACTAAAGAATCTGACTGTCCTCGGTCATTCGTAGTTTCTGTACCAGGGAAGGATACCCAATGCGTTATTAGATTGATTCGACAAGACTATATCTCCTTTTGATGTAAATCACTGGGTTTGGATCTCTACTTCTCCATGCTTTCCAATCAATTTGGATGCCCTCAAATGGGTTTCTAGTGCTCATGTTATCAATTTATTCCCACGCCTGCTACGAATCGTAACCGTTTAGCGCTTAATTTGAATTGAATACTTTTTTGGTATTCTTATCATATTTTGAAAATTTAATTCACAATCATTTAATCATCTATTCACAGAACGAGCTTCTATTTCGCGGAGAACTGCTCTGACGTACATGCTTCATCAGTGTGTATGATTGTTTGGTTTGGGGCACAGGGTTCAACAAATTTTTTGTTGAAGTCCGTTTTCTCCCTTTACTCTCTTCTTTCATCTCGTTCAATTCAAAATGGCTTCCACTTTGAGTCAAACTCGGGCTGCAGCTTCAATCTCACTTCTTCCTACCTCCTTATTGGAGGCACAGGTTCTTCTGGCGGGTCTTCAATCTAAATCAACACTCCCTCTGTTTTTTGAGAGCGCTGTTTTTCAACGTCTTCAACAGGGCGATTATTTTGAACGAGTGGACCCTTTTGGCCACTCTGTTCCGGTGGCCCAGTCCATTCAATTTGAGTGGGCTGGACTTCGACAATCAAACTCCAGGAGAATGGATCAAGCTGCTACCCAGCATCCATTCCGGGGAGTCAACGGCGCATATCAACAACAAAGGGCACCTGGTCAAGTCCTTCCCACCTCCTGATTTGGCTGCCGAGGCTTTGGAGAGCCTCAACGATGTTGAGAAGGGATTGGTGGACGAGGCTACCAGTAGCCAGGTAGGGGGATCCGTTCTCATGGAATTGGATCTCCCTATGATCAAGAGTTTGACTGAGCCAACTCTGTCTCCTGAAAAGGGGGCAGAGCAAGCACAGACTCTTGATTTGTAGCTGGTTCATCGGGGCGTCGTTTTCTTTTAATTTTAATTTTAAATTTTGTCACACACGGACGGGCTTTCATGCCCATATATCATCATAGTTGACCACTTGCGGTCATGTCCTCTGGGTTTTTTTTTTTAACCCAACAAAATCTCATCATGGACCTTTTCAGGACCACCGGTCGCTTGAGACCATTTTGTTTTTATTAGATTTATTAGTCTAATACAGTCATCTACCACCATTTGGGATGACCAAATCTCTCCGACCAAAATTTCATCATGTACACCTTATTTATGAGTATTTTCGCATGTTCGGCATTCATGAGAGCATTTATACAAACTTTCTACTACCCTAAATACATTATCGAGGGAGGGATAGTTGTGCCAAGGTCTAATCAGTATGAAAATCTGTTATCAAGTGAAAACGAGCATTTGGGATGCACTGATAAGATGTAAGATAAACCAATTTAGGAAATTATTTATATCCATCTGATGTAATTAAGCCGCAATTCAAGTGCTTTTCCGCCTGCTCAACTCTTTCCACCTCACCTGAATGTTGCTATACCACGATATATAGTATTAGAAGGTTGGAAAATGTGTTGAATGATAATATCATTATGTTTACCAAGCCATAAGACCACATCTCGAGTTTAACAATGGCAATCATCAAAACATTTTTCATTTTCATCCCATAATGACACTTTCTGAGTGTTACGATGGGACTATGCAAATACATGCTCATCTGAGTAGCTAATACTTTGAAGGGGTTATCCTACTGCATGCCTCGAAAAATTCCGAAACCAGAATAGCTATAGATCATGGTAAAACATCATTTGTCCCATTTGATGGTGGTGTCCCAAATGATGGTAGATGACTGTACCCTTTTTGTATTTTTCTTGTGTTTCTTGTAGGTAACTTTACCTATTGCTTTAGTTGTGGATAGCTTACTGCTATCTTGTATATACCGATTTACGAGCTTTTATGCTCATGTTCATATTAATTTGAATGGGTGAACTTAAGTCCTGGGACAAATACTTTGTTTATCCCATTTACATTGATTAAAGAGTTGGACTTGCTCATTAATATTAATTTGAATGAGTAAATACATTTATGGTTCACTCAATACACCTTTCAACTCGATTCTTGTTTTAATTTGAATGAGTGATGGTAAATTATTGAGCTATGCTCTAAGCTCCACCTATCAATAGGAGTTCAAAGTAAGACTCAATTCCAGATCCTGGCGTGAATCTTCACGCAAGATCAGGTCCGCAAGACTTTACTGTCTTCATTGTCCTGAGTGCTCAAGTCGATCTCTGTTCGCCATTGATCATAACGACGTCGGGAGGTATTCTCAACTCCCCTTTCAGGTTCTAAGCGCAGTTTCTTTACTCATTCCGCATATTTTGACCTTCTGTATGATCACTTTGACCAATTCTGGGTCGCTGCGTTTGCAATACTATTCAATCTAATTGCAAAACTATTAGTCTGATTGAAATTTTTGAAATTTTTGAAATTTTTCAATCAAATTGATATCCTCCTCCCCCAAACTAAAGAATCCCACTGTCCTCAGTTGTCCTAATTTGGTCAGGAGTTTCATTCCTTCTTCTGGTATAAAGGCTCAGGCCAATTGGCTTTCAATATGCCATTTGTTCCAGGTTGACTTGCATAAGTCGCAGTTAGTCGAGCTCTCATTCCATACTGTCAAGCCCATGCCTCGGGCCTCCATTCTGCCGCTCGGTATTCCGAAGATCTGCGGTTATTGTAATCTCTTTCTTATTGTTCTTTCTCTCTACACATACCCTTTCATTCTAGTCCCTCCTTATTGTCTTTTACTTTACCCTGCAGGTACTACACGTATAACTCCTAGTAGTTAGTCTGGCGCTCCGCACCGATGCGCCGCTCCGTAGATATAAATACTGCCTGTACGCTACTGTAGTTCCTCAGTTTAATTATCAACTTAGATCTCCCTTCCCAACTTAGCTCTTCTCTAAGTCTTCAGGCTCGACACCTTGAAGTGTCATGAAGTACGTAGCCCCTATCATTTTCCTTTTCTCACCGTCTCTACGCCCTTATTTGTACGATAC
Organism: Lentinula lateritia; assembly: GCA_028011325.1. NCBI lineage: Eukaryota > Fungi > Basidiomycota > Agaricomycetes > Agaricales > Omphalotaceae > Lentinula > Lentinula lateritia. Next base: position 317,466 of record JANVFT010000025.1, on the reverse strand, counting down.
ATCACTCCATCACTTTCACGTCCCACCATTGTCGAACTCCCATCGATTACTGATCCACCTGACCCCCTTCATCGATTACTGATCCATCAGTTACCCTTCTCCTTCTACCGGCTTCCGCCACCTTCCTTATTCTCAAACTGTACAGTATTACATTGTCAGTTCTCACAGACCGGATTGTGTATATAAAGCCAGCCCCCACTACCTGGTCCCTTATCTTGACCTCTCTGTCATTATCTTGGGACCAGGTACGTGCTTACTTACTAGTACTTACAATTACGATACTAATATAACTCTGTCATTATCTTGGGACCAGTCCGCTCCTGCTCCGCTTAGTCGCTCCGCATTTACCACTCTGCTTAGTTGCTCCGCCTCTCTGCTCCGCTTAGTCACCCCGCCGCTGCCGCTTTGTGACATGAAGTACGTTCTACTCTACCTTAGGACTTAAACGTTCTTTGGTCCGCTCCTCATCACCGGTGATACCGCCGCTCCGACTTGGCTGCTACTCAGCTCCTCCCTTCTATACTCTCCGGGGACTAACGGCGTAACGGCGGTGTTGTTAATAACTTCACTACTGTCCCACTCATCTTCCGCACTTAGACACTCTGTGACCTCTGGCACGGTTACACGGTGTACATGATCTTAACACATACAAAGTTCCATCAACTGCTATCATCATTCATCCCAGTATGCCTGTCCATCACAAGAAGGATCTTGACATTGCTCGAGTTGCAGAGCCCCACTTGGGTGCTTTGCAGCAGTTACTTGCTTCGTACAAAGGCAAGAAGATGAACAATCCTGACAAGGCAACTATTTCTGTCTTACGTCGGTCTACTGAGTATCTTCATGATCTCTTGGTATGTTATATTCATTCATTTTAAATGATTCGTACTAATTTAATTCGCTTATTATTAGGAAAAGCCTGTTACCCTTTGTAGTCATGTTAGACAAATTTCTAATTTGACTGCTCGTCAAAGCATTATCAATACTTTGTGTCTTGGGCACAAACTATTCCCTGACATTGTCAGTGATTCTCACTTTGAGCAGCATCTCAAGTTCATGGCTTTTGTCAATGATGCTCGTGTATGTATTCATTTTATTCATGACCATTTACATTAATAGTCTTTCAGAACACTTTCGTCAGGAATCGTCTCCTTGATTGTGCTCGTTCTGTTCACTCAGATCACGAGGCCTCTTCCCGTTCCGGTAACTCTTGTTTTATCAGGAAGTCCAAGAAGAAAGCTACAAGATTTGCTTCCTCTCGTGACATCAAACGTGAACTTAGATCTGTTCGTTTCGACTCTGATGTCGAGGTAAATCTACAGATCTAATCTCAATTAATTTGATTTATCAATTTCGTTCAGATGGACTCTGTCATGAAGTACGTAGCCCCTATCATTTTCCTTTTCTCACCGTCTCGACGCCCTTACTTGTACAATTACATCACTGTCAAATCCCATCGATTACTGATCCACCTGACCCCCATCATTGATTACCGATCCACCTATTACCCTTCTCCTTCTACTGGCTTCCGCCACCTTCCTTGTTCCTAAACTGTATAGTATTACATCGTCATTTCTCGCAGATCAGATTATGTATATAAAGCCAACCCCTCACAGCCTGGTCCCTTATCTTGACCTCTCTGTCATTATCTTGGGACCAGGTATGTGCTTACTTATTGTTACCTATGACTACGATACTCAATATATCTCTGTCATTATCTTGGGACCAGTCCGCTTCTGCTCCGCTTAGTTGCTCCGCATCTACCACTCTGCTCAGTCGCTCCGCCTCCTTGCTCTGCTTAGTCACTCCGCCGCTGCCGCTTTGTGACAGACTCAGCCTCCTAGGAGTTGGTGTCTGGAACTGAATGCAGTTTCAAACAGAAGCCAGCTCTCTCTTTTATCAAGGTGAGTTCAAATGGTATCATGTTTTGTATTCACGACTTATTCTATGTCGTAGAATCGTCGCAGCACTCCCTATCCAACCACTGGTTCCAACAAAGGATTTGTTGAGATCATGCACACCGTGTAACCGTGCCAGAGGTCACAGAGTGTCTAAGTGCGGAAGACAAATGGGACAGTAGTGAAGTTATTAACAACACCGCCGTTACGCCGTTTGTCCCCGGAGATCAGGAGTATAGAAGGGAGGAGCTAAGTAGCAGCCAAGTCGGAGCGGCGGTAACGCCGGTGACAAGGAGCGAGCCAAAGAACTTATAAGTCCAAAGGCTGTAGACAGCGTACTTCGAGGCGTTGAGCCTGAAGACTTAGAGAGGAGCTAAGTTGAGAAGGGAGATCTAAGTTGATAATTATTACTGTTTTCAAAATAGTTGGCGCCTCTTCTCACGACGCAAAAATTGAGTACAAAACGGTGCCCAGCGCGAAAACACGATTACGAGCTCAATTCTCCACGGAATCCTTAGAAATTTAGTGTAGTATGTAGCGATAAGTGGGCTCTAGTGCGCCCCATGGTTATTTTTGTAAAAATAAATAAATCACACTACTTGAAATTGTTCGTGATCTCATTCTCTAACCAATGACCCGAGGCCATTGACTATCTGATGACCTCCGAAAAACCATTGTATACCTACGGAAAACATGCAGTACCTTGAACGAAATCAGCCAAAAGTCAAATTGCAAGAAGCGGACTATCCAGCGCATACTGGCAGAGCACCAAAAGACAAATGGGCCTGGTCATGAACTCACAGCAGAGCTTCGAGGAAGGAAGCGTATACTATCTTTTGAGGATCTCCGAGTATGTGCTTTCATGTTGTTGATATAATTCTACTGATCTCATAATTAGTTTGTTCATGGACTGTTAACACATACTCCAGATATGTATCTGGATGAGATTCGGGATGCATTATATGAACGGCGTGGTGTACTGGCGAGTACTCCAACCCTTTGGCGTGTCTTGAAACTCAGTGGATATACCCTCAAGAAGGTGCGCTAATGGGCCATGTAATATCTACCTTCAACTTGAAAATTCAGCTACTTGCCGCAGATAACAAAAACTGCCATCGAACGTGATGCACTCAAGCGAGCCCAATTCCGACTAAACTATGCCCGTCTGTATAGACCATGCCAACTCCTCTTTGTTGATGAAAGCTCATTTGATCGACGAACACCATATTGTCGACGCGGTTGGGCTGTCAGTGGGAGGCGAGTATATAAAAGTACTTTTTTCGTTCGCGGTCGTCGGTGAGTGTTGATTATGTTCAAGTGTACCCTTACTGATCATTTTATTGTTCTTACAGATATTCACTACTACCGGCCCTATCTAGTACTGGTATTGTCTATGCAAAAATTGTTGAAGGTTCATTCACAGCATCGAGGTTCTATGGGTTCATCGAAACCCTCTTAACCCGTATGCAGCCATTTCCTGCTCCGAAGTCAGTAATCGTGATGGACAATGCTCGTATTCACAAAGATCCTAGAGTTCTAGACCTTATCACATCTCGGTATGCTCAGTCCTCGTCTTATCCTCACAGTATCATTCAGATCCCTGTAGTAGAATGCGCTATTTTTTCTTACCACCCTATTCACCTGATTATAATCCCATCGAACTTGGATTTTCCGCTATCAAAGCTTTTGTTCGACGCAAGGGAGAGATTGTCAGGCAGGCCATTCACCCAGCTATAGACGATACCTATGTATATTTACACCTCATTTGCGCTACATATTCCATTAGTAGTGATGATGCTAAGGGATTTTTCAATCATTGTGGGTATACCGTACTATGAACTACTGTCCAATACGAGCCTTCTTTGGTAACTTTATACCCATATCCTCCCGAGCGTAACGGAGAAGACGATCACAAAACCCATATGCCATTCCGGTAAATGCTTCAAGGTGTTCACTAGTGAGTCGAACAAGATCATCAAGATCAAAGATTCCCTTTTCAGTCAAGATACCACCATATTGTGCATAGCTTGCATTCCGTTTTCCACGTTCCACATCTGCATCAACCTTGGGAAGCCAGATGAGTAGCTCTTCATTTCTGGATGGAGATGCCTTGTACGGAGACGATGCAGGAGCTGGAGAGCTATCTGCATGGTGGCGCTTCGAGGAAGAAGTACGTGGAGGGGAATGCTCTCGGGAGCCACAATTTCCATTCATTAGCATTGCGAGAAGTGGTGTGACTGTGCCCACCATTGTCATGGCCTGTGCAATGGCATCAGTAGCTGGAGCGGGTGCCAAAGGAGTTTGCGGAGGAACAAATGGCACAGATGGTGGTGGTGGCAGTGTAGGAGCATTGCGACGCTTTTGGTGACCAAGCTTTTCACCAAGCCTTGCAAGGATACAGCTTGGTGGATCATTGACTGTTGCCTGGTGTCGGGACTACTGTTGCGAGTATAAGGTAAAGGAAAAGATAGCTGGCACTCACTGCAAGTTGGACCCACGTATTCATATCTTCATCATCGAAACGATAATGATCACCATTAGCAAGGACGTAGCATGCTGTCTGACATGCGTTGCAGTGATTTTTGCCCTGAATGGCTACCAGAATTCCTGCATCAGAATGCGATGCGGGAAGCTGTTCACTTGGTACAGTAGCACTTGATTTCTTCCTGCTCTGAACAAAGTTCAGTGATACGCTGTTACGAGAAAACTGTAATCAATTGATACCTTTACACCATCATCATTTTCCTTTGCTTTGCCTGTTTCTGTTGGGCTTTTGTCAAAGATGCGGATTGTCCATGCCTTAGGTTTTCTTCCACGCGTATTCTGTACATGGTCCCAAGCATCCTTGATCAGCATGATCCAGTCTTCTTCTCCTTCAAGCATCACATCAGTTGTCCGGGATTTCGGTTTATAGGAAGGAAGATATGAGATATTTGACAGGAGTGAAAGTCGAGTATTCATTTTTTTCGCTAACTCTTGAATGAATACAGTGAACACAGTGTGAGAGGTTATACCAGTGAGGTTTCGCTGCGAAGATTTGTATGGGACCTCAAAGATGATGTCAAACTTGTCAACACTCCCAACAAGCTCATTCCATGCCTTCTGCAGTTCGTCTTCTATGGAAGAATCATCAGCTGTACTCCAAAAGAATGACAGGTTTCATACCTGTGTCACTTGAAACACCGTCATGATCATCATCGAAGGTGTGTCCTACTCCTTCGAAGTCTTCGAGATCCATTGAGGGTGGGTTATCCTCAGCAGGGCTAATGCTTTTGAATCTTTTCCTCTGCTTCGTCCTTTGTGTAAACACCCTCTGAGAGGTATCTTCGTCCTCCTCAGGTTCACTAGACATATCCTCAAGCCCATACTGTCTCTCGAACTCTCTCTGTTGTAGCATATCTGCCTTGGACAATCCCATCGCCCCAGCAAAGACTTGTTCATCGAGGGTGAGAGGCAGTTGGTCCGCAGTCAGAGGTTTCGATCTACGTGTACATTGAGCTGTTTGGGATAAGGTTTGATTTTGGAAAGCCATAAGCTGCTCTGCTGCTGCAATGTCTGTTTCGCAAGGGGTTTTTGGGTGCAATATTTGCATCTGTTCATAAGCTGGGGTGCCTTTGTAAACAGGAATTGGTTTGGGTCGTGCTTTTTGTGAAGGAGGGGGAACAGGTGCAGGCCCTGATGAATGCGGCATGTCTAGCTGGCCATGCAAATTGGCCCTACTATTTCTTTGTTTTCGAGTCCCTGTCCCGCCTTTGTTGCCTCGTTTTTGGTTACGATCATTTGCCATGGAAAGAGGAGGCAAGCAGGTTGGAGGTTAGTGATTATTAGCCGCTTGCCTCAATATCTCTCATCACAGAATTTCATGCTACTTTTTACATGGGGCGCACTACATGCACCCTCTATGCATATCATATTCGAAGAGCTAATAGAATCGTTCATTATTGTCACAGTTATCATGTCTCCGAAGCTGAGGAGATGCAAAAATCCTAAGTAGTGTGATTTATTTATTTTTACAGAAATAACCATGGGGCGCACTAGAGCCCACTTATCGCTACATACTACACTAAATTTCTAAGGATTCCGTGGAGAATTGAGCTCGTAATCGTGTTTTCGCGCTGGGCACCGTTTCGTACTCAATTTTTGCGTCGTGAGAAGAGGCGCCAACTATTTTGAAAACGGCAATAAACTGAGGAACTACAGTAGCGTACAAGCAGTATTTATATCTACGGAGCGGCGCAGTGGTGCGGAGCGCCAGACTAACTACTAGGAGTTATATGTGTAGTCCTGCAGGGTAAAGTAAAAGACAATAAGGAGGGACTAGAATGAATGGGTATGTGTAGCGAGAAAGAACAATAAAGGAAGATTACAATAAAGGTGGATCTTCGGAATACCGAGCGGCGGAATGGAGGCCCGAGGCATGGACTTGACAGGATTTAATAAGGATGAAAAGTCTGCCATGGATGTTCCCCGTCGTCCCAGCAAGATTCATTGCCACACTGACAGTCACGCTTTTTCTAACTGTATGTCGTGCCTTGCTGAAGACAAAGGTGATTCAATTTAATTCAAATCCATTCAAATGGATTCTTATTTTGTGTTTAGTGACCCACAGCAGGCATATCAATCATGCTCTTGCTCAAGTCGTATCTTCTAATCTCGATACTCTGCCTGCTCCTCTTGAGTTGCAAAGTACCAAATTTATTGCTGCTACGCTGAACTTTCAAGCAGCTGAATTCGAATTTAACGCCAACTTGGTCAAAACTTATGCCACTCGTGCTCGTATTGCCAAGGTAATTGCGGACAAAGCTTGCAGTTTTTTGAAAAGTTGCCAAGATTCTGGATCCGACTCTTCTGCTTCCGATGCAATTTTCACTACTGCTCAGAGTATTCCCACCACTGGTTCCGAGGACACTGTTGACACTCCTACGGAGATTGCTGTTTCAGTCATCAAGATCATCAAACGTGCTACTACTCCATTCACTCGTGGTGTAACTCCTATGATGGAAGACAAAGGACATGTCTCTGCCTAGGTCTACAATCCATCTAATTGATTTTTATTTAAACTGATACACCTTTATCCAGGTGCAATCATTCAGAATCCATAAATTCTATAGAAACAGCTCTTCAATTTGATTCACTGTGGTTACATGTTTTATTTTTATTCACGTTCATTCATTCCATGCCTACTGTCTTTACGCCATCACAGCTGTATAGTAGATGCATCATCTTACCATCGCCGCTCTTTTTATGATGTTCGTTTGTAATAGTATATCATCTAGAGTTTCAATCTAATTATTGAACCTCTCCCTCACTGAGTTCATCATCAGAGTTCGTATCTGAGTGTCTCAAATGCGGTATGGCATCAAATATATAATCATTTTCTGGTGTCATCCAATATTCATCTTCGTCTTTCACTATTAAATTTAATTGTTTGGCAGTTAAGTCGATAAGTTCGTGAATATTGTTTGGCAATTCAATTGGTTCATTCCGTGTAAAATGTGGCAATACTCTGAAGGCTCCGACCTTCTCTTTGAGTACTGTTCCATCCATTTCAGCAATAATATAAGAGCCACCCTTGGTTCGTCTGATTACGACCATAGGTCCTCTATATCTTGGATACATCTTTCTATCCAAACTCTTTTCAATTCCAGAATTCCTAACCTGGACTAGTTGCCCTGGTTTTCAACTCCAATCCTTAATTGTATGTCTATATTTTCGTTCAAATCTTCGTAGCTCTGCAACTTTGCTTGCATCTACTCTTTGTTGTACTCTCTCAATGAATGAGTTATGTTTCAACAGAGCTTGAGCACGATATCCAATTAATTCATCTCTCGTTAAGACTCTATTAGGTGGATTCACCAACCAAGTTGATTCCACAATATCAAAGGGAAGCAACGGTTCAGCTCCTGTCACCAGGAAATATGGGGAACAACCTAGACCACGTCTCGGTGTTACTCTATCCGCCCATAGTATCATCTTTAAAAAGTAGAACCACTTAGATACATCTCCGCCAGTTGCTTTAATTAAAGCCTGACGTATGTCCAAATGCCCTCTTTCAATCTTGCCATTAGCTTGAGAGTTGTAGGCGGAAATTCTTATTCCTTTAATTCCATACTTCTCTTCTAACCAGGCTAACATATTCTTCATTTGACCTGCGTTATTGGTCACTACTTCTTCAGGACATCCCCAACGACAAATTATATCGTCAAAGAACCATTCTCCTAAAGTTCTAGCATTCTCATGTTTTACTGCCCAGGCTTCAGACCACAAAGACAGTGAATCCCTTCCATGAATGATGTATTTACATCCATTAGATGGAATCGACATTATCATTGTATTGACATGTACCTTCTGAAACAATGAAGGTGTATGCATCAACGTAGGAGGTGCTTTCAATAGCATCATCTGTCTATTCTGACACTCCTGACATGATCTCACATACCATTCCATGTCTCTATATATGTCAGGCCACCAGAATCGTTTCTGCAAGAAATCATTTGTTGCAAAGACTCCTTTGTGTCCCAAACAATCATGTGTACTATTCAACATGTGCATACGCTTTTCTTTTTCCACCACCAATTGTGGTTGATCAGGTTGATCCGTATTCCTATGGTACAACCTTCCTTGGTCGTCCACTTGAAATTTCTTAATCAATCTAATAAATTTAATCCGTTCTTCTTTTGACATTTTACCCAGGAATTCATCTGTTGGGTTTGACAAATAATCTCCAATCAAAGCAATTAATTCGTCCAATCTATTTCCCTCAGAAGATCTATGTGTTTCCGGGTACGGATTGTTTTGTACAAATTCTTCATTGAATGTAGGGAACAAATTCCTACTGAAGACTTCACATGTCACATCTTTTGATTCTAACATGTGGTTCCTACGAATCTCGTAGCTGCGCTCCTCATCCAGAGCTTCTTGTACATCTAATTCAATGTCATCAGCTTCTTTAGCTATTTTGTATAAATAACCACTTCTAGGGTCAATTTGATCTTTAAAGTCATCAAATTGATACGGCTCTTCCGTTTCCCCATTTCCCATAATAAAATTAATAGGTTCCCCACCATCCTCATCAACGTAATCTTCTGGATTTACTTCTGGATGCTTTGTTTATCATCCACCAGGTGTGATTCGTGATAGTCCATCTGGACCATGGGTTGCACCTTTTACATGGATTAATGTAAAGTGATAGTTCCGTACATGCTCAATCCAATGGTTTATGGTTGCATTAGGACCACAACTAGGATTATCTAGCATGCCTTTAATATAACTAGCATTGGTTTCAAGGGGGTCCAAAGTAATTGAAAAACTTCTTCTTTTCAGACGGATCAATTTGATAGATATACCATCTGTCAAGTCCATGCCTCGGGCCTCCATCTCGCCACTCGGTACTCCGAAGATCCTGCGTTTATTGTAATCTCTCTCTTATTGTTCTTTCTCGCTACACATATCCTTACGTTCTAGTCTCTCCTTATTGTCTTTTACTTTACCCTGCAGGTACTACACGTATAGCTCCTAGTAGTTAGTCTGGCACTCCGCACCGATGCGCTGCTCTGTAGATATAAATACTGTCTGTACGCTACTGTAGTTCCTCAGTTTAATTATCAACTTAGATTCCCTCTTTATCTCTGTGCTCCTCTAAGTCTTCAGGCTCTACGCCTTGAAGTACATTCTACTCTACCTTAGGACTTCGACGTTCTTTGGTCCGCTCCGACTTGGCTGCTACTTAGCTCCTCCCTTCTATACTCTCGATCTCCGGGGACTAATGACATAACGGCGGTGTTGTTAATAACTTCACTACTGTCCCACTCGTCTTCCACACTTAGACACTCTGTGACCTCTGGCACGGTTACACGGTGTACATGATCTTAACACCATCCTACAACTTTGTAAGAGGTATCCACCGCTAAGCAAACATCCCAATCAAAGTTAATTGGTCTTAAAGCTGGACAGTCTTGGGTTCCATCTTTTAATTTGTACATTGCTTTGTCACATTTTTCATTCCATTCAAATGGAATGTTACTCGTCAACTTAGTCAAAGGAGCTGCTTTCTTAGCAAAGTTCGCAATGAACATTCTCAATTGACTTGCAGTCCCTAAGAATGCTCGAACCTCCGTCTTATCACGACATGGAGGCCATTCTAGGACCACTTGAGCAATATGTTTTTCTGGTATACTGCCTTCATAGGTACATCTATGTCCTACGACAATTGTTTCTTCACAATAAAGAAATGCTTTGGTTCCACTGAAGGTTCCACCCGCATATTTCATCCGTTGTATTACTCTATTCATGTTTTGGAAATGTTCCCAAACAAATTGTCTAATTCCAGGATTTTCTGGAATAGTTTCGTAACCTCCTTCTGGTAATTCATATCGAGTTGATGGTCCTTTTATAGGTACATCATCAATGTAAGGAATTGTTACGTGTGGTATCTCATCGCGTAGAATATATGTCACATCGTCGTGAAATATAGGTATGGAATTTGTCCATCCCATAGGTAGTTTCACTAACCTATGTGGTCCATACGGGGTTTGAAACGTCGTCATGTCTCTAAACAATTGATCTAATTCACGTTCATCATATCCCACATATAAATCTAAGGTTCCTCCACAAGATCTTCCACTGAAGGATCTTGCTAGATCTGCAGTTGCAGGAGGTACACCTGAGTGTTGGATGGTAACCTTATTCAAAGGTTCCAAACTATGTACAAATTGTAGACTCTTGCCATCTTTCTTAATGACACAGAACCATTTCGAACAATAACTAGCATTCGATGGTTCATATATTCCTGAATCAATTTTACTTTTAATTATTTTGCACACATCCTCAAAGATACCTGGCGGAATTGGTATATTCCTTTCAACCCACGGTTCATGGAATGACAGGTACTTTCACGGGTGGAAAGAATTCATTTTTAAAGGTTCCAGCTTCACTTGGTTCCCAAGCAAAACCTCCTTCTTGCTTACACATCATTTCGTGCATAAGATTTCTTTCTTGTTCCCACAAAAATCCTTCAGGATGATTCTTATCTATTATCTCTTTCCTTTCTTCCGTATACCTTCCCGTAGGTACAAACGGTTTAGGATGTTTTGACAATTCAGGTAGTTCCAACAATGGATCTCCATGAATGTGTCTTTCAATTCTAAATTCATCTGGTAACGTTGCCTTTATAGGGTTAACCTTCTTGTTAACAGGTTTGTACTTCGTAAACACTTCTTCTGTATTCAAGTTAATAGGTTTTCCAACTCCTAGGGCTTCATTAACTACTTGTTTAATTGTTTCATCTATTAAATTGATAGGAGATTTATCCTGCTGATTCAATTTAATACTCTCTTTGAGTCTATTTGTTGGAGGTTCATTCAATAGATCTGGTTGAACATTCTCCTTCCCATCTTTTGAGTCTTGCGCCTTTCCTTTCTTTCGTTGCCTCGACTCATATCTTACTTTCTCAAAACTTGGTTGAGACCTTTGAAACAATTCAGTTCCTCTTTTGAGTATCTCATATCGAACCATTCTCTTCCTAGTCCTTTGAGAGTTTTTAGGTTTATTCCAATTATCATTTCTGACCATTTCAGCAGTGTTTTCGTTATTACATTGATTCTGTGTGGGCTCTGTGCTTTCAGATTTATTGCAATTCTCCCCCAAACTAAAATTTTGTAGTATAGGTTCAACAAAGCGCCTCTTCTGAACTCTTCTTCATATAGGTTTAGGCTTGATTCTTCCATTTTGAAGGAAGAATGACTTTATAGGATTTAAATTGAATTGATCATTGTTCAGTTGACCGTCAAATTCGCCTAATACACCATCTTTCCATACACAGAATACCTGTTTATCCCCAATCGTCTTTTGATTAAGGTAACAATCAATTATTTCTTCAGCTTGATTGTCTTGAGACTTCAAATGCTCTCTAGATGCAAGAACATATGCTTCAGAAATGTTAAGATCATGTACACCGTGTAAGCGTGCCAGAGGTCACAGGTGTCTAAGAGTGGAAGAACGAGTGGGACAGTAGTGAAGTTATTAACAACACCGCTGTTATGCCATTAGTCCCCGGAGATCAAGAGTGTAGGAGGGAGGAGCTAGTAGCAGCCAAGTCGGAGCGGCGATAACGCCGGTGACGAGGAGCGAACCAAAGAACGTCTAAGTCCTAAGGTTATAGTAGAGAGTACTTCAAGGCGATGAGCCTGAAGACTTAGAAGAGCACAGAGTTAAGGAGGGAATCTAAGTCAATGAGAGATCTAAGTTGATAATTAAACTGAGGAACTACAGTAGCGTACAGGCAGTATTTATATCTATGGAGCGGCGTATCGGTGCGGAGCGCCAGACTAACTACTAGGAGCTATATGTGTAGTACCTGCAGGGTAAAGTAAAAGACAATAAGGAGAGACTAGAACGAAAGGATATGTGTAGCAAGAAAGAACAATAAGGAAGAGATTAAAATAACAGCAGATCTTCGGAATACCGAGCGGCGGAATGGAGGCCCGAGGCATGGACTTGACAGTATCCCCCTCTTAGGCTTGAGCCCTCGAAAGTCACCAGAGGAAAATTTTAAAAGCCGTCAGCGTCGGGGGTTCATCCGATCAGTCAGCAGGAAAAAATTTTCGAAAGCCGTTGGTACCGGGAATTGCTGTTAGTCATCCAAGAAATTTTCCGGTTCCCCGTAAACCAAACACAATTCAACGGAAAATTTTCGCTGGTCCGTGCGCCGTTTTGTCCCTATAAAAAGGGCCAGGTTTTGTCGCTAAGGCCCTAACTTTTTCCATATCCTCCTAAGTCAAACAATGTCGACCAGTCACACCCAAACCACAACCACCTCTTCTTCCACCGCCAGCCCTTCGGGGTTCCGTCAACTAGTACCACCCGCCAATCCCGCCTCCCTCGAGGATGAAGACTTGGAGGAGGATGAAGCGGAGATCCTGAGGAAGGCGCAGGAGAAGGTCCGCCGGATGAAGGAGCAGAAGGCAGCAGCAGCGGCGAAACAAAAGGCCGAAGAAGAGGCAGCCAAGAAAGTAGCGGAGGAGGCGCGGGAGCAAGCCGCGGTGAGGGAGGAAAGAAGGAGGAGAATGGCCGCGGCAGCTGCAGCCCATAGTCGACAGGGTTCTTTGCTGGAAGGAACTTCGGGGTCGCCGCGGAGACCTGTAGTGGAGATATGGAGGGAAAAGGCAAAAGGCAAAGGGAAGGCTAAGGCCCAGGTGAGTATCCAATACCCTGGGTTGTGACCTTTTTTACTAACATTCCAATTTCCAGCCCATTGACGAGGATCCCAATGACGGCGGAGACAACGACGACGACGAAGAGGATAGAGCCCCCTGCCAACGATGCAGGGCCAAACGGATCTCTTGCCAGATGCAGGCTGGCAAGAGAAGCTCTATTATCTGTAAACCCTGCCACGACACCAAAGTCAAGTGCTCCTACTCGGGGCGCCCGTTGATCGTGAAGAAGGAGGTCAACGCTAACCCGACCGGCGACATTCTAGAGAGCCAGGTGGCACAATTACTCGCCGATAACCGGCGACTCCGAGATGGTCAGGTCAAGGCCAATACGTACCATTGACATTTCAACCAAAAACTGGATTGGCTGATCACCGACACAGCATGACCGGAAGCCGGGCCATTGGGCATGTCGAGGAAGAGGCGTAGGGTTGTTGATAGCGATGAGGAGGAGGAACAGGGGATGGAAGAAGACGGAGCAGGAGAAGTAGAAGAGGAAAGGAGAGGAAAGGAGGAGGAAATGGTGCCGACGGGGGCGCATTCGGAGAAGGGGAAGGAAAGGGCAGAAGAGTAGACACGGACATCGGACATCAGACATCAGCCTCTTCTTGTGATTTTCTTGTAGCCTTCTGCCTCCTTTTGTTTTTTTTTTTTTTTGCTTTTTGTATATAAAAAATGTTATTGTGTTTTGAAATCGGAAAGCGAAAGGGCCGCAAAGCGGCGTAAGAAATAATTAGTTTGGAGTATACGTAGCTTAAGTGTGAACGAAGAATAAGTGAAACAGTAGCTAAAGAAACCAAAATAAGCAATTAAGAAAGAGGAGTAAACACTCAATTTGCTATCATCGTGTTTACCCTCTAAACACACGAAGTAAACTTCGGCGGAACACGGCGGTGACACGCCTAAATTTTGGCTAGACGTCTATGCTGTGAATTGTGACATTTTCACGTATAGATTCGTATCAAGAGGACTGTAATTGAGACCCAGATTGACAGTCAAAGTCAATACTGAATCAGTCTAATAAGTTGAAGGGACCATATACCCATACTGCCACAAGTTGGTTAGTTTACCCATCCCCGATACTACCTTCGGATAGCAGTCTACCTGTTTGTGAAGCAGGATTATACCAGACTCGGACTACATCCGAAGGATGACCATTCACGTATGACATACCAAGGGTATTCTTATTGGACCTTACACTGGCAGGAGTTTGGAAGAACTTACTCAAGTGACCATGAACCGAGGATTCACTCGAAATGACTTTCTAGAACTCAGGAATTATCAAATACTCCTTCTAGAACGAGATCATGCATTAATCTAAAAGACTGTGATTTAGTCTAATAGACCAATCAGGTTGCATGATTGAGGAAAATGACTAGAAGAATGATTGAAGTACTGCGAGGCTCCGAAAGCATATCAAATGAATGTCAAAGAGTCCTGGCGTAGAAAATATTGAAGAATGCAGTTAAATGAATACTATGCGTAACTCCCTTGATGGAGTATAGGCACAATGGGTGTCTATTGAAAGAGAGAAACAATTAGTTTAATCCAGATGAATCAGATTGATAGGATTAGAATTGAGGAGAGCTGATTTGCCTCCAGACGAGGTGACAAATGATCGAAGTAAGTGTTGAACAGCAATGACAGTTGAACACCATTCGAGTCATTCTCCAAAACAATTAAATTAAATGAATAATGAAGTACCTACCTATGTTTGGAGGTATACTTGAATCTTGGAACTATTATGGACCAAATAAGGACAGGTAGATTCAAATTAAATGATATCTGACCGAGTGTAGAAGTTTCCTTGCGGTTCCGAACATTTATTGTATTAAATTAATTGTACTGTGCGACTCTATATTCTGTATGTATAAATAGCGATCCGATGTATCTGGAATACAAGTGATTTTGGGACGACGTTGCAGTGCTAATCCGTAAAAAGGAAAGACACACTCCCGCCAGACTGAAGCCTCTTCGCTAGCAGCCATTTGGGCCCGGCACTTGTGAGTATAGGAACGTTGTGTTCTGCTCCTTGTGACTGCGAGAAGTATATCCAGTTGTTGGGTATTCTTCGAACTTAGGATCAGTTGTTGGTCTTAAGGGCAAATCACGCTGTGTGGTTGTGCCAGCACATAGTTCTAGCCCTCCGTAGGGGTGTGGGTTTCGGTTTTAATTTACTTTGATTTGAACCCCCAATTCTTGATATACCCAAATCAATACAACCCAAGCACGAATCGTGCTGAATCTACCTTGATCAAAGGAATATATCGAATCCTTAGAACGATTCAAATTGATTGATTAAAGCTTCTTACTTAGCTCTCAAAGCTTTGCGGAACCTTTGCCAACGCTACCCCTTGCTATTAAATAAATTTGATAGCAGTGAACTCGCATATTGTGTATTAGATTGGTTGGTTGGAGTGCTCATTAGATTCCTTCCTTTCTCTTTCACACACATCAGCAAGTTCCGATCCATGTAATCGGTATAATTCTATACACTTTATACCCATTCATACACTTTTGGGCTGGTATAATTTAAAATGAGGACACGTACGGAGAATGTAAGATTATGCTAAAATATACAATATTTATACTAAGGTGTAAATAGGAAATCTAGTGCTTTATGACAAGTTTTACCATTTTATACCTGCTCTATGCGCAGCATTATGATAAATTATACTGACCATTACATCTGCTCATACTGTCTTCATTGTCATCATTATTGCTCAGCGCACAATAGAAAAAATGGTTATGAAATCAAATCATTATTGAGCGATACAATGACATCGGCATTAACTAGACTACATTCTACATGAACTACAGGTACACATGTCAATCCTTCACCAAATGAACTCTGCAACCAAATGAACTCTGCAAAGAATATCTGAACAAGAGTTAATGAAAGGAAAAGCAAGAAGGAAGGAAATTGTCTTACCCTAATAAATAATGCCGACCTGAACACCTATAAGAAAGAACAGAATGACAATTGAGTAATGAAAAGCAAAGAATAATGTATCCATAACATACCTCATGTTCATGTTCCTACTGCCAGCAAATCTCTAATATGAAACCAGGAATTTCTCGGGGTGAATTGGGAAAAAGGTACGTTAAATGTAAGAGTGAAAAGTGGTCATACCTCATATGTAAGTCACATGAAGCTGTACAGTTTCCCAAGCCACTTCACGTGCTTTTTACTGTAGGGCTGGCTTTCTTGACTTCTGATTTTTAGTTTCTTCAGCTGTTGTTGGAGTGGGTGACTCCGAATTGGAATCATATGCATGGAGATCAACATCATGAGCTCAAGTACTCATTGATCTGTGCAAAGAGAAAGGTAAAGCAACCATTATGGGCATTCTGAGACATGGTGTATGGCTAATGCATAATAGAGTATAATGAAGGTATAATCCAGTTGTATAATATGTGTATAATTGTTGCATAACAGAGGTATAAGAATTTGATGCCAAGGTATAAATTTGTGAAAATTTGATCCGTATATGTGATGTATAATCTGGTATACCTATTACGCAATTATACACTTTACACCTGTTTATGCCAATTACACAATTTGGAACTTGCTGATGCAAAAACGAGGCAAGCTCGTTAGCGGAATCAGGGAAAAGGAATAAAATGTTTTTTTTTGTGATCAAGGTCCAGGCTTGTGAGGGTATCGAGCATGGAATGCTGGTACCAGTTCATCAGCGTGTAATTCATCAGCAGCAACCCAAGAGAATTCATTGTCGGTACCTTTGTAACCGGCCCACTGGATGTAATAACGTAGAGGACAATGCTTGTACCTTCTATCCAGCTTAGAGTCCAGGATCTCAGCAATGTTGTACTCCTCTTCACCATCAACTTCAATTGAAGGTGGAGGAGATTGAGTATGATTCGGGAATGGATTCGGCATAACCGGCTCCAGCTGTGAGACATGGAAGACTGGGTGGATGCGGCAAAGATAGTCCGGGAGCTTGAGCTCGTAAGACAAAGTACCAGGTCGACTGATGACCTTGAAAGGACCAAGATATTTTTCAGAGAATTTTTCAGTAGGATGAGTAGATCGAATATGCTTAGCAAGAACGAAGACTTCGGAGCCAATCGGAAACTCCGGGTGTGAGATTCTTTTCCTGTCAGCTTGTTCCTTGTAACGAGATTGAGCTAGAAGGATTTCCTCTCGAAGGAATGTGTGGAGTTCATCAAGGTTAACGATGAAGTCTCTGGCTAGATCAGACTTCATGTCGAGCTCGGGCCGAACGGTGATATTTGGGTGGTATCCTTTGTTAGCGAAGAATGGAGTAATACCTGTGGAAGCATTAGGAGCGTTGTTATAGGCAAACTCGGCGATCGGAAGTAGAGGCGACCAGTCATCTTGCTGGTAGGAGCAATAGATCCTGATGTACTGTTTGAGAGTTTGATTGACACACTCGGTCTGCCCGTCGGCTTCCGGATGGTATCCAGAGGTATAGTGAAGTTCCATGGAGAGCGCTTTACCGAGAGCCCGGAAAAACGCCGAAACAAATTCGGGACCACGATCAGAAGTGACATGATTAGGAACACCATGTTTAGAGAAGAAGTGAATAACAAAGAGCTTAGCTAGTTGTTCAGAAGTAATGGTGTCGTAAGTTGGAATAAATATAGCTTGCTTGGAGGATCGATCCACGACGACTAGAATAGCTGTATAACCATTCGACATTGGCAGTCCATGGAGATCAAATCCCATGGTCGGACCGGAACCGGCAGAGGTTTCAACAAGCTGTAGGGCCAATGTCAGCGAGGTTTGTTGCGACCACAAATAGTGCAAGAAGTAACATAATCACGTACGAAGTCTCTGACCTTGGGCCAGGTGTATTGACAATGTACTGCTTCTAGAGTGTGGTTCAGGCCGAAATGGCCGGAGAGTGGGTGATCGTGAAAGTAGCGGAGAACTTGAAGGCGAAGGTCGCCGTGATTTGGAACATAAATACGGTCGTCAAGGCGTAGTAGCTTGTCACTACCTAAGCTCCAACATTCATTGGAAGGATCTTTTGCAAGTTCCAACCCAACAACGGAGCTTGGGTCGGCAGGAAGGGTGAGGATGATGGCCTGGTGTAGGGCTTCGATATCCATGATGATCAAGGCTCGTAAAGCTGGGCCTTCCAGGAAGGTAGCTCGAAGAGACGCAGTGAGTTGTTCGTTAGTAAAGATAGGACAGAAATTATGAGGATTCACTTGGGCGTAGCCGATATCCCCCTCTTTAGGGTAGACGTCCCAGCGTCTAGTTATTGAATCGGGTTTCTCACCGAGTTTCCCCGGGCGGAAGCGAATGACCATATTAAATTGATGTAAAAATTCTGACCATCGGACCTGTTGGCGTGTGAGAACCTTGGTAGTAGAAAAATACTCAAGATTCTTGTGATCGGTGACAATGTCCACCGGATCACCCAAGCCTTCCAGATAATGACGCCAAGCTTTAAAGGCCTCGAAGATGGCCAGTAGCTCTTTGTCGTGAGTATTGTAATTGAGTTCAGCAGCGTGAAGCATTCTGGAAAGGAAGGCTAAAGGATGAATTTCACTGTCAGCATATTGGATGGAAAGAATCGCCGCAATGGCATAGTCAAAAGCGTTGGTTTCCACAATAAGTGGGCGATTCGGCTCCCAATGGGCCAGTATTGGCGCAGAAGTAAAAGCAATTTTGAGATTTTCGAAGGCCTCTTGACAGCTGCTGTCCCAGATCCAGGGAGCGCCTTTCCGGGAAGCCAGGTCATCGGCACAATGATATCACTGAAATTACAGATAAAACGACGATAGAGATTTGCAAAACCCAGGAAGGACTGAATGTCCTTAACCTTCCTCGGAACCAGCCACTCTAGAACTGTCTGAACTTTCTCCTTGGATATAGTCAACCCGTCGGGAGAAAGAATGTAACCCAAATACTCAACAGTATCCATATTGAACTCGCACTTCTCGGGATTGGCGTAAAGCCGATGATGGCGAAGTCACCGAAGAACCTCCTTGACGTGTTCTTGGTGTTCTTCTGGCGTATCAGAATAGATCAGAATGTCGTCTAAATAGACGATGACACAAACATCGAGCATGTCAGAGAAGATGTCGTTAACAAACCGCTGGAAAGCCGCAGGGGCATTCGTAAGGCCAAACGGCATGACCTTCCATTCGTAGGAACCGTAACGGGTCCGAAAGGTGGTCTTCCATTCATCACCTTCAGCGATTCTGACTAGATGATAAGCGTGAGCGAGATCCAATTTGGTGTATATTTTAGCTCTTTTTGGAGCGTCGAGAAGATCTGAGATGAGTGGGAGTGGGTAACAATCCTTTTTGGTGATACAATTGAGTCCACGGAAGTCGACGCAAAGGCAAAGTTTGCCGTCTTTCTTCGGGACAAAAAGGACCGGAGCACTGTGAGGAGAGGATGATGGGGTGATGGCACCAGTAGCCAGCTGTTTGTCAATAAAGTCTTTAAGGGCGACTAACTCCTTTTCAGACAAAGGATAAATACGGCTGAGGGGCGGCGAAGCGCCCTCTTCCAAGTCAATCTTCAGGCCGTAAGGTCAGTGTTCAGGAAGTGAATCTGCAGCAATCTCGTCAAAGACGTCTGCAAACTCAGCATATGCTGCTGTGATGGAAGGAGGAAGTGGAGGGACAGTAGGAGCGATGGAAGAGCGGTCGGCGGCGCAGGCCGCGACCTCTGAGTGAATAGCACAAAGAAGAATAGGTTCCATACCAGCGTCCTTGCAAGCCCTGTTAAAGACTGCAGCACTTACCAGTGCAATGTCAACCTCGGGAGTTTCCAGCTAAGCAGCGAATTGAGAGACCATAGGATAAGAATAGATGGGTTCAAAAGGGAATTTGGATGAGAGGGGGTTGGCCCGTGAAGTCCGAGAGCAGGAGCGAGAGTGAGAGCGAAGTGAGTCCCCAGGAGGGGTCTCCAGAATTGGCGGTGTAACCAACAGCGAAAGTTCCAGTAGCGGAACAGCGACTTTGCATCAACGGTGTTGATAGCAGAAGGCACAGACGTCTGTGGAGAATCAAGATGTGAAGTGTTACGGAACGTAATGTTTCGAGATGCCCAGTCAATCAACAGATTGTAGCGGGATAAGAAACTGTAACCTAATACTGCTCAACAAGATGAATCTAAATGTGTAACATAAAAGGGTAATAGAAGGAAACCGGACAGCAATATTTGCCATATCGGTAATGGGTTTAGAAGATAATGAACCATCAAAGAGACAAAGATTAACAGGAGAGATTTTGGTCGTAGGAATGGAATTTTGTGAAACGTAACGAGTATCAATAAAAGAGTCAGTAGAACCGGAGTCAACAAGAGTAGGAAATTTGAGAAGAGCAGAGATAGGTTTGGCCGGTGCGGCCGAATCGGATAACGAAAATTCAGTAGTTAAAGATATTACAAGAGATCGTTCAATGGAAGAATGAGCAGACACGTTGAGATATAACTCCCCAGGTGAGGTACGAACCTGATCAACGCAGCTCCCGTTTCGTACCGGGGAACAAGAACTGCGGATTAGTTTTCCGATTCCTCTTCCACAACTTCAATAGTTGTGTCACAAAGCGGCAGCGGCGGAGTGACTAAGCAGAGCAAGGAGGCGGAGCGACTGAGCAGAGCGATAGATGTGGAGCAACTAAGCGGAGCAGAAGCGGACTGGTCCTGGTCCCAAGATAATGACAGAGAGGTCAAGATAAGGGACCAGGCTGTGAGGGGTTGACTTTATATACATAATCCGATCTGCGAGAAATGACGATGTAATACTATACAGTTTAGGAACAAGGAAGGTGGCGGAAGCCAGTAGAAGGAGAAGGGCAATAGGTGGATCGGTAATCAATGATGGGGGTCAGGTGGATCAGTAATCGATGGGATTTGACAGTGATGTAATTGTACAAGTAAGGGCGTCGAGACGGTGAGAAAAGGAAAATGATAGGGGCTACGTACTTCATGACATTACCCCCCTTCTTACGACCATTGCCCTCGATGGTCAGGCTTTTGCTGCTGTGGGGTGCCTTTTGTGGAAGGCCCGAACAACCTTCGGAGCACGGCTGAGGTTAGGCGCTGGCTCCCAGAAGTTATGCCCCGCATCGTAACCTTTCCACTTAACCAGGTATTCCAACCTCTTCCACCGGATCCGGCTATCCAGAATTTCCTCTACTTCATATTCCGGTTCATCTTCATCCTCTAGGTAGACCGGCTCTGGTGGTGTTGGTATTTCGCCATTGATAGCGTTACCTTTCCAGGGGTACAGTTTGTCGACATGGAACACAGGGTGAATGCGGTCGAGGGAGATAGGGAGGTCAAGGCGATAGTCCCGGGGTCCAATCTTCTCCAAGATCCGGTAGGGTCCAAGCTGCCGATCTCCTAGCTTCTCACTGGATAGTTGGAGGTTGATGTCCTCTGCGCTGAGCCAGACAAAATTTCCGACTTTGAACTGGTGAGCTTTCCGTTTTCCTCGCTCGTAGCCCTCTTTCTGTTGCCTTTTTCCTAAGTGCAAGGCAGCCCCTGCGTCCTGTCGGGCTTCTCGGAGTATCCGTATGCGGTCATCTACAGCTGGGATTCCACTGCGTTGTCCCACTGGGATGTTGAACAAGGGGAGGTATCCGTAGGTTAGCTCAAATGGGGACATGCCTAGTGCAGAGTGGGTTCGCGAATTGATTACAAACTCTGCCATGGGGAGGTGTTCTGCCCAGTCATCCTGCCGACGACCTACGTAGAGTCGAATGTACTTTTCTACTTCTTGGTTGGCGCGTTCGGTTTGTCCATTAGACTGAGGACGATACCCAGATGTGAGGTCTGATTTTATTCCCAGTCTAGCAAGTAGGGATCGCATGAGTTTAGCTGCAAACTGAGGCCCGCGGTCAGACTTGAAGTGAAGAGGGAGCCCATGGAGACGGAAGATTTCCCTGTAGTAGATGTCAGCAACGCCTTCCGCAGTGATGGAGCTAGTACATGGGAGGGCATGAATTTGTTTCCCATAGAGATCCATGCAAACTAGGACTGCGTCGTATCCTTGGGAATTAGGCAATTGCGTTATCAGGTCCACTCCTACCTCTTCCCATAGACCCGAAGGTACGTCTAATGGCTGCGTTACAGCTCGTGGGTGTCGTTGGATCTTTTTGTGTGCACACGTCTCGCATCCCTCTACATATTTCTCCACAAAGGAGCATAGTGTTGGCCACCAGAAGTGGGTGCTAACTAGATCGAGTGTTCCATGGAGTCCAGGGTGTCCAGCCGTGGGATGGTCATGGCATTGACGCAGTACTTCCGTGCGTAGGTCATCGTCTGCGGGTACATATACTCATCCTCGGTAATAGACTAGACCGTTGTCCTCCTCCCATTCGGCGATCCCATTAGCCAAGCGCTGTAGTCCATGCTCTTTGACTGTTTTGAGACCTTCCAGTACCTGTGCTTCCTGCTGTGAGGCTTTCCGGATGCGATCCTCTAAGGGGTTCCGTAGGATAGAGGCTGCAATTTTGGTGAAATGGCTTGGTTTAAGGACCTGTCGATTATCCTCATTGTCTAGTACCTGGTGGGCTGCCATACGAGAGAGAGCATCAGCCTGAGTGTTTGTTCTCAGCGGGTGTTTCAGAATCGGGCAGGACTGGGGAAGACGTGGTGTCTATGGATCCTGCAAGGACAACCTTATCGGTAGGCTGTCAGTGCAGTAATGGATCTTGACCTAATGTCACAAAGCGGCAGCGGCGGAGTGACTAAGCAGAGCAAGGAGGCGGAGCGACTGAGCAGAGCGGTAGATGTGGAGCAACTAAGCGGAGCAGAAGCGGACTGGTCCTGGTCCCAAGATAATGACAGAGATATATTGAGTATCGTAGTCATAGGTAACAATAAGTAAGCACATACCTGGTCCCAAGATAATGACAGAGAGGTCAAGATAAGGGACCAGGCTGTGAGGGGTTGACTTTATATACATAATCCGATCTGCGAGAAATGACGATGTAATACTATACAGTTTAGGAACAAGGAAGGTGGCGGAAGCCAGTAGAAGGAGAAGGGTAATAGGTGGATTGGTAATTGATGATGGGGGTCAGGTGGATCAGTAATCAATGGGATTTGACAGTGATGTAATCGTACAAGTAAGGGCGTCGAGACGGTGAGAAAAGGAAAATGATAGGGGCTACGTACTTCATGACAAGTTGCTTCGGGGGTTTCTTCAACCTCAGCAGCGCGGCCCTTCGATTCTCGGGCCTTTCGCTTGTTGCAGTCAGCAATCTGATGCTTACCACCGCAGAAGAGACAAAGATTGTTCTTCATCCTTCTTTCCTGTTCGGAGGGAAGTACTTTACCATCTGCTCCTAGATGGTTGAACGTGGGGCGCCGACCGCCGGATTGGCCGGAATTCGAAGAGTTCTAGGGCTTACCATTGTTGTTTGGTTTACCTCCAGAGAAGGGTTTAGGTTTTGGCGTGAACGGTGCCGAAGAGCCAGATGGCTGAGAGTTGTTTTGCTGGTTAGTAGAACCAGCTTTAAAGTCCGAGGAACCCTTCTTCGGGTTCCGAGCAATGAAAGGCTTACCAACCTCACGCTTTCGAGTTTCTTCGCATTTCCAATAATGGTTATCAATACGAAGAACCTCTTGACGATAATCAGCAAGCGTCGCCGGCTTGGGCAAATGTGCCATTTCGTCCTTGATGCCTTCAGCCAGACCTTGTCCATAAGCCCATTTCAGGGCAGCAGAATCCCAGTTGGTGCTAGCAGCCAGGGTGTTGAACCGGATGTTCTCGGTTTCCTTCATTTTCAGATTACCGAGAGAATCTTTGGCCTTGCCTTGGGCGTCGTAAATGCCGAAATTATCCTGAAGCTCTTTTACAAGGGCCTTGAAGGAGGACGTCCAGGCCGGCAGCGAGTTGAGATCCGGGTCGAGGATATCAGGAACAAACCATTCTTTGGCTGACCCACTGAGATAAGAAAGTGTATAATTCACCTTCCGCTGGTTGGTGAAGTACTTGGGACGGTCATTGAAGACCAGGGCAAGATTGACGAAGAACGTCTTGAGTTTTCGGGGGTCCGAACCGTCGAATACCTCTGGCTCCTTGACCTTGCTCTTGGATTCAGAGCTGTCAGAGGGACGGCCGAGGGTGGCGAGAACGGTACCGAGGGTTTCAATGGAGCCCTTGAATCCCGAGAGAAGTTCCAACATAGCATGTTGCTCATTGGGGATGTCAGGAGAGTTTGGGGAACGGGGTCCACCGGGTCCACCAGGACCGCCGGGACCGCCAGGTCCTCTGGGGTCACCAGGCTCACCACGCGGTATACTGCCGGACTCGTCATTGTTACGATCACTTCTTTTTCATCTTATCTCTTCCTTATCTTGTCTTATCTTTTATCTTTTGTCTTATCTTCTATCTCCCTTATCCTATATCTTGTCTTATCTCGTCACCTGACCTATTATTTATGCTTACTGATACAACATGCGCTTTTCATTTACTTATATTAAACACAGCAGTCTCACAACACATATACAGCATGACGATTGAGCTTTCATTACTTACACATTGCTTTACTTATGTTCTACTCATGTTTACCACTAACCCAGGGCGTTGGGCATTACTAGGGCAGAGGGTTGTTTACTTGTATATAAGCTGTAGTTACTTGCTGTATTTCCTTAGCTTTGATCTCGTCTATTCTACCTGGTTTAGTCCAGAACTTTGCTTGTTCTCTTTATCGCCCCGCTGTTTGAGGTTTTCTTGAGTGTGACGCCTGGTGACATCCGTTACTAGAACCAGTCGCTGACAGTCATCCAGATCATCGTGATTATTGTCGGCGCCTGGATCGTCGGGGTCGACAGGAGGGTCTTGATCATTGTGATCGCCAGTGTCCAAATCGAAGTGAGGAGGCGGGTCACGAGGAGATTCTGAAGCAGCTCGACATTGAGGTTGTTTTCCCGTACAGCAAGCTATGGCTTGGAGGATAGGAGAATCAATTCGAGTTGTAGACCGGCCCTGAGCCGGAGCGACCACGGGGGGTTGTCCACGGTGAGGGGTCAAGACTTGGACAGGTTGTCCATCACTGGTAAACAGAGTACTGTACTCAAATTCTTCTTCTTCTTCCATGGCTTCAGGAAGAGTCAACATAGTAGGAACTGTGGCTGGACCGAAACCGCGATTACGGCGATGTGGTTGGCCGATGGCAGAGATGGATTCGGAGAAAGGGGTGAAGGATTGGGCTGTGGTGAAGAAAGTGTTTTCTTCCGAGTTAGCTCTAGATTGAGCTCGGGTTTTCGGAGTCATAAAAAATGATATGTTAGTACAACATTAACAGATTGAGTTTAATTATACTGTTAAGATCATGTACACTGTGTAACCATGCCAGAGGTCACAGGGTGTCTAAGTGCGGGAGTTGAGTGGGACAGTAGTGAAGCTGTCACAAAGTGGCAGCGGCGGAGTGACTAAGCGGAGCAGGGAGGCGGAGTGACTAAGCGGAGCAGGGAGGCAGAGCGACTTAAGCAGAGTGATAATGCGGAACGACTAAGCGGAGCAGAGACAGACTGGTCCCAAGATAATGACAGAGTTATATTAGTATCGGAGTTGTAAGTACTAGTAAGTAAGCACGTACCTGGTCCCAAGATAATGACAGAGAGGTCAAGATAAGGGACCAGGTAGTGGGGGCTGGCTTTATATACACAATCCGGTCTGCGAGAACTGACGATGTAATACTGTACAGTTTGAGAATAAAGAAGGTGGCGGAAGCCGGTAGAAGGAGAAGGGTAACTGATGGATCAGTAATCGATGAAGGGGGTCAGGTGGATCAGTAATCGATGAGAGTTCGACAATGGTGGGACGTGAAAGTGATGGAGTGATGTATCATACAAATAAGGGCGTAGAGACGGTGAGAAAAGGAAAATGATAGGGGCTACGTACTTCATGACAGAAGCTATTAACAACACCGCCGTTACGCCGTTAGTCCCCGGAGATCGAGAGTATAGAGGTGAGAGACTGGTAACAGCCAAGTCAGAGCGGCGGTATCGCCGGTGATGAGGAGCGAGCCAGAGAACTTATAAGTCCAAAGGCTATAGAGAGAGCTTCTAGGTAATGAGCCTGAAGACTTAAGAGATGGACTGAGAGAGGAAGAGAGAACTAAGTTGATCTAAGTTGATAATTAAACTGAGGAACTACAGTAGCGTACAGGCAGTATTTATATCTACGGAACGGCGCATCGGTGCGGAGCGCCAGACTAACTACTAGGAGCTATATGTGTAGTACCTGCAGGGTAAAGTAAAAGACAATAAGGAAAGACTAGAACGAAAGGGCATGTGTAGCGAGAAAGAACAATAAGGAGGAGATTACAATAAAGCAGATCTTCGGAGTACCGAGCGGCGAGATGGAGGCCCAAGGCATGGGCTTAACAATTACCGTCCTCTTGATATGAATCTATACGCGAAAATGTCACAATTCACAGCATAGACCTCTAGCCAAAATTTAGGCGTGTCACCTCTGTTCCCAGTCCTCTTTTTTGCGGTTTACTCCCTTGTTAGCTTCCTGTTGCTGGCAAGCTTGAACGTGATACCTACAGGAGCTTTATTGCAGCAACATATAAATAAATTAGACCAGGTGGTAGGTAGTTTGGAATAGTTACCATTGAAATAAGCTCCGTCGCTGCTCCTGTTTCTGACCCCACCTGAATGAATGTTGTGCAGTCCATTGATTGTCCAGATTACTGCGGCATTTTTGATTGAGATCGAGTTCCTGCAATTTAGCCCCTGCATGTTGTTGTTGTTGCAAGTCATTCATCTGATAGCAGAACTCAATGTTCTGGGAGATGTTGTAGAGCTCTTTGATTGCAAGTTTCTGATTCTCATCAAGGAGGAGTTTCTTCAGATTCACCTGCAATGACTTAGTGAATTGGGCAGAGCTACGGGTAGGTTATAATTTAAATACTTGAGCCTTATGTACGGGAGCTAGGGGTGGAAGTGCTTGTCCTGCATGGACCCACCCTCCACTTGGCAGAACACCCCGCGCAATGTTAGGCTGTATTCCAGGTATGAGAAAAAAAGAATCAGTCCCTGATGTACTTACTGCTGGTTCCGATTGAGCTCCCTCCTCAAAAACCTTCAGGCAAGGCGAACCCCTGATTTGTTGCATTTCGACACCAGCCTGCACTTTACAGGTTGTAGACAGTACTTGAAATTGAAAACAGCAAGAACTTCTGCTTTCCTATACCCCCAGAATCACAGACCACCTGAGCAAGCACATGCATTGGAAAATCCCAAGCAAGCAAAGGAAATCGCGATGATGTGCTTGGGATGGGCCTGAATCGTGCTTTCCCAACCTCAAGGCATTCTCCACTTGAGCAACTGGGCAACCGAAGAAAGGCACAACCTGGAGTGCTAGATCTCTGGTTACAGATTGGTTGATGCGCACAACTACCCAAAAAAGCAACACAGGCGGGCCTGCGCCTATGAGCGCTAAAGGTTGTCGTGTGAAATTATTACAAATTATTATCTAAAGTCTGGGCAGGCGGGTTGCGCCGGAAATTTTGGCATACCTCAAAGCAATGCTTCGCTCGCAGTAAATTGTAAACAACTATCGATCATGGCTAATCTCTTACGCTCCGCCAAGTCTGGCAGCGATTGGACTCAGAATGAGCTTAGAGCCTATAATATCGCTGTTCAATGGCAAGACGCAGTCACCTTCTTCGGTGTCGACCCTTTGCCACAACCTGCAGTCGCTCAGGAAGTCCTCACAACACTTGACGCAGACGATATGATTCTCGACGACAATTATAAACTCTTACGCTACATGGATTTAGCGATGAATCCTGCCCCAACTGAAGAGTCTGCCGTGGACGATTTTGCTGTTCACCTGCTGAAGCTGTTGGGATACCTGCCACGAAGTAGGATGGCTCGGACACGAGCAGACATTCCGCTCTGGATCTGTGGGGAACAATGTCACGCGAAAACTGATGTTTGCATCGTAGATTCCGATGACATTCTACTCCTTATCGAGGAGGATAAACGACACAAGGAGCTCAAGGATCCAGAACCGCAGCTCATCGCGGAAGCGATTGCCGCCTTTCAGATGAACAATTTCAGACGGGAGCGGCTACTTGGTCAAGCTCCCATCGCAAGCAAGGTTATTCCGGGCATTACCTTAGTAGGGTCGTCACCCACTTTCTACAAGATTCCCGTCACCACAGAACTTGCCGAAGCTGTTTCTCTCGGCGAGTACCCTACGCCCACCGTCGTGTTCGCTCACCTTCCGACGGTGCCTCGCCCGGCTCGGCGATGGAGTGAAGGCATGAAACCGCTAGACAACAGGGTCCACATCCTTCGATGCTACGAGGCGTTTAAGCAATTTGTCAACTGGTATGTTTCTTACTCCTGTGATTTGATTAATCTAATGACTATATTAGAGTTTAGGCTGTAGGGGCCAGTTCATCTTTCTCCTATTGCAGGTCAGTCAGATTAGCGCGCGTGAAGATTACACTACGGTATATAAGATCCTATTCCTTTTTAGTACCATTGCAACCGCATGTTACTACCGTCTCGATCTCCCCTATCCTGAACCTTACTCCTGCACCACTCAACCCCAATGCGCCACTTCTCCTGCCTCGTATTGAGGGCTACGAATAGCTCAAAGGAACGCTCATATTGAATGTGGCTGGGTGGGTATGAAAGTGGTTCCAGGCTGCATTTGTCATTGTTTGGCCTCCTCACCATGAAAATCTTGAACACCTTTCGACGTACTTTGCTCTACTCATACACTTTCCTGTGTGTTATTGCTGCCACTGGTTCCTGCCTCCCGCGTGTCTCGTCACCTCAGCCGTTGGTAACTTCCTTTGCCCTTTGTTACCTGCTACCTTCCGCACATGCATACCTTTGCCCTTACTAGATATCTTCGGACTTCTTATTCCGGACTATGCCTTTGCTCCAATACATCTGATGCGCGTGCATATTTACGAAGCTTTAAACCAATATTTTTCATGTCTTTCATTTGTTCTACCCTCCTCCTCCATCCACTGTGTCACGGCGTCGACGCGAAGCTCTAAAGCTATAGTCATTTTCCCGCCGGACCTGTTCTACCACTTCCATTCAAGTTTGGTACAAACTGCTGCCTCGCCGCTGTACCCTCTTTCATACATGACGGTGTTGGCTGTCCTCTACAATCTTCTGTGTTCCTTCTGTCTCCGAGTGGCCTGTCTCAATGTTCCTACCCACTGCCTGTGTTGCACTTCATGTGCTATTATTCTCTTCACATTTAGATACCCTTTGCAACTAAGTCTGTACGTCTTTTCGATGCTGTTTTTAATTTCTCTTCCATTTCCATGACCCGTGTCTTTGTTCTTCAAGGGTCTCGTCAAATGGTTCATGGAATGCTTGTGTATTCAATATCTCTGTATTAAACATGCTAACCATATGTTAGCAATACGAATGACTTAATATAGTGGTAATGTGTGTCGTGCATTCCATCAGGGAACGACACTTGTTAGATCTTATTGCGAGGACATGCAGGTTTATATAGGTACATACAAAGTAGTGGATAATATTCTCCATAGTAGACTATAGTATTCAATAGTAGTCAATAACAATACATTGTCCTCCTCTTCCTGCAAGAAGAGCAAAGAATGGAGTTCTGAGTGGCTTTCACAGGTGAATTTGCAAGCAGCATATTAGGCCCTTGCAACTTTCAAGGTAGTGGTCTCTGCCACTTGCTGGTGCAGATTGGATATACAAAATAGTCTACTATATGCTATGGCACAAAGGTGGCTAAATATGATTCAAAAAGAAAAAAGGGAAATGTGACCAAGTAAGGTGTGTGCAGACACTAGTGGACTCAATGTGCATTAGACTCTCAAACTCGACATATATCCATGCTGACAACATGAGTTTGCATTTGATTCATTCAAACTCACAATCCAGGTTCTTGAATGCAGTTTTTGACAATGACACATACTCTCAACATTGAGCTTTCATTCTACCCTTCAGAGCTGGAAGATATGTGGCACCCATACCACTCATATCAATTCATCTGCAAAACCTGGATGTTTGCGAGAGCAAGGATACTAGCTGGAGAGTGCTGTTTAGCACTCAAAGCACTCCCATACCACTCATATCAATTCATCTGCAAAACCTGGATGTTTGCGAGAGCAAGGATACTAGCTGGAGAGTGCTGTTCAGCACTCAAAGCACTCCCAGCAGAGCCTGGACAAGGTTTTGCAGATGAATCAGAATTTTATTGAACAACAGTGCTATAACAACAACTGGAGACCTATCTCAATAATTGTGGCATGAATTGATTAGGGTGTCCAGCACCCAGTCAATACTTAGTCAAGGGAAACAGTGTCCAGGTACCAGGTGTATCAAAATAGTGCAGTTAATTTACAGTGTTGGAGAATACTTCGTACATCTAGCTTTGATATTACCTATTACGGTATTTCTCTTCCTATCTATACTTTTGTTTGACTACTCATCCATTTATCTATCTATGTTCCGGCTTACCAAACCCGATCTAGTGATTGGGATATATATATTTTTCGTTCCCTTCTATTCCCTCAGTTGATCTTTCCCGCTCAACTGAGGTATGTTTACTTATTACCGAACCTTTAGGTAAGGCTCTTTACAAAAATGTCTTGTAAAATGTATGTTGGCCCTTGTCCCACCTCCCACGCCCATATATAGGCAACAGTTACTATATATATCAATACGGTGTTGAGCAGGCAAGGGGTGCATAGTGGTGACACTCTCTAGCACCATACCTGGGTAGTATAGCTTATAGTCTCAGTGAGGCAATAAAGATGAGAGAGAAGCGAGTTGGATTCCAGTACAGGACATAGCTACTTATATACATAAATGCATGACAGTATTACATCAGGAAGTACTGAGGAATCCGCATATGGTATATGATGTCAGTGTACACTAAGCATAGACTAGGATAACACATGACCGTATTAGTGATGTGTGAACAGCATAGCCGCGTTCAACATACGGGATACGCTGTATGAATGAGGTCATTGCCGAACCTTTAGGTAATTCCAAATTCCAGCTATGTACTTCAAATCATGATCCTCAGAAAAATGACATGGAGCACAGTAGTCTGGAAGTCTCTTATCTACTGTACTAACCTCAATTAAGTAGAATGCCAAAACAAACCCACAATCTAGGAAATATTCTAAAAAAATTATTAATTTCTGAGTCTTGCACAAAACAGAGCAAATCAGTCAGCCTGAGCTTGAGGCCATCATCTGCAAAACATGTATTTTTGGCTAACCATCCGAGAGCAGCTGAGAGTGTTTCCCAGCATTGAAAGCACCAAAAGCAAGTCCAGCCAATACCCTTGCTCTGGCAAACATATAGGTTTTGCAGATAGGTTGTGGATGGATTATCCAGCTAATTCTCCTGCAAGTAGACTTGGCATAATGTTTGAACTTATAGCTATTCCCTTCAATCCCCATACTTACTGTAAGGGTAAGCTTTCAAATGCTCTGCTGAAGCCTGATTTCTTATTTTTAGGAGGGGCACTAGTTTATTTAAATGGTGATTGGCCACCACTTTTATAAAGTGTTTGGCACCTGCCACTTGCGGCCTTTCCCCCAGTCATTTATATTCTTTTATTTGTACCTGTACTCATACAGACTTTAGCTTTATATATTTCTACATACAGCACTGGTGTATGTTCTGCTCATGTGATTGGGTTGAACAAAATTGCTGTGAAATTAAGAGCAGAGGCAATAGCTGGGTTTGCCCCCAATATATAAGTCCAAAAATGTTCACCCCTCCAGAGTGCAATAAAGTCCAGACCTCATTACTGATCTCAATGTTCCACTGCCTGGTTGTGCAGGAGGCCGCTAACAAGGCAGTTACTAGAAGCACTGTACAGATTCATTAGCAGTCTCATGAGCTACCCCATCTCGGATAAAGGATGGGCATCTTGGCATGGATTGCTGAACCCTTCTGTATGGCAAATGTTTGCAAAGAAGTACTATGAGGACTAGGAGAATGCTGGTCGCGAGGGATTTGACTGTTTTTTCCCTCTGGTTGACTAGTTATGATATATCTTCTCTGCAATAAACTCATCGCCCCCGTTGTCTAATGGTTATGACGTCAGACTTCTAGCTTACGTAGTGAATCTGGAGGTTATGGGTTCGAGTCCCATCGGGGGTTGCACGGGGTTATTCCTCTTAACTTTTTTGTGAATCTGGATTCTTTGTATAGTATATAACATATATGTATCGTATATGGGCACAGAAGATAGTATAAGTTGTGAGTATGAGAACTCCATTCTGTTAGGTCGAGTCGACCTATAATTACAGCTCATTCAATTCCGGCCGGTCATCACTTATTTGATCAAACGGGGACTGTCATTTACAAGACTGTGTACTACTAAAAACATGTGCAATAATGAGCGTCGTCTAGCTGGACTGTATTGGTATCGTGAGTGGTAGCGAATCAAGGCAATACCGCAGCAGTCCAAAGTTGGAAAGGACCACGTTCACCATTAGCAATGACAGAGTACTTCCCAATCCGAGCGCATTCCCTTGCTTTCTCACTATTTTGCGGCCTTTGCAGATGTTTGTTGATGTCTTTGACCTCGCCAGAACACCCGATACACCAGAAGCCCTCTGATTTCTTCCTCCTCTTATATTTCACTACCTCCATGTCGGGCGACGGAAGGAGAAGACGTTTGACCTTGTAATGTTTACCTGTACTTGCTAGTGGCATACGATGAAATTTGATGAAATGAATCACAAGTTCTTGTTTGGTGAAACGGTGGTGACCGCAGAAGGGGACAGGACATGGATTTTCGGATTCGGTAAAAAGCGGCTGATGAATGTGATTGAAATGCTCCATAAAATGGAAGACGTCGCTGAATCTAATGCCACAGATGAGAAATGAGCAAACGGCAAATAAAAGGGTATAACTAACTGATGCATCCGCGTGTACATAGGCAATTTTTCGTCAAACACACAACTTGGGCAGAAAGCAGGGACAAGAGCGATGCCATCGGAGAAATGCCCATGGAATTCAGGCAATTCCCCATCGAATCCCGATCCAGGAGTGTAATTCGATATATTTTTCGGTTTCGATGATCCCAATAGGCGAGAGAGAGATACTAGCACCCTCCGGAGGCCGTGAACTGAAGGAGTCGAATATATCCTGGTAATGTGCAAGATGGTGATTGCTGAACACTTGTCGGTCACCAAGGATTATAGCCCAAGAATTTCTCTGAAAATGGAACCGGACGCGCCGCGCCATATTTCAGGCCGTACCCAGCTTTGAGGTGGATGGTTCATTTTCGGAGCAAGTCTCAGGCTACAGCTTGAAATCAACTTTGGATCCTGAGCGCGCGTAACATTGCGAGTAGTGGTCGAGGGTTCTGCTCCCAGGCGAGTAGCGTCTTTGAATGACGAAATGTCCAATTATAGTTGTTGGGAGGAGGAAGAGGGGGAAAGGGGGTGGAGTGTGGAGAGGTGCGAGGAGGGGGTGGAGGTGGTGATGTAAGGAAGAGCTGGAGCGGGTAAGGTATAGAAGATATAGGTAATAACGCGAGAGAGGTTTGTAATTCGTTGTCGTCCTCGTGAATAAGGACGCGTGATTGTGGAAGGGGTGTTCGTAGATTGTCGTTTACCAATCCCTATCACTCCTCTCAAAACATCTTTTGACAGCCAATCAAAATCATTGTCCCGCACTCAACTGCCACTACGTTTAGCATGGGCCGTTACAGTGCATAAAATCCCAAGGACTTGCCATGCCACAAATTCGTCTTGGTCTAGGAAAGCGAGAGTTTTCAACTGGCCTCACATTTGTTGCTCTGTCTCGAGTTAAAAGTCTTGCTGAGATTCTCTTTGTGGATACTACGTGGGAAACATCTCGGACAGAGGTTAGAAGGTAAGAACTAAACAAATTGTAAAAATCACGTGCAAACAAAATATACCTACCGGACCGCTTGATCCTGGAGCTGAAAAAAAGCGGATCGGTGAGTTGAAGATCACGGCGCTTTAGTCTTCATAGATTGGGACAGGTTCCGAGATATCTATCAGGACACATTTGCCTTTTTGGACTCGGACACGAAAAGGGTAGGTCGACTCAATGGTGTTGTTTCTTTTTTTTCTTACCAAAAAGCAAACAAAGCTTTCGCTGCCTTGACAATAAAGCCGGTTCTCGCCGGGTTCAAGTTAATGGTAATAAGTGCTTCCAAATTTTTCGAGCGCAATGCGTTACTCTTTCGAGTGCAAATGTCGCAAAACGCCAGTTATAGATTGTATTCTAAAGTGAATAAGAGTGAAAGTACAGTATGTCGTGTAGGAGATGAGATGATCGTGCCAATGGCGGGACGAAAATGGAAGAAACACCGTGATCATGAATGCTTAGTGAGAGAATAATATATCGATGCTATGATTCCGACCTGTATGTAGGTATGCCCTAAGGAATAATGAGCAAAATCCTCGTGAATCGGAGAATTATCATTGTCAAGATGTTTGCTATAGTTGTCCTATTGAAAACGCGCCGTTAACGTCGAGACATCAGCCTGTATGTCGTATACCCTCCAATGACAGCAAAAGCAGCGAGGCATGCGATGATCGACACAAACCATGCATAACCGGGAGCATCCTCACCAGGTACGTGCACATTCATACCCCATAAACCTAAAACCGAGATATATGTAAACAACACCAATTTGAATATGGAGAGAGCGAAGATGCTTACCGGTAACAAGGTTCATAGGAATGAGGACCGTACCCAGCGCAGTGAGCTTGCTCAAAACATCGTTGATTTGGTTATTGGCTTCAGTCATTTCAATGGAAATTTGAGCGAGGTAATTCGAGTGTGACCTGGAGAGAATTTTTTCGTAGTGGTTCAATGACTGGGTCATGGTAATCAAATGGTCCTTGAAACGAGCGAAAAGGTCAGTCTCGCAGACGAAGCCAAAAATGCGTGAACTTACTTGGATATCTGATAGATAAAGACCCTGGAATACGGAGACTATTCAGCCTGGTTAATGCATACAGGTGAAACATTCGCACAATATCACTCGTCGGAGCAACCTGCCAGTTCTCATTACACCTCTTTGCCAAACCCTTCACCACGTCCGCTTTATTGCCCATTAAACGTAACAACCCCATAACTTTCTTTCTACAAGTTCCAATTCGTCTCAACATATCGCTTTGCTCAGTGCTGTCCTTTAATATTAAAACCAGCTCGTCGATAGAGTCAACCTCGTATTCAATGCTCTGGATAAGAGGTCCAAAAGCATCGGTGATGTCATCGATAAGAGCATAAGAAATCCAGTCAGAGGTGACAGATATATAATCTTTAAGTTGTTTGATCCGTCTTCGAACTGAAGACGGATGAGGTGTTGGGCGGAAGTGGAACTGTGAGCGGAACGGAACGTCAATCAAGTAAGCAGACGGTATTATCGAACGCAATTGCTTACGGACAAAGTTCCTTCTCTGAAAACAATGATGTACATATTCAAAGGTTCCAAGTATGTGGGACTGTATGAATCCTGATCGAAGCTTCGAAAACACACAAGATAGTAATTTCTGAAAAGCTCTATCTTCTCGCGCGTTTCCTCCATTTGAATGTCTTCAGTAGTGAGCGGGTGGATGCCAAACGCCTGACAAGCCGTGAAGGGCATTGATCATTCATCACAGACCAAGCTCACCTTGCTCAACATCGTCATCTCCTCATCGGTTGGGCTGAGTACATCCAACCACCATGTGCAAGATTCTGGATCTGCACCCTCGTAGCTTGAAAAACCTAAACCACCACCGAAGCCCGGTCGACTTCTGTAAGTAGGCTTCACGTTGCCAGGAAAATATCCTTTTGGCCCTGCACTCGTTGGCCTCTTGTCCTTGTCTTTCGCGTTAGGATCATTCCGATCTCGATTGATACCTGCAAAAAGATCCTCGAACGTCTGTCCTTCTGCAGGAATCTCAGAGAGACTTCGAGCGTGTATAGTGGAGGGGAGTGCATTGGAATAAAATGAAAAACGGTAGGGTCGATCATGTCCTGCGTTGAGACCAGGTACTGAAGGATATTGTGTGGCGGGAATGGTAGCAGGACGAAATAAAGAAGGGGAACCGTTGTCGAATGAAGGCAGGTCAGTCGCGATGGGAACGCCGATTGCACTGGCGTTACCGCCAGGCCCAAGAGAAAACGGAATTCGATTTGGACCCGAGGAACCGCCATGTGTATTTTCAAACAGGGCAAGCTTCCCCCCAATCCCTTTTCGATGAGAGCGCGGATGCGGATTACTTTGACTAAGCTTACGCTGTCGAATTGGGGTAGAGGACGAAGCCGCAGCTGAGTCATCCGCGGAGTCGGTGGTTTCACCGCTTGTGACCGGAACATTAGTAGAAGCAGGTCCGGCCACATCTGCAAAGGACGGTAATGGAGGCGCTTGCCTGGGGAAGAACACATCATCCGTATCTTGTCGGTTTCTGGGAGGGGGGAGGCTAAATTTCGTCGTGTTGTGTGAGGGAGATATGATTCCCAATTTGAGCCTTTCAGAAGCAGCAAAAACTTCCATAGGAGCAAAGTTGAAAGCAGACTGGGACATGTTTGCTTGGTAGGTCGGAAGAACTCCGTACGCAGATGTAGATGGATCGTCTCGGTCGGCAGATGGATGCACAGCGCCATTTAATGAAACGAGTAAACTGGGATCATGGGATTGAGGCAAGAGATCTCGGAGGTCAACGGGTGAAGGTTGCCGTTTGTTAATGATAGATTCCAAGTCATCTATCTCCTCCATGGAAGGCCCTTGAGCGATATCTATGTCACGCTGCTCTCGAGGGGAAAGACCCGCCTGAGTAACGACGTCTTGACTCTCTGCTTGTATCTCCTGATGTGTAGTTGTCGGGGATGTAGTGATAGTATCTCTGCGAGCCTTGGAAAGCTGCATTGCCATATCCATATCCAAGGTTTGCTGGCGTTCCCTGACCTGAGGATCATTGGGGTCGAATGACCTTGCTAACGTCGGGGAAAGTCTAGGACGATTTTCGGAATCGTCGACACTGATGCTGGAGCTGCCTTTTCGACGAACTGGTGAGCCTCCTCTGGTCGAAACCGGCGAGCTGGACAGTACTCCACCGCTCGACATAATGGTTTTGGCCAAGAGTGGAAAGATAAGATAAGATTTAGAGCATCAATATACAGTGAGCGCCAAATTTGGATACACTCTCTCGCTCTAAGCCTCTAATCACTCGAGCAGGCGGGTATGGTCGTAGTTTGTAGCACTGTAATGAGGACAACAATTTTATTCTACGGTTTAGAACCATTTCCTTGAGTTACGGAACTTCCGGATCGGCTCGCTTGCGAAATTGTCCGCTAGTCTCGTAAAACAGCTTGTTGAACGTCTTGTTCATCAGCGACCACGTCTATCTGCATACAGACAAGTACGTTGTCAGGCCTCCTCTAGGCCTCCGGCCCCTACACTCAATGAATGGTGTACGCAGATTCCTTGGTGGTGGATTCAACGATACACAAAGCCCGGGGCCTCCAGCTTCACTTGAATTGGGCAGTCCACCATCGAGCGCCGTCCCTTTAGCTTCAGCATCTACTGCTTCAGCCTACTCAAATTATTCGGATCTTCCGAGCCCATCAATACAGCCAAAGAGCCCTACGACGACCACAGCTGCGTTGTTCTTGAAGAAAAAGGACAAATCGCGACCTTCACTTAGTGGTTCTCAGGCTTCATTAGATGAAATCCGAGCTAGTACCAGCACTAGGGCGAGATCTAACACCGCTAGCTCTTCGTCTTCATCAGTAAATGGACTGGCAAGAAAGTCTCTTTCAAGCACAAGGCCAATACAGCGCAACACGCGGGATGACTTATTACTTAGTTTGCTTGCAAGCGAAGCAGTCGTAGAGAGCAGGAATTTTGCAATTCTCAGTTCAGAAGAGATAGATGAATTGAAGAAGGTCAGTTTCCATCGTATTATATATGCGGATTCATCTGGATCTTCATCCGTCCTGGATTCTTACAGGAGGAAATCCGTCTTTCATCACGACTAAGCTCACTAGAGAAAAAGCTGGAGACCGAGCGCAAAATCCGGGATGCTTCAACGACACTATCTACGCTCTCCGTTCCAAGAAACTCTGTTTCAAAGTCCACGCCGAGCAATGAACAATTAGAGACAGCCACCAAACGCTTTGATGAAACACAGAAAGAAGTCTGGCGAGTCTCCCAAGCCAAATCCGATGTGAGTCGTCGGTTGGTTGAACATAGAGCGGGGGTTTTGAGCGAAAGCGTACGGAGGAATGAAGAAGACAAACGTGGCGATACGTCCAATGGATATGGCACGCCTACCAATCCCTTGTCTCCTGCTTCCTCCGCTTTCTCCTTCTTCGCTGGACACCCATCTTCTGCTGTGCCCAACTCGTCGTCGTTGCTTCCACAAGCTGCTCAACAACAAATTACCCAATTAGAGGAACAGTTGCGTGCAGCAACAGCTTCATTGTCGGAAGCGTCCAAGAAACAGGCTGAAACTACCAGGGAGTTGAATTTGTTAAGGTTGGAGAAAGATCAGGTCGAGACCATACTTGGAATGGAGGTACAGGCTGCGCAGGACAAAACAATATCCTTGGAGAACGAAGTCCTCCCTAAACTCGAGACGGAGCTAGAGAATTTTAGACGTGAAAAAGATTATTGGGAAGAGGAACGTGATGCATATCAGGCAGAGAAGACGCGGTGGGAGAATGAGAGAACGATGCTTGAGCAAATGCAGCAAGCAAAAGGCGGCGCAGATGCAATGTTGGCGGAGGTTAGGCAAAATATGCTGGATATGCAGCAGCAGCTTGACGCGAAGGAGGGTGAACTCCGACAACTCCAAACACAACTTTCTCAATCACAGTCACAACTCTCACAAACCCAATTGCAGTTATCTCAACTCGAACAATCGCATACCGAGGTCACAGAGGACTTGGACTCTGGCCGAGCGTTCGTTCAAACCTTAGTCCAGACTCATGCAATAGTTCTGTTTTCCCGCGATCCCTCACTGAAAGGACTATTGTCAGCTATCGGCACCCATCTTGAAGGTTTATCAAATAAACTGTTATCGACTGAACAAGCAAGTGCTCAGAGAGACGCTGAGCTTAGACAAAGGGAATCCGAATGGGAGGCGCAGAAAAGACGACTAGAGGAAGATGTGAGAATGGGCCTCGATAAGCGGGAAGAGTTGAGCCGGGAGTTGGACATTTCAAGGAGGGAACGAGAAAATATGAGCAGGGAGATGATAGAGATGAAGGTGGGTTCATTCAAATGCAATTGTCCTTGTATTTTTATTTGCACCAGTCTCCAACATCTATCTCCTGACTACATCTATCTCAGGACTCTGTGGCCCTCCGTTCGCCAACTTCTCCGTCTCGACAGCTCTTTTCTCCTGCCACATCATTCACATCTATTGCACCCTCCCCGCCGACGCTCTCCATATCGACATTACCAGGCGACAACATTGAATACACTTCTCCAGAAGCTCTTTCCGTTCTCTCTGCGCTTAAGCCCTTATGGGCGGTTTTGCCCTCTCCAGAAGCACGAGCGGCGAAATTCGCCTCGAGTCGTGAGCGGGCATTCCGTACCGGGTCTGGGCCAAGCAGTCCTACTATGACAAACAGACCATCTAGTCCCGCCGGCAATACACCTAAATCGATATCCGATTTAGACGTGAGAAGCCTAAAGTCACTGTACGACTCGACGAAAAACCCTTCATCAATATCGTCACCTCAGTCCGAGTTCACTTTGTCGTCCTTCATTTCCCGTGTCCAATCATTATTAACAGACGACCGACTCCTCATCGAACGCTTACTTCGCTTTGCCCAAGCACACGACCTTCTGAAGAAGAACGCTGACCGAGCGCAGAAACTCGCTTCTGAGGCCAACTCGGGCCTCGAAACCTACTCTCGACAAGTACGCATCTTGGAAGGCCGGAACGCTGATTTAGTCAGACGGTGTGGAGAGCTGCAGGGAGAGCTGACAGAGCTGCAGGGCCTTCAAGAAGTAGTAGATCGGATATCTGCAGCTAAAAGCGATATCGAGATTCAAGCGGCCGAGCAAGCAGAGACATGTAGGCAACTAACGGAAGCCAATAACATGTTGAGTGCAAGGGCGCTGGCACTGGCAGAGGAGGCAGCACAGGCTCCGGAAATGGTGCGGCGGCAGATGCAGAAAGAGTTGGATGATGTCAAAGCCGCCGCGGCGCGTGCAACGACGTTGCCGGGAGTGGCGACGTCATTTGGAGAACATGAAGCATTACAGGCGGAGCTGGTTAAGGTAAAGAAAGAGCTGAAAGAAGCGTTAGAGGAGATGGAAGCCATGCAGACGTCGAGTCAAGCGCAGAATGTGATGTTGATGGACGAGCTTATGGTCACGCAGTCGGAGAATGCGGACTTGAAGAACCAGTTGAGGGTGTTGAAGAAGTAGGTCGGGCATAAACGTATTTCCAATCAGACGGTGAATGCTTCTATCATGAATATTGTCCTTATGTGCTTTAGTCCTCTTCCTGTACTATATTCTTGGGATTATCATCTCCTGGATACTTTTCCTTTTCCTTTCCAATGAGCAACTATACTTTCTGTTCAACTGCAAGTTTGCATTGTCACCTTCATATCAACATCTGAGTGGTACATTCATAAGGATAATTCGAGTATTACAAAAAAAACTTCAAGAGCAAGTGTACAACCACTGGTCGATATATCTTCGACCAATGTTTCCAGCTGCAGTCAAGGTGGATGAATATCAATATCCGGAGACAGGTCAGACGTGGGCGCCTATCGAGTGTATCATTCGTTCCAGGTTCGTTCCGATTTATCTGTTCTCAATCTTCTACAATGTTCAAGAAGCGAAGTCGTCCACAAAATCGTGCTCGTGAATCCACGGCGGAACCTGCAACAACTGTAGATCTGACCGAACAAGAGGAACAGGAAGAAGAGAAGCTTCCGTCAGTTTCTTTCACGCACATATGTAGTGAGAGTTTGTCATGACCCCCATTGTCATAGGTTGGCAGACCTCCTCGAACTGCGAAAGCTGAAGAAGCTACGACAAGGAATTGATGCTGTCAAGTTGAGCAAAGGAGTTACGAAGAAAAAACGCAAGCGGACGAAGGAAGAAGAAGAGGAAGAGCAAGGTGGTTTGAGGAAAGGTGCTGCTATTGATGAAGAGGAGTGAGTGTGTCTCCCTGATTTGTATTGCTCTCCACAGGAGGCTTACGTCTATAGAGAGGAAGACAAAGATGCCAAGGCAAGAAGAGTCGTTCGAGCTAATAACTTCACTCAACAAACCAATGCACTCGATGTCGACAAGCACATGTCCGTCTCTAACCCAATCCCTTCTTACCAACTGCTCATGCTTTACTACTAACCAGGATGGCCTACATAGAGGAAAACCTCAAGATTCGCTCGAGGCCCCGGGAGGAAGGCGACAAGAGCAAACCGCTTGACCCTCAAGAAGCCTTGTATCAAGTTCCTGACAGATGGAAGGTCGAACACAAGAAGGTTGCTCATTCAGAAGAAGGAAATGTTTCGAATAGCTTGACTATGCTCACTGCTATACCCGAAGTCGATCTGGGAATGGAGTACGTCCCAGATACGTTGTCATAAATCCACTCTTTGCTCACACTGTTCTTGTTCTATATTCACTCAGTGCTCGTCTCAAAAATATTGAGGACACTGAGAAAGCCAAACGCGTCGTAGCTGAAGAACGCAGTGAAAGGAAGCAGCCTCATAATAATGATGAAGCACATTTGGTCGCTTCGCGTTGTGAGTCAAGACAATCATCTCATCATTCCGCTCTGTACAATGTTCACTGGTCTACATAGTCTATCGACCCAACTTGAAAATGAAATCCGATGCGGATCTCATACGGGATGCTAAACTGGAAGCAATGCATCTACCTACTTCAGAAGATCAACCTCGACGGCAGGATAAACCTCAAATGGCTACAGACGAGATGGTGAGTAGGGCCTCTTTTTCGAAGTTCAAAATGCCAAGTCAGGAATTTCCAGGTAATGGAGCGATTCAAGAAACGTATGCGCAAGTGACTGCATGGATGGTTGGATATATATATGTCTCCCGTCTTTTATATCATTCTTCATACTTAGGAAAATAATGGACGGTGTTAGGAGGCTCACCGAGCATAGGTCAAGGCCAGCCAAATGGAGCCCATTTAGAAAAATCCAGTGCGTCCAAGTATATCGAGCTTTTGTTTGAATGCCTGTCCACGTCGTCTGAATGGGATGAACAGCACAATTTGGACACTCAAGAGGTTTCAGGGGAATACATTCAGAATTTCCTGGAAGTGTCTTTGCTACTTCCCTGACTAATTAGTTTCTTTGGATGAAATAATGCCGTTCTAGATGAATGAGAGGATGAAACCAAGAAACCAAATACAACATGATGTCAAAGCATATACTGAGGATGGATGGGAGCTCTTTAGGGAGTTACTGGCAGATAAGAGGGTCGTGGGGTTGCTGGCAAAGTATGTGCATGAGGTGTTGGAAGTATTCTATGCAGTTGAAATATATCGGTTGGAGTGACACACTGCATGCATATTGAGGCAGGGAAGACCGTGTAATTCATGATACCATGGGAGGGGTTTTTTTTCCGCTTTTCCCCTCAATAACCAGGACATGGATGATCATAATCGCCCCCCTGTATTAGATATGTGTGTTCCATTATTGTACAACATTATGTAATATTGTACAGTACATGGTAAACTGGTTGTTTGGGAATCGGACCTCGCCAGTATAATTCATATCCTATCCTATCCTGTATAGCGAAATCTTCTGCATAACTTTGGATGACGTTCATCCCGATCTTTTCAACATCTGGGAATCGAGCACCATTTTCTTCAGTTTCTCGAAATTCGGAGTTCCCAAACCTGATACTGGTTTAGAAATTAGTCCCGACCAGAATGTATTTAAGCCAAAGACGCACCTGGATCCCATCCCCCGGTAGCCTGATTAGTATTAGATAAATTGGATGCAGAGAAAAGGATTCAAAAAGAACAAACGGACATTGAACCCATTTGTCCCGCATCCAGGATTATTACCCACAGTAACATCGTTCAACGCTTCCACGCTTCTTCTGTACAGCAAAGGGTTAAGGAAACCGAGAGGCGGTAAGCCAGCATGGAGTCGAGCGTCGTTCAACAGAGCGACAATACCAGCAAAGGTCGGAGATGATGCGGAAGTCCCGGAAATGAGGTAGGGTTTACCACCGATGAATACACGGAAATTTACCCCTTGGGCAGATACATCAGGATAGGCCTGTTGGCGAATCAGAGGTAGTTGGACTGAGCGAGAGAGTAAGCCTACCCGTCCGAGCCTAGAGGGTTGCATGGTTGCATGAGTAGTCACAACAAAGATTAATCCCACTGAAGAAGAGCACCTATTGAACAAATCACTGTAGGTGTGTTCACCGAGCGTCTCCAAAAATTCATTCACTGCTCGATCTTGGTACCAGGGACGATCGAACTACGAAAAAAGGTTCAGGAGGAATAGGACCAAGGATAGAGACTGATGTGATTACGCTAAAGAAACAACCTTGGTCAAGATTCTTCGGAGAAAAAAGCAAGGGCACGAACTAGAAGCTGAAACCGCCGCCGGAGAAGAAGGCGGCTTCCTCAGGAATGCCTCGTGTACCGCCTACGGAAGTTACACTGTCGGACCACAAAACACTCAAGAATGTCCGAGACGCAATGACAAAGGCCTACTTACTATGGGCAGGAGCTAATGGGAAAAGGTAAGTGCGCGTATTTTTTTGGCAGGACAAGAGAATGGAAAGCGACCTTGG
Source organism: Lentinula lateritia (assembly GCA_028011325.1). NCBI lineage: Eukaryota > Fungi > Basidiomycota > Agaricomycetes > Agaricales > Omphalotaceae > Lentinula > Lentinula lateritia. The sequence goes on along the minus strand of JANVFT010000025.1, from coordinate 273,628 downwards.
AAAGACAGGAAGGAAACGGGTCTCGTTCTTTCCGTCATTTGTTAAGCAAGTCTGGAATGCAGGATCTGAAATTCCGTCACCGACGCCGCCATCGCCGCTGGAGAACATCAACGTAACACCGCGTGCGCCTGACGAGGTGCATAAGACTTGAGTCGGCCACACCCGGAAAATTAAACAAACCAAGTTCCATGAATCGCGAGCAAGTACGACGTGCGTAATCTTCAGGTACTACAAACAAACAATCAGCTGCCTTTGAAGGCAGTAAGGAACAAGTCAGTAGGTGTACCAGTCTGCTCATGGTCGCCGTAACTCGTTGATATTGTCAGTGGAGGGTTGTCTTGGGAGAGGATGTAGTCGAGCCACTAAGAACAGCGTGAGCATTAACGCCGTCAAAGCCAACGGGTAGACCCACTTTCGCGTAAGGCTCGTTAGTATTTGATTCTGTGCCTTGGTCTGGATTGAATGGTGGTTCTCCGCCAGTGGAATAAAAGATCCCCGGGGTTGGATAGCTTAGCCCGAGAGCAAATTGAACATCTAAGTTAGCCTCGTCCCCGGCTTCTTGTGCGGATTGGTTGTTGAAGCCACCTGGATGATGGTCAGTTAGGTCGGCAACTGTTATAAAGGTTACAACGTACCATTAATTAGGATAACGTCGATTGAAGCGTTGGCGGCGCCTGGTTTCTGGTCTGCGAAGAAGAGCTTCAGGTCTTCCTGGTTAGCGTATTGCTCGAGATACCCGGTAAGTCCAATGGAATTTCTCGAATGAGCTCTGGTCTGATATCCAATGATGTTGTATAGGCTTTGAAGGCAATCAAGAGTCACCGTATAGTTGCAGTCATTTTGACTGTCAGAGCTAGGTGTAATGAGTGTCAATTCTTTGGCATGGCTTGAACCCAGAGCGATGTCGTTCTTAGTCCTGTACAAGGTAGTTTTCATGTTTGAAAGACGAGCGAACATTGTGGTGGGCTGAATCAGATCGATGTGGTTGAAGAGATGTTCTGGAAGATTGTAGCTGGTAGTGCGAATGGTGAAATCTCCGTCGTCGTGTTGCCAGACATAGTAATTCTGGTTAGGTATAAGCGATAAGAAGGAATCGCCAGTCTTCAAGTGAAGGGCAAGACGTACGGTGTCGAGCATTTTTTCAGCGAGGCTAATTGGAAGGGTAACGACGATCCAATCTTGTGCGGGTGTGCGAGATATATTCGTGTCTTCGATGCCATGCACATGTAACCACTCAGTTACCAGTTGAATACTCTGGTCTTGTGGGGAAATCAGAGTTTCTACCTCAGATTTGGACAGATGCTGCCCATAACGTTCGTGGTCTGGATCGCTGATCTCTTGTATATGGTTTTCCAAGACGTGTATAAATGGTTGTACAAGGCCGATTCGCAGTTCGATGCGACTTCCAGGAAGGGGAGCGCTGTGTTTTCTCCATTGTTGGGGAGGCACCACAGACTGCTTGAGCCGACCAAAGGTTAGCCTGAGACGCTGCGGGTTTACAGCGAGCGAAAGACCCGTGAAAAATGTGAGCCAAATCCAGAATAACTTCATAGCGAGAGGAACGGAGAAGGAAAAGGCGCATAGTTTTGTCTCCCCCGCAGTTTATACTTGCGAATCGTGGACTAGGGGCTTCTATTAACATTTTCGTTTGAAACGAAAGCGAAAAGAACATGTCCGAATCGAGTAATTCCAAGTTTAGGACGCGGTAGCCTAACAAGCGTAGACAAGTGCCCGGTGTTGACAGATTGCTCTTGACCTTCACTATGTTATGGTGGCCAACCATAGGAAATATACTGTCTTCCGCATACAAACCTTCCTCTCAATCTCAATCTAGTTTTCGCCATCTAGTGTACGGTATCATTCTCGGCTTCTCCTTGTCGTGGACTTCGACCTCCTTGGCTCTTTTCTTTCGAGCGCGTAGGCAGCGGCTGGCCACTCATGATCACTTCAAACCGAGACCGATTGAGCTCAGGAGTGATGAAGTTTTGAGTGGCGTAACTGGACTTATAGGTAATGGTTGCCTACGTCCGTTATCTGTTTCCGATATCTAAGTAATGTTTCAGGGAATACACCACTCATTCGGATAAACTCTCTCAGTGATGCTCTTGGCGTTGAGATTTTAGGAAAAGCTGAAGTGTGTTATTGAAAGTCCAAGTAGCAGGCAATGCTGATCAGCTACTCACAAGTTCCTCAACCCCGGGGGCAGCGTCAAGGATCGTGTCGCTTTACGTAGTGTGTGCTTACACTCACAAACCGCTTTCAAAACCATTAACCAATATATGCAGTGATCGATGATGCCGAGACTGTTGGCCTTCTACACCCACATACTGGATCAAGAATCTTCGAAGGAACAGTTGGCTCTACTGGAATCTCTATCGCCACTATTGCACGCGCTAGGTTGTTCCCTCGTTTCGAACATGCAGCTCATTCTAAAATTATTTCGTTAGAGGATATGATGTCAGTATGTTACATTTTGTAACAGTACTGTCTAATTTGCGCTACTAACTTGCAAACACAAGCTATCATCATGCCGGACGATGTCGCTGAGGAGAAAGTCAAAGCCCTCCATGCTCTTGGAGCGGACGTAGAAAGAGTTAGACCCACCAGCATCGTTGATAAAAAGCAGGTGGGCTCATTCTTCCGCTTGATTTGCCGCCATCTACATTTTTTCTTCTCAGTATGTTGTAAGTTATGCAATGTGTCATGCCGGTCAAGAACTCAAGAACCCGTATCAGAACGTTGCTAGACAGCGTGCTATCGACTTCGGGAAGCACTCTTCATTCGACAAACCACATGTTCTTCAAGCACCACCCTCGACGATTGTCTCAACTACAGGTGACGGAGAGAAGCCCGAAGACCTCATATACAAACCTCGAGGATTCTTTGCAGATCAGTTCGAAGTGCATACAAGTTTTCGTTCGCCTCACGGTCATTGTGTTGATAGGAGCATAGAATCGAAGTAATCACGATGCGCACTATGATGGAACAGGTCCAGAAATCTGGAGGCAAACTAGCGGGTCCGTGAATGCGTTCGTGAGTGGTGCTGGTGAGTGCATTTGTTCTTCCAAGGAAGAAGGAACAACTGCTGATCTGAAGTCCATAGGAACGGGCGGTACGGTTGCTGGGACTGGAATGTTTCTCAAATCCATGAACGAAGACATTCTCGTTGTAATATCAGACCCAGAAGGAAGTGGGTTATACAATAAGGTTTTCCCAAAGCACAATCCTGTGTCAAGATAGAGCACTAATAGAGGAGTCTCTGATCTCCATTGCGTTTTAGGTTAAATACGGCGTAATGTTTGATTACAAGGAGAGCGAAGGCACAAAACGAAGACACCAAGTCGACACTGTGGTGGAGGGCATGTACGTATATTTCAATACCAGTGTTTCCAACTCTCTGAACGCTTCTCAAAGTGGCATCAATCGACTGACTGACAACATCTCATTAGCTCTCCCAATCATAGACGATGCGTTCAGGTTCGCTCATTCAGCAGCGTTGTTTTTTTCTTATGTGCTAAGCTTTTGATGTTCATCAGGATCACCGACGCTGAAGCCGTCGCGATGTCACGATATCTCGTTCAGAATGACGGGCTCTTCTTGGGATCCAGCAGCGCCTGTAACCTCTTCGCATGCATAAAGCTTGCACGTAAGATGGGATGGCAAAAAGGGCAAACCATTGTCACGATATTGTACGTATAATTCTTGTATATATATGTGTGTCTCAACACCGCGTTCTGTATAGGTGTGACTCGGGCAATCGTCACTATTCCAAGGTAAGAGATTTCGCTTGTGTGTACTGTACTACTTGACTGATTGAAATAATATTTAGTTTTGGTGCTTGAATCTTCTTTTGTTCAAATTTGTATTTTCTGACTTTGATCAATGGATATAGGAACGACGAGTACCTGAAGAAAGCTGGAATTCCTGTCAATCCCGGACTTGTCACTGAGCTCCTGTAGTCGTCTTTGAGACTATACGTAGAATAGACATAAATGCTGACAGATGCTGACATCCTTGCCCGAGGTTGCTTTTGCGCCACGTTGCAGATTTTGAGCGCCTACAAGCGCCTATAGGCGTCCATGAATAATATTGTTTGTCCTGGTCCACGCTGCTGCCTCAGTTTATTTTTACTCTTTCGTCCTCCTTACCATGGTCGAAGTTGGGCCACCCGTACAAAATGGTAGCGAAAACGGCGTTCCCAAAAGCGGAACATTTTCATTGCATAACATTTTGAGTGCAGACCACGACTCGGAAGCAATAGAGAATCATCCTGCACTCAATGGCGAAATCTCTAGGGGGTGGGACGAAGAGGCGACAACTAGACCTGCAGCCGAAGGGTGTTGCATAGAATGCGAAGGTCAGCCTGTAGATCAAATTTATCTTTGTGTCTTGTATTCTGATGAGGATTTATGTCGTTTAGATCAACCGGCACAACTCTTCTGTGAAAATTGTGCGGATGCTTATTGTGACGTTTGTTATTCTGCACAACATCGGAAAGGTTCCAGAAAGACACACAAAACACAAGTGCTGGAAAGTTCTAGGAAGCCTAGAGAGCAGGTTGAAGCCAAAGGGGAAGATCACGTACGCCTCGTTGTTTCGACCTATCATCGAGTTATCATGAATGTCGGTCATATGTAGCAGATGGATACCGTCGAAGATGACGACGGTGATGAAGACTGGGAGCCAATTGCCTCGGCCCAACCATCGGGCGCTCAGCCAGCTATGGGTTCCACCGTTGGAGAGTGGTTCGTCGATCGAAGTAGATTCATCCCATTGCGATTAACCCTAGGAGAGCGCAAATTCCTTCGCCTTCTTGAAGCTGCTCTATCTGTCTCCGAATATACCGACAAGATCGATACCCTCAGTTTCGGTCAATCCAAGGCAAAGCGTATAGTGGCGCAGATCAAAGAACTATGCGCAATCATGTCTGGCCTGTTGCTCTCGGCGGACTATAAAGCGGGGCAGGAACTATTTCAGGATAGGGACTTTCAGGCGAACGAGGACTTTTACCAAACTGTGTTGGAACTTGGGCGGAGGCATAAGATTATGAACCCAGACAAGATGCGGACTACCTATGGGAAACTGATTTACATTCTTCAGGTATGGCGTCTAGAATCTCCCTTCTCTCCTTCCCGCTGACTTGTTCTAGGATAGCCAAGCACCCGAGGTCAAGGATTTACTAGGGTTCAGCTGTGTTAAACCTATAAATACGGTATACTCGGTTCTAAAAGGTGCGTCTTAATACCTCTCAGATACGAATTTCTTATTAATGTAATGTAAATTCAGAAAGCGACGCGTTAGACATGTTGCGTGATGACCTCATCAACCCTGCAACGCAAGAGATTCACTCTGAAGGTCGTTCAAGGCGGGAAATACAGCGAGATATCAAAACCAAAGAACGTGCAATTGAAACGTTGTCTTCCCGCTATCAACGCCGTGGTCTCTCTCAGGAGACCCTTCGTCAGTGTTTATACAGTATCGGCGACAACCATGCTTTCCTTCGGGTCAATCGGGACCCTTGCGAACGCATGATCAAGTATCTGCAGGATCACTTCCATCCTACGCAAGCAAAAGATCCCAAGAATAGTCTTGCGATTCGCAGTGGTAAAGGGGGAGCCCGTCTATCCCATGATCATAGCAAACAGTACGCGTATGTTATCCAGAGTTTAACGCTCTGGAGGGAGATTCTGCATGGTAAGGTGACCCATCCCAAACACTTGCATTCGTTTAAATACCTATCTCTTTGTTCACAGACATGTTCCATCTATGGTCTCTTGCCGAAGAAGATCTGCTCTCCGACTCCATTTCGTACCGCCTACGAGACACCGGTCAGGGTCTTAACCGCGTTCAACCCTCACCTAAAACCTCCCGACTCATGCACACTATTCTCCACAAAGCCCAAAAAAGTGTTGGCTCATGGGTAGGCTCGAGCGTCATTCACATGGGTGACCACAATGTGCCAAACGCCCTCCTCTTCATTGACAAATACACCCAAATCTACCGCATCCTCTTACCCATTTGCAACACTCTCAATCAAATCCCTAATTTGATGGACAAACCCGCTTTGCGTTCGTATATCGAAGATGATTTTGGCTCGGCGGGAAATCTAACGAAAGAGATCTTGAGTGACTTCTTTAGACATGGGTTTGATGGCTCGGGGGCGGACAACTTTTATGATGCGGGAAGTTGTATCGATGGGAGGTTGACGAGTGCTTGGAACTGGTGTTCAACGTTAGAGAAGAAAAGGTTTTTCCCTATATTTTTACTGACTGGTGAGTGATGTAATTCTTTACCGTGATTCGAAGCATTCTCTGATGCGATCTCAGGCTTCACTGGGTTCGACGGAGACTGGTGAAAATTCGGTTGTTGCATGGTCACTTTATTCTGGACTGTTATTGCGTTCGCGGCGCGTGTGCAACTAGACGTACCTTAGATGTATCCCCATCACATTGATCTACATAAGTCGCACTCAGAGCTGATATAGCTATACGTGAATCAAGCGAGAGATGTGTATAGATCATACGGCTGCAGCTGCTACAGTCTGTGATACATGTCCACCTTGTCTTTTTGCACTTGCAACGACCTCCAAAACACTACTTAACCCTGACTTCCAAGACGATAGACGTTGCTCCAAAGCTTGCCACTGCTCACGCTCGAATGAACGAGCGGTTGAACGGGTGACATATAAAGTTTGGGTAGTTTGGGAAAGTTTTCCTGACAGTAACCCAGTACGGATAACTGTTGGAGCATGAGAAGGTACTGCAAGATAGGGAAGATAAAACTTACTATCGATAACCCATTTTTCTACTTCAGAAGCATCTACCTGGATAGCTTCGGCAATTTTAGCGTAAGGTAAATTTGTTCCTATATTTTTGAAGCCCAGCGATGCAAGGGTAAGGAGTCGGATCTTGCGCTCCAGCTGTGCACGACCAAGGTCTGTCGTTCACGTATTAGCACGGCATGGTAAAAAAAGGGAATTTTAGACTGACCATATTTCTCAAGTACACCAGCATGAGATGCCTCCCATGATTTGAATTCTGAGAGTCCATTGTTTAAAAAGACCTGGAGAAGGGAGAACAACTCATGGTCTTTGTTGGCTACGACTGCGTCAATTTTGAAAAGGGCGTCAAAGTCAAAGATGGAGGGAATGCGGAGTGCAGAAGCAATGACTTTGATAGATGTGTCTCTTGCGGCCTCAGATGTAGAAGGTAAAGAGCGAAGGTGAAGGAGGGAGTAGTCATAGGACTGGATACTGTTGAAAGAAGAAAGTAGCGATGATCATCTGGGTTTGAACAAAAGGAAGCCAGATCTCTTTTGACGCACAGTTGATTCGATTTAGCATATGCATCGACAATATTCTCTAGGAAAGCACTTTTATCTTCGGGAGAGATATCCCACTCATTGGTCCATTTTTCAACATCGGAACGCGATAGATGAAGTATGTTAATTGAGTCGTCGGCGACAGCGATTTGGAGGATGGTTTTATACACTGATAACCTTAGCGATGAGTTCCGGGGAAGAGCATTAAACAGATTGGAAAGTCTAGAAAAGATACTTCGAGACCTCATAAGAAAATTTGTAGACGCGAACGTACATCCGGTACTTGATCGAAATCTGTTCTGAGGGTGCAGAAGATATCACTTTGAGCAAAGTAGCAGTGTGTTGTTTTGCCTCTTGGCTGGATGGAGAAAATAGAGAGAATAAGTGGGCGTAGATAAGATTGAAAAATCCTTCGATCTCTGTCGCTCATTGTCAATGTTTTTACTAACACAGATCAACTGAAATCCACACACCTTTTTCCTGGCCATGACCCAGACCCGTAATCGAGGTTAAGATCATCACGAGGATCTTTCTTCGCCTCTCTACATCTTCAGATAATGGCTTTTGTCCCTCTGTGCTAGCAAGAGCTTCTTGGAACGGACGGATGGAAGCAGCGCGTTCTTCATCTGGCTGATTTCTGACCAAATAATTTACCAATTCTTGGACCTGATAACGGTGTAAGTAACAATTCTCTGGAAAATCAGGAATCATACCTGCTCTTCGAAAGTCCCTTCTGCGAAAACAGGGACCGAATCTGTTTGCGACATTTTTTGCGAGACCCGGGAGACAACTTTTGCGTGACCTTGGGGGAAATCTTTGTTTGTCAGGTGCAAACAACCGCTTTAAAAGGCCCAAAAAATTTCCAAACCTCTGCTTTGTCCGTCGATGCAGCAGTTAGTGTTGCACTCTACCGCTCGTTTCACCGAGTTCTGGAGTAACGGAGCGATGGCAGAGTATTACGCAGTACAGACTGCTGTTCCTTGTTATCTTTTAATTTGCTGTATGTATATGATTTATTCTACAGCTCTTCATTTCAGGAATACACTTTCTTAACGCCCAATAGCAAAAACCTGTATGAGTCATTATTGCTTCAGTCAAAGTATTTCAAGGAAGAATGTCTGAGAGCTGTATGATTAGCGGTCTTGAAGACTTGAACTGAACCTGTCATGTCGCGGCTTGTCTTCAAACGATATTCTTCTACCATCACCACCAAGTCCACGCCTTCCAAAGCTCACCATCATCAACCAATACCAGTTTCATCGTTCCCTTCTGGTTATCTACTCACCGGTGTCCATGCTGGAGTGAAGAAAAAGGCAGGTGCTTTGGATGTTGGCGTTATCCTTTCAACTTCCGAACGTCCAACTTCGGCTGCAGCATGCTTTACCCGGAATGCCTTTAAAGCTGCGCCAGTCATTATATCGGAAAAGATACTGGGGGAAAATGTTGGCAGAGCTCGAGCCGTGGTGGTTAATAGTGGATGCGCTAACGCAGTAACAGGAGCTCAAGGAATCGAGGATGCTTGGGCTATGGCCAAAGAGACCGATGCTCTTCTCTCTCCAAACTCTTCAGGGTTGCCTCCCACGACTTCCCAAACCCTTGTAATGTCCACCGGTGTCATTGGTCAGAACCTCCCTATATCCAAAATTCTCTCAGCCATCCGTTCGCAACGCGACGGAAGCCAGCAAACACTTGGCAATGATTTCAATGCTTGGGAACGTGCGGCAAAGGCATTCATGACTACGGACACGTTCCCAAAGCTCCGTGCGAGGAAATTTAATATCAACGGTGTTGAATACCGGATGGCTGGAATGGACAAGGGCGCAGGCATGATCCATCCTGATATGGGTCCACCTGCGCTTGGACCTTTGCATGCGACTCTGCTAGGATGTATCATGACGGATGCAGCCATCTCACCCCGGAGCTTACAGCGTGCGCTCACTTATGCTGTCGAACGCAGTTTCAACTCGATCAGCGTCGATGGAGACATGTCTACCAACGATACGATTCTACTTCTGGCTAATGGTGCTGCCGCAGAGAAAGATGGTGTCAAACTCAAGGAGATCGACGAGGGAACGGACAGGGAAGCCTTTGAGGTGTTCAAGAGAGAGCTCACCGATTTCACAATCGACTTGGCCAAGCTCGTCGTTAGAGATGGCGAAGGCGCAACAAAATTTGTGACCGTCACTGTCAAGGTCTGTAATTTACCTTCACTGCTCACTATCCGGAGGTTGACAGATTGCTTGTGAAGGGAGCTCCTACATACGAAGACGCGCATCGAATCGCTTCTCGCATATCTACCTCTGCCCTTGTGAAGACCGCACTCTATGGCGAAGACGCAAAGTAAGCCGCTGCCTTGACTCGTCTCTTCACGTCTTATTCACACTGCATACAGTTGGGGCCGTGTTCTTGCTGCAACCGGGTCGGTTCCCTTGAGCTCTCCTCTCCATGCAAATAAAGTCAGTGTCACTTTTGTCCCGTCCGACGGATCGATTCCCCTCCCAGTTCTTATCAATGGCGAGCCTGAGAAGGTTGACGAAGCACGCGCAAGTGAGATTCTGTCTCTAGAAGATTTTGAAATTTTAGTCGATCTTGGAGGAGGAGAGACAGCTGAGGCAGCCCAGTATTGGACGTGTGATTTTAGCTATGTGAGAACCAGTTTTTGTGGTTATATCAGCGTACTTAACTCGATCTTCTGACTTACAGGAGTATGTCAGGATCAACGGGGATTATCGTAGTTAAATGCTGAGGTTGGAAAGCGATATGTGTATATTGATTCAGACAATTGCACCATCACAGTATCAGATGTGGACAATGAATATATCAAAAGGAAGTGACTATGGTCTATCACTGTTACCAATCCTCGAGTGGACATGTACTTCCGTGTCCTTCCATTGACTTACCATCACTAGTTGTTCGCGCAAAGCCACTTTGACGTTGCACATACGGAGTCTTCCTCTATCCCTGCTCTATCCTATCCCTGTCCTATCCTATTTCATGCTACGAAGGTTCACCCTGAACCATTGAATCAAATTTCTTCAGAATATGATGGTACGTTCTACTTATTACATTACTACATACAATTGAAATTATCTCACTCCTTCGCAAACTGTCTCCCTTTTGGTCAAAAGAGATTGCGCTCCCAATATCTGCCTTCAGGCTTAAAGCTGTCAGTTTGGCTTCGGTGATTCTACAGACGGTCACGGCCTAGCCATTTCATATTTTCATATTTCACTCGCGGCGAAGCTTCTGAGCTGATGGGGTTCTTCAAACAGTGCCCAATGGCCCCAGCCTTGATTATTTTCACAATGGTCGCTGCAGCTTCTGCCTGATTTTATAAGGGATTGTATGCCAGCAGACAACCCTTATCTACCTCGAAAATCGTACCCTTTCAGAATCTTTGCGACTCCTTCGAAGGCTTAACGTTCCTCCTTGACAGAGCCTCGTGTCCTCTCAGTATCTCCCGAAAAAAAATAATCATCCCTTGTACATAGATAAGAAAGATTCGTGTTTTGGAAATGTTCTTTGTTGACAATGGCGAATTCTCGGTGTTTCGATTTCTGTGCGATGCTTAAACGAAAGACACTATGTCGGAAAGCTCCTGGTCAAGTGAGAACGATACGGTCCGGTGAATTCAATATCACGGATTTATGTATTATGTAGCTATACACATGCCCCCGTCTTCTCGTGCATTATTTCCTCCCCCCTTTATCTTTGTCTCCTTTGTCGCTGTGGTTCCCCTTGAAATTATACGACCAAAATATACAAGTCTAGACAAGAAATCGAGCTCAATACTAGAGTGACGAAAAAAAACTGCGTGCTTGGAAGGTGCCCAAAGTTACATAAGGAGCGCGATAATCGATAACCCTGCACATGTCAGTGTCTGTCAGTGTACATTTGTTTGGTGACTTCTCATTCCAGAGACTCTTGGACTCGAATGTCTAGGTAACGAGTGACCGAATGTCAGCATCGCCGTGCTTGAACCTTTCCTGAGTACCTCGAGGTAAACTCCGGTAACGGGCTGTTGCAGGCTGTTGCTCAGAAGGAAAACATATGATGCATCGTTTTTTTTCTGAGCTCTTTTAGCTCTTTTACCGGATTGGTGTCACTGCGGCAGGGCTAACAAAGTGCTAACAAGAGCTGCATGGTCCTCCATCGGAGGACCATGCAATACCGACGTAACGCGACATAAGTTTCTTCTCCGTCGGTTAGTGTTCTTTCGATGTAAAAAGCATGGTTGCGCCTTTTAGTTTCACGATATACATGCCCTCTTCCTTACTATGAAACGGACGCACGATACTAATGGGATGGAAAGCTCGATGGCTGGACCCTCAGCTTCCCCTATCAAAACGACCAAACTACCCAGAAAAACGAAATCTATTCAGGCCTGTAATTCGTGCAGGTTGGGTCAAACTTATCACTCGTTTGACATCAATTACTGACACACCGGGATCCTAAACGTACTACAGGAAACACAAGACTCGTTGCGAAATTCTGGATGGTGTTGAGCAACCGCTTATTAGATGCCATCGATGTAAAGTTTTAGGAGTTGACTGTTCATACCAGACAATGGAAAGGACTCTATTCGAGACTGCCTTTCCTCCAAAGCCCGAAAACGCTCCCGCAGCCACTTGTGGATCTAGATCTGATATAACTACTCCTCCTACCATTTCCCATGCCTCCCATGCTTCTATACCGCACAATGACATTTTCCCGAATCTCCCCCACCAAATTTGGAGCTTTCTTCGTCTTCCCAGAGGAACGCTTGACTGGACTGCTCCGCTAGAAGCTATTCAACAACTCATGAAACACGTACTTGGTACTCATGATCGTCCTCCTCCTCCTCCAATCCCAAACGACTCCTTAGAGGCCATCCTTTCCCCAGACCAGATTGACCACTTGATAGCAATGTACGTGTTTTCACGAATACCGCCGGATTGAAACTTGAACGTGTTTGGAAGATTCGAACACAATTATTTGCCTTGGCTCAACTTTAATCTTATCCGTGATAGGGTCAGCCCATTTCTCGACCTCGCCTGTTGTGTGGTCGCGTCACGTCACCTTGGAGATGGTACAAGATCCGCTGTGGCCCCCAGACTGCAAGTACTGGTGACAAACTGTGTGGCAAAGATGATCTTGCAGTCCAGAAAATCTGAAACGCTGGAATCCATACAGTGTCTTCTGATACTTTCTCTTTGGGTTCCAGTTTGTGGTGTTGATGAAGGCTCTCGAGATGGTCGCGTTCTTATAGCTTCGGCCGTTACTATGGCTTTGAATATGCGTCTGAACGAAGCATGCGAGCTGGCACTTGCCCTTCGTGAGTCAGAAGCAAGGGGGGACGAAGCGTCGAATCAAGATTTGTCTAGCGCAACGGACAGAGCTCGTTTAGTGAGTTTACAGCTCGTGTTCAATCCTTTTTACCGTGTCTTAAGTTGATTGGATCCTTTGGCTACCAATCTAGTGGGTTGCACTGACGAACGTTGAATCTCTGTGAGCCCTTTGCTACTGATTGGGCCTTCAATTCATTTGACAAACATGTTATTGAAATCTAGATTATGTACTGGCAGTGGGCGTCACCCATTGTCGAAGCGCACAGGCGCATACCTCAAAATGATTGCACTGTCTCCAGATCTTCCTGGCTCGAATCTTGTAGCTGGGCAAGATTTGAGGTTGAGACTATTGGCCGAGATCTTTGATATAACCGAAGCTGGAATCGCCATTCGATTACGATCATTGTCGGACACGGATGTTGAACGGTGGCACGGTGGCTTTATGCGCGTCTTAGGAAGTATGGACCGTGTAGCGCGCATAATAACGCCTTTGCCTAGTACGTGTACCTAATTTTTCGAAATCATGCCTTCTGATCAATATTTGCGCAGTGGTTGCCGAGTTCGATGGATTTTACTTCAAAACACTTCATCTCATCGAGCGCACTTGCAGATCTTTAATTCTTTACCATGCCTGCCTCACCGCACGCCAGCACTTTGCAAATTCGGGCAATGATAATCCATACTGGTTCAAACAAGTTCGTCCCCGTGGTCTGGACGTTCTTCTTCTTTGGGGAAAAGAATCTGTCGCTGTGGCCGAATCCGTTCTCATCACCTTCCTCGAGGCAGACGTCCGTCTACTAGGAACAATGCCAGATTATATGTTTAACATGATTGCCTTCGCATCCAGCTTCGTCACGGGCGTCAGGTTCCTTGTCGTTCAGGTTGGGGTCGACTTTCCTGGTTCTATCGAAAGACTGCTGGAACGGACTATCTCCAAGTTGAATCAATGTTCCCTTTCTTCAGATTCAGCAGCTGCAAAGAGCTCTGCTCTCATCACCGCGATGTTAAAGCTGTGGGTGGACAGGATGCACATTCCTGAAGAAGGGTCAAGGGAGGTCTCTCCCCCTCCTTATTCACCCTATGAGCGAAGGTCCAGCGGTCATGTTAGTACATGTTAGACTTTACTGCCAGAAATTTGACTCATGTCTCGCAACCAATCGTAGTCCGAGCAGGAAACTCCACGCGCCATGGCAAATGGGTTCTTCCAGTCCCTAGGATGTCATAATCCTGAATGGTCGAACCCGGGCTTACTTAGAGATACTACCTTTTGGAATAACGTCTCTTCAACACACGACTATTAGCTTAACATATTGATAATTTATCATGCAGTCTACACCTAGGTAGTTTGTGTCTGCACTGCACGCAAGGACCACTGAAGGGAATTTTTTTGGAACAAGATTCTGAAAGGCGTTTGAAAGTACCAATTAGAGTCACAGTGCCCCCGCCATGAATCAGACGCCGCATTCGCACGCCCTTTTGCTAACTCAGCAAAAGGAGTGTTTCCTATTCGAAGTCATCCCCCAATTTCCAGCTACTACTGCCCACAAGGCTGTCGACCTTATCTTCCTCCTCCTTGTCTACGTAGATTCGATTCCGGAATTTGTCGTCGAGATTAATCCACTCGATGACTTGCGCTACAACTTCAAATGCCAGGAAGCCGATATACAACTACGACGTCGCCCTTGGTTCTCAGTACGGACATAAAACTGCCTGTACTTCATGGGATATCTATCTTCGGCACCAAGCTCGCTTTCTACAGCTATGATAAAAAACAGTTTCTGTATTCAGCCAAAGGCCGTCACCCCAGATCCTGATATACTGGGTGGTCCTATATGATATCCTTGTGGAAGATGGCGCAAACAAATTGCAGTGAGTCTGTTACCAGACTACATAGATGCTTCATTCCTCTTAATTCTGGTTATGCTGTCCGAAACAATTACCTCTTTCTTCTCCTTACTGTGCTTGTCACTTCTGTCTTTTTTGTACCGGTGGTAAACGATTCATGTGTCATTGTATTATTGCTGTTTTCAAAATGATCGGTGATTGGGTGATTGGGTGATTGGGAGATGTGCGCGCCAGTCGCTGGAAAAATGGAGTATTGGCGCACAGAAGGTTGTTTATTCTTAACCTACTTCAAGTTTCCATGCCTCTCTGCAAGGCTGTAGAGCCTACTCCTAGCTTCAGGAGTAATATGCACAGCTGAAGCAATGGAAAAAGAATTGGAACTAAGGCTCCAACCGTACTATCTATATAATGTCTATATATGGTTATAACTATATTTGTATTTGTATAGGTCTGCCCCCCAAGAGAAATTTAAACATACAGTATGTATACTGTTTATACTGTATATATGGTTATTCTACCAGCATGTGAGGTCCATCACATCCAATCAGTAATTCAGGTTGCTAAACCACTTCTATTACACATTCTTGACAGCCCTAGCTGTGTTTGTTGTTGTAAATCCCGCCTACAGGATATCAATGAATCTTTTGTCTCCCTTTTTCCACTCCTCTCTTCAAACTTTATGGCTGAAGCAGCGCATGTTCAGTGTGCAGCAGCAGTAAGGCTGTTGAGTATTCTTGTCAAAGGATTACCAGACCATGTTCCTCTTGCATCCACAGAAAGCAGAATCTCAGAGATATTTAAAAAGGTACCGGAGCCTCTACCAACTGCAGACCCTGACGAGCATTGGACTACTTTCAATCGTCACATGGACTTGTTGTATGGGAATGATGTGCGTGGTGCTGATGGTAAACTATTAAACATCACTCGAGGCCCATTCGGACTGGATCTTGTTGTTGGATATATTCAAAGTGCAGTCAATGCAGGCCATCTACTATGGGAAGCTGCCTCGCCAAAATTTGCAAGGTTAGTGACTGGTGTGCAAAACATAAGGTATGCATTTCATGGTACATAGTGAAGAGAATTTCGATTGACAAAAATACTCCTAATAGTAAAGACCCTCCAGTACGAGCAAAAACTCCACCAAGAATGACCATTGAAGAAGTTCATGATGAAGAGGCACCGGCACCAACAATTCAAAAGTCTCAGCACATGAAGGCTAAAACCAGCACAAGCAAAGAAAGTGTACTCGGAAAATCTTCGGCAAAGCGGAAGAAGACCACCGCCAGTGGTGTTGATGTTTGGGCTGATACATTATCTGCTGATGATGCTGAGTATATACTGCCAAAGCATTCTCGCATTCAAGAAGATTCGGAAAGTGAGGTATTTGATTCCAATAATGAAGAGATAATCTCGGCCACAGAACGTGGCAAAGAATTGGTGAGGCATATCTTATTAATAAAGGAGAAATCGAAAGTATATGACAAATTTTAGAAGGAACGCAGCAAAAAGAGGGCAGCCAGGGGAGCGGAGCAGAGAGACACCAAGACAACTCAATTAGGAAAAAATAAAGTCCTTTCAATCAACTCTGGACCGGAGTCCAATGGACAATCAGCACAGCACAAAGTGGATACTGAAGAGGCAAGGGAACAAGCTAAAGGTGCTCGTCGAGGGCCTTCCAATGCCAGTATGCAGCATTTCCATGAGCCGGTCGCAGTCATGGATAAAAAGAAGGGAGCACGTTGGGAGTTCAAATGTCGATACTGTGAATGGTAAGTTCAAGTTCATTCAGATGATTACCAGAATTCATACCTCTGTACATAGTGTACGTAGCATTGAAAGGACAGTGAAGGGCCCTAAAGTATCATTTGATGATGAGGGAAAGTTGCCCAAACTGAATAACCTTGCTACCCATTCGAATGAGTGCAGAGGAAAGTCGAAACCACAGGAAAGAAGTGATGAAGGGAATAGAATGGAGCAGAGCACAGCTGAGGGTCTGAATCTGAAGTGTAGCGCTGATCTAATACGCAACTACCTCAAGGATGGCGAGCTTAACCCTGAAGCTCTTACCACCAAGAGAGGCTTTTTACGCTTATTTGCAGCCTGGATACTGGATGAAGACTTGCCATGGACCACTGGAGAGGCACCAAGTCTTTGCTTATTCTTCAAGTATCTGAAAGTTTGCTATATGTTGCCTTCTGATATGACTGTTTGCAATCAGCTTGCAAAGATCTTTACTGAGCTAAATGCCAAAGTAGTAAAATCATTCACGGTGTGTATGAAATTTTTGTGTGAAGGTACTACACATATAGCTCCTAGTAGTTAGTCTGGCGCTCCATCCTGATGCGCCAATCCGTAGATGTAAATACTGCCTGTACGATACTGTAGTTCCTCAGTTTAATTATCAACTTAGATTCTTCTCTCCAACTGAGTTCATCCTCTCTTGTCCATAAGTCTTCAGGCTTGTTGCCTTGAAGTACTCCTTGCTCTAACCTTAGGACTTAGAAGCTCTTTGGTTCGCTCCCTGTCGTCGGCGTTACTGCCGCTCCAACTTGGCTGCTCCTGGTTCTTACCTTCTCTGTTCTCATTCTCCGGGGACTAGCGGCGTAACGGCAGTGTTGTTAATAACTTCACTACTGTCCCACTCGACCCTCTGCACTTAGACACCTTGTAGCCTCTGGCATGGTTACACGGTGTACATGATCTTAACAGTATAATTAAACTCAATCCGTTAACGTCGTACTGACATATCATTTTTTATGCCACACTTTCTTCACAACAGCCCAATCTTTCGCCCCATTCTCCGAATCTATTTCTGCCATCGGTCAACCATGTTGCCATAATTGCGGTTTCGGTCCAGCCACTCTACGTCGACTCTTCCTGAAGCCATGGAAGAAGATCAACAATTCGAGTACAGTACTTTGTATACTGGTGATGGACAACCAGTCCAAGTCTTGACCCCTTGCCGTGGACAACCCCCCGTGGTTGCTCCGGCTCGGGGCTGGTCTATTACTCGGATTGATTCTCCTATTCTCCAAGCCATAGCTCGCCGTACTGGGAAACAACCTCAATGTCGTGCTGCTTCCAACTCTCCTCATGATCCTCCTCCTCACTTTGATCTGGATGCTGGTGATCACGATGATCAAGATCCTCCTGTCGACCCCGACGATCCGGGCGCCGACAACAATCATGACAATCTGGATGACCACTCCGGCGGTTTACCGCGTGGTGAGCCAGGTGACCTCAGTGGACCTGGTGGACCTAGTGGATCCCGATCTCCAAATTCTCCTGACATCTGTTAAGATCATGTACACTGTGTAACCGTGCCAGAGGCCACAGGTGTCTAAGAGCGGAAGGTTGAGTGGGACAGTAGTGAAGTTATTAACAACACCGCCGTTACGCCGCTAGTCCCCGGAGATCAAGAGTAGTGAGGAGAGAAACTAGGAGCAGCCAAGTCGCAGTGGCGGTAACGCCGGTGACGAGGAGCGAACCAGAGAACTTATAAGTCCTAAGGTTGTAGTAGAGAGTGCTTCAAGGTAGTGAGCCTGAAGACTTAAAAGATGGACTAAGTTGGAAAGGGAATCTAAGTCGATAATTAAACTGAGGAACTACAGTAGCGTACAGGCAGTATTTATATCTACGGATCGGCGCAACGGTATGGAGCACCAGACTAACTACTAGGAGCTATACGTGTAGTCCTGCAGGGTAAAGTAAAAGACAATAAGGAGGGACTAGAGTGAAAGGGTATGTGTAGCGAGAAAGAACAATAAGGATGAGATTACAATAAAGGGTAGATCTTCGGAGTACCGAGCGGCGGACTGGGGCCCCGAGGCATGGACTTGACAGTATCCCCCTCTTAGGCTTGAGCCCTTGAAAGCCGTTAGCATCGGGAATTACTAGTAGTCATCCAAGAAATTTTCCGGTTCCCCGTAAACCGAACACAATTTGAAGGAAAATTTTCTCTGGTCCGTGCGCCGTTTTGTCCCTATAAAAAGGGCCAGGTTTTGCCAGTGTCAACCTAACTTTTCCCCCGGAAATTCTAAGTCTCCCAATGTCCGCCAGCCGCACCCAAACTACAACTACCACCACCTCGCCTACCGCCGGTCCTTCGGGGTGCCGCCGAGTACCACCACCTCCCGCCCAACCAATCGAGCCCAAGGATGAAGATTTGGATGAGGACGAGGAGGAAATTTTGAGGAGGGTGCAAGAAAAGGTCCGAAAGATGAAGGAGAAAAAGGCAGCGCTTGCGGCGAAGTAGCAAGCCGAGGAAGAGGCGGCCCGAAGAGCCACAGAGGAGGCGCGAAGGAGGAAGGAGAACGAAGCGCGGGAGTTGGAAGAGAGGAGGAGGAGACTGGCGGGGGCAGCTATGGCTCGTAGTCGACGTGGTTCATCGCCAGGAGAAAGTTCGGTCTCCCCACGGAGGCCAGTGGTCGAAATTAGGAGGGAGAAAGGAAAGGCCCAGGTGAGTCCCAATTAGCCCTGATTCCATTCTAATGTTGATGTTCCTATTTGTAGCCTGTTGGCGGGGATCCTGCAGATGGCGACGACGGTGATGACGATGATGACGATGAAGAAGAGCGAGCTCCCTGCGAACGCTGCAGGAGCAAGAAGATCCCTTGCCAGATGCGGGCTGGCAAGAGGAGTTCGACCATATGCAAACCCTGCCATGACGCTAAAGTTAAGTGTTCATATTCCGGACGGCCTTCGACGGTCAAGCGAGAGGGGGGAGGACAGCCGACCGGTGAGCGCCTGGCGGTTCTCGAGAGCCAGGTGGCTCAATTACTCACGGACAACCGGCAACTCCGAGATGGTCAGGTAAAGGCAAATACCTATCATCACCACTTCAATCGCAAGTTGGACTGGCTGATAACAGATGCAGCTAGGAGGAGGAGATCACCCCCTGAACTGCCGGAGGCCGGGCCGTCGGGAGTATCAAAGAAAAGAAGGAGGGTAGTAGACAGTGACGAGGAAGAGGGGAGGGAGATTGAAGGGGAAATGGAGAAGGAAAGGGAAGAAGTGGAAGTGGAGGGAGAAGGAGAAGAGGAAAGAGACAAACCGGTGCCGAAGAAGGCCCAGTCGGAGAAAGGGAAGGAAAGGGAGGAGTAGAGTAAAATAATGGATATCGGACATCGGCCTCCCTGGCCCTTCCTTATAGTCTTCTTGCCTTCTTGCTTTCCTACCTATATTTTGCTTTTTTTTTTTTTGCATATATAAAAAAAATGTCATCGTGTCTTGAAATCGGGAAGCGAATGGGCCGCGAAGCGGCGGAAGAAGGTTTTAGTTTGAAGTATAAGTAGTGTAGTGAAAACTAAGTGAAACAGTAATTGAAGAATAGGATAAGCAGTTTAAGAGAGAGAAATAACAAAGTAAGGAAGAGGATAAACACTCAATTTGCTATCATTGTGTTTACCCTTTTGACGCAACGAAGTAAACTTTGGCGGAGAACGGAATTTCGGAGAAAAGAATAAATTGTTTTTTGTGATCAAGGTCCAGGCTTGTGAGGGTACCGGGCATGGAATGCCGGTACAAGTTTGTCAGTAGCAACCCAGGAAAACTCATTGTCGGTACCTTTGTAACCGGCCCACCGAATGTAATAACGTAGAGGACAACGCTTGTACCTTCTGTCCAGCTTGGAGTCCAGGATTTTGGCAACGTTGTACTCCTCTTCACCATCAACTTCAATTGGAGGTGGAGGAGATTGAGTCCGATTCGGGAAAGGATTCGGCGTAACCGGCTCCAGCTGTGAGACGTGGAAAACTGGGTGAATTTGGCGAAGATAGTCCGGGAGCTTGAGCCCGTAAGACAAAGTACCAGGTCGACTGATGACCTTGAAAGGACCAAGATATTTTTCAGAGAATTTTTCAGTAGGACAAGTAGATTGAATATGCTTAGCAAGAACAAAAACTTCGGAGCCAATCGGGAACTCCGGGTGTGAGATTCTTTTCCTGTCAGCTTGTTCCTTGTAATGAGATTGAGCTAGGAGGATTTCCTCTCAAAGGAAGACGTGGAGTTCATCGAGGTTGACGACAAAGTCTCTGGCTAGATCAGACTTCATGTCGACCTCGGGCCGAACGGTGATGTTAGGGTGGTATCCTTTGTTAGCGAAGAAAGGCGTAATACCAGTGGAAGCATTGGGAGCATTGTTATAGGCGAACTCGGCGATCAGAAGTAAAGGCGACCAGTCATCTTGTTGGTAGGAGCAATAGATCCTGATGTACTGTTCGAGAGTCTGATTGATATGCTCAGTCTGCCTGTTGGCTTCCGGATGATATCCAGAGGTATAATGAAGTTCCATGGAGAGTGCTTTACCAAGAGCCTGGAAGAATGCCGAAACAAATTCGGAACCATGATCAGAAGTGACATGATTAGGAACACCATGTTTAGAGAAAACGTGAATAACAAAAAGCTCAGCTAGTTGTTCGGAAGTCATAGTGTCAAAGGTTGGAATAAAGATTGCTTGCTTGGATGATCAATCCACAATGACGAGAATAGCTGTATAGCCATTCGACATTGGCAGTTGCTCAATGAAGTCCATGGAGATCGAGTCCCATGGTCGGACCGGAACCGGCAGAGGTTTCAACAACCCGTAAGGCTGATGACGGCGAGGCTTGTTGCGACCACAAATGGTACAAGAAGTAACATAATCACGTACAAAGTCTCTGACCTTGGCCAAGTATACTGACGAAGTACAGCTTCCAGTGTGCAGTTCTGGCCAAAATGGCCGGAGAGTGGGTGATCATGAAAGTAGCGGAGGACTTGAAGGCAAAGGTCGCTGTGATTCGGGACATAAATACGGTCGTCAAGGCGTAATAGCTTGTCACTACCTAAGCTCCAACATTCATTGGAAGGATCTTTGGCAAGTTCCAAACCAACAACGGAGCTCAGGTTGGCCAGAAGGGCAAGAATGATGGCCTGGTGTAGGGCTTCAATATCCATGATGATCGAGGCTCGTAAAGCTGGGCCTTCCAGAAAGGTAGCTCGAAGGGACGTGGTGAGTTGTTTGTTAGTAACGATAGGATGAAAGTTATGAGGGTTCACTTGGGTGTAGCCGATATCCCCCTCTTTAGGGTAGACGTTCCAGCGTCTAGTCATCGAGTCGGTAACGAGCTTGCCTCGTTTTTGTGTGAAAGAGAAAGGAAGGAATCTAATGGGCACTCCAACCAATCAATCTAATACACAATATGCGAGTTCACTGCTATCAAATTTATTTAATAGCAAGGGGTAGCGTTGGCAAAGGTTCCGCAAAGCTTTGAGAGCTAAGTACAAAGCTTCGATTAATCAATTTGAATCATTCTAAGGATTTGATATATTCCTTTGATTAAGGTAGATTCAGCACAATTTGTGCTTTGATTGTATTGATATGGGTATATCAGAATTTGGGGTTTGAATCAAAGTAAATTAAAACCAAAACACACAGACCCCTATGGAGGGCTAGAACTATGTGCTGGCACAACCACAGAGCGTGATTTGCCCTTAAGACCAACAACTGATCCTAAGTTCGAAGAATACCCAACAACTGGATATAACTTCTCGCAGTCACAAGGAGCAGAACACAATGTTCCTATACTCACAAGTGCCGGGCCCGAATGGCTGCTAGCGAAGAGGTTCCAGTCTGGTGGGAGTGTGTCTTTCCTTTTTACGGATTAGCACTGCAATGTCGTCCCAAAATCACTTGTATTCCAGATACATCGGATCGCTATTTATACATACAGAATATCGAGTCGCATAATAAATTTAATAGTATAAATGTTCGGAACCGCAAAGAAACTTCTACAATTGGTCAGATACCATTTAATTTGAATCTTCATGTCCTTATTTGGTCCATAATGGTTCCAAGATTCTAGTATACCTCCAAACATAGGTAGGTATTTTGATGTTCATTTAATTTAATTGTTTTTGGAGAATGACTCGAGTGGTGTTCAGCTGTCACTGCTGTTCAACACTTACTTTGATCGTTTGTCACTTCGTCCGGAGGCAAATCAGCTCTCCTCGATTCTAATCCTATCGATCTGATTCATCTGGATTAAACTAATTGCTTCTCTCTTTCAATAGACACCCATTGTGCCTATACTATATCAAGGGAGTTGCGCATAGTATTCATTTAATTGCATTCTTCAATATTTTCTACGTCAGGACTCTGTGACATTCATTTGATATGTCTTCGGAGCCTCGCAGTACTTCGATTGTTCTTCTAGTCATTTTCCTCAATCATGCAACCTGATTGGTCTATTAGACTAAATTGCAGTCATTTAGATTAATGCATGATCTCGTTCTAGAAGGAGTATTTGCTAATTCCTGAGTTCTAGAAAGTCATTTTGAGTCAATCCTCGGCTCATGGTCACTTGAGTAAGTTCTTCCAAACTCCTGCCAGTGTAAGGTCCAATAAGAATACCCTTGGTATGTCATACATGAATGGTCATCCTTCGGATGTAGTCCGAGTCTGGTATAATCCCGCTTGACAAACAGGTAGACTTTTATCTGAAGGTAGTATGATGGGTAAACTAACCAACTTGTGGTAGTATGGGTATATGGTCCCTTCAACTTATTAGACTGATTTAGTATTGACTTTGACTGTCAATCTGGGTCTCAATTACAGTCCTCTTGATACAAATCTATACGTGAAAATGTCACAATTCACAGCATAGACGTCTAGCCAAAATTTAGGCGTGTCATCGGGTTTCTCACCGAGTTTCCCCGGCCGGAAGCGAATGACCATATTAAATTGATGTAGAAATTCTGACCATCGGACCTGTTGGCGAGTAAGGACCTTGGTAGTAGAAAAATACTCAAGATTCTTGTGATCAATGATGACGTCCACCGGATCGCCTGAGCCTTCCAGATAATGATGCCAAGCTTTAAAGGCCTCAAAGATGGCCAGTAGCTCTTTGTCGTGAGTATTGTAATTGAGTTCAGCAGCGTGAAGCGTTCTGGAAAAGAAGGCTAGAGGATGAATTTCACCGTTGACACGCCTAAATTTTGGCTAGACGTCTATGCTGTGAATTGTGACATTTTCATGTATAGATCCATATCAAGAGGACTGTAATTGAGACCCAGATTGACAGTCAAAGTCAATACTGAATCAGTCTAATAAGTTGAAGGGACCATATACCCATACTACCACAAGTTGGTTAGTTTACCCATCATACTACCTTCGGATAAAAGTCTACCTGTTTGTCAAGCGGGATTATACCAGACTCGGACTACATCCGAAGGATGACCATTCATGTATGACATACCAAGGGTATTCTTATTGGACCTTACACTGGCAGGAGTTTGGAAGAACTTACTCAAGTGACCATGAGCCGAGGATTGACTCAAAATGACTTTCTAGAACTCAGGAATTAGCAAATACTCCTTCTAGAACGAGATCATGCATTAATCTAAATGACTGCAATTTAGTCTAATAGACCAATCAGGTTGCATGATTGAGGAAAATGACTAGAAGAACAATCGAAGTACTGCGAGGCTCCGAAGACATATCAAATGAATGTCACAGAGTCCTGACGTAGAAAATATTGAAGAATGCAATTAAATGAATACTATGCGCAACTCCCTTGATATAGTATAGGCACAATGGGTGTCTATTGAAAGAGAGAAGCAATTAGTTTAATCCAGATGAATCAGATCGATAGGATTAGAATCGAGGAGAGCTGATTTGCCTCCGGACGAAGTGACAAACGATCAAAGTAAGTGTTGAACAGCAGTGACAGCTGAACACCACTCGAGTCATTCTCCAAAAACAATTAAATTAAATGAACATTGAAATACCTACCTATGTTTATTGTATTAAATTAATTGTACTGTGCGACTCGATATTCTCTATGTATAAATAGCAATCTGATGTATCTGGAATACAAGTGATTTTGGGACGACGTTGCAGTGCTAATCCGTAAAAAGGAAGGTCACACTCCCGCCAGACTGAAACCTCTTCGCTAGCAGCCATTCGGGCCCGGCACTTGTGAGTATAGGAACGTTGTGTTCTGCTCCTTGTGACTGCAAGAAGTTATATCCAGTTGTTGGGTATTCTTCGAACTTAGGATCAGTTGTTGGTCTTAAGGGCAAATCACGCTGTGTGGTTGTGCCAGCACATAGTTCTAGCCCTCTGTAGGGGTCTATGTGTTTCGGTTTTAATTTACTTTGATTCAAACCCCCAATTCTTGATATACCCATATCAATACAATCAAAGCACAAATCGTGCTGAATCTACCTTAATCAAAGGAATATACCGAATCCTTAGAACGATTCAAATTGATTGATCAAGGCTTCTTACCTAGCTCTCAAAGCTTTGCGGAACCTTTGACAACGCTACCCCTTGCTATTAAATAAATTTGATAGCAGTGAACTCGCATATTGTGTATTAGATTGGTTGGTTGGAGGGCTCATTAGATTCCTTCCTTTCTCTTTCACACAAAAACAAAAGCTCGTTACCATCAGCATATTGGATGGAAAGAATCACCGCAATGGCGTAATCGGAAGCGTCAGTCTCCATGATAAGTGGGCAATTCAGCTCCCAATGGGCCAGTATTGGCGCAGAAGTGAATGTGGTTTTGAGATTTTCGAAGGCCTCTTGACAGCTGCTATCCCAGATCCAAGGTGCACCTTTCCGGGTAAGCCAAGTCATCGGCACAACAATATCACTATAATTATAGATAAAACGACGATAGAAGTTTGCAAACCCTAGGAAGGACTGGATGTCTTTAACCTTCCTCAGGACTGGCCACTCTAGAACTGTCTGAACTTTCTCCTTGGACATAGTCAATCCGTTGGGAGAAAGAATATAACCCAAATACTCAACAGTATCCATATTGAATTCGCACTTCTTGGGGTTGGCGTAAAGCCGATGATGGCGAAGTCGCCGAAGAACCTCCTTGACGTGCTCTTGGTGTTCTTCTGGCGTATCAGAATAGATCAGAATGTCGTCTAAATAGACAATGACACAAACATCGAGCATGTCAGAGAAGATATCATTAACAAACCACTGGAACGCTGCAGGGGTGTTCGTAAGGCCAAATGGCATGACCTTCCATTCGTAGGAGCCGTAACGGGTCCGAAAGGTGGTTTTCCATTCGTCACCTTCTGCGATTCTGACTAGATGATAAGCGTGAGCGAGATCCAATTTGGTGTATATTTTAGCTTTTTTCGGAGTGTCGAGAAGATCTGAGATGAGTGGGAGTGGGTAACGATCCTTCTTGGTGATACGATTTAGTCCACAGAAATCGACGCAATGTTACGATCACTTCTTTTTCATCTTATCTTTTCCTTATCTTGTCTTATCTTTTATCTTTTATCTTATCTTCTATCTCCCTTATCCTATATCTTGTCTTATCTTGTCACCTGACCTATTATTTATGCTTACTGATACAACATGCGCTTTTCATTTACTTATATTAAACAAAGCAGTTTCACAACACATATACAGCATGACGATCGAGCTTTCATTACTTACACATTGCTTTACTTATGTTCTACTCATGTTTACCACTAACCAAGGGTGTTGGGCATTAGTAGGGCGGAGGGTTGTTTACTCGTATATAAGCTGTAGTTACTTGCTGTATTTCCTTAGCTTTGATCTCGTCTATTCTACCTGGTTTAGCCCAGAACTTTGCTTGCTTCCTTTATCGTTCCGCCAACTGAGGTTTTCTTGAGTGTGACGCCTGGTGACATCCGTTACTAGAACCAGTCGCTGACAGAAGATCAAAGCTATTCTTACCACCTGTCACACGCTACGCGATCATATCCCTATCACAGTTATCCCCGCTCACATTTTTACCAACCCTTCACAGACTTCTACTCTCTCTTCGAGCAGTGTCGCCTATAGTACAAAGGTGTAACGTTGAGTCCGACACCGTACTGGCAGACGAAAGCGTCGACTGATCACTAATCTTCGGAGAAGGGTCTTCGCGTGCACATCGAGCTCCATTCCTAGACAGGGAGGGTGCATCTGTTCATCAATCGAGAGTGGAAGGCTGCTTCCCACATCATCGTACTCTTTTTTCGAAATCTTCCCCACATTATTCCCGACTTCTACGAATCCAATCATACATTTTCCCATCATCACCACCGAGTTGCATTAGTAACCCGTCTTCCTTACAACGGATTCTACCTCAAGACTAGGACAACCTAGGCTTTCGGTACAAACCGATCGTCCCCGCTCCCCCAACTCATCTGCTCCATCCACTTCATCTTCAATCGAACGAAACATCACCTCATTCATACCTGCCTACATATCACCCCACTACAGCATGTCTAACCCTACTCCCGATCCTATCCCCATGACTCCTGTCACTACTCCTCATGTTCATGGCAAGTCATTGCTCAGAGAACCCAGTATCTTTGATGGCGATAAAACCCAGTTCAAAGAGTGGCGCCGTACCCTCTTTGCTTACATTCGCGATCCAAGGAACAGAGTCACTACAGACAATGAGAGAATTGACATTGCAATCTCGTATATGCGAGGTCCCAAAGTCAGTAGCTGGGTCCAGAATTACACGGATGATAACTTCGACGATGATGAGGAGGAATGGGCTAGCACGTGGAAAGGATTCAAGGACGCATTGAATGCCTCCTTCCTAGACAAAGGACTCACAGAGAACGCACAGGAGAAGCTAGAACATCTCCGTCAGGGCCCCAGTGAAAGGGCAGAGGATTTCTTCAAGGAATTTGAAGTTATCATGCGAGACGCCGGGTATGCTAAGGACGCCCCCTACGTCATCAGGCTGATTGAAATGAACGTAAAGCCGAAGCTGATCGACCAAGTATATGGCACCAGTAATGAGCGAATCGAGAAGTTTGACGAGCTCAAACAGAAGATTATCAGCATCGATGACATGTGGTGGCGTCGTGAGGAAATGCGGCGCAACTGGTCAAACAGATACCAGCGGAATGCTGGGCAGGGACCTAGTAACCAGAAATGGCAACCACAGACACAGGCTCCAGTACCCAAGACTCCAACCCCTGCGGTACCCACCCAGGATAGGAAAGATGGGACCGGAATTACTTTCAAAGGTGCAGGCAGACCAATGGACATTGACGCTGCGCGTCGTAACAGGGAATGCTTCCATTGTGGCAAGCAAGGCCACATTGCAAAGTTCTGTCCAGAGAAAGCGCCGAAACCGCAGTTTGTCAGAGGCATGTGGAGCCGGATGACACAGGAGGATCAGGAGGCTATGGCCAAGGAATTGGGTTTTGTCCTGCCCCAGCAGTAGACGCAGGTCTGCCGGGGCCAATCTCAGAATCAGTATCGGACTTTTCGTCATCGCCATATGTAGACAGTCAATTTAGTTTTGAAATTGGTAGTACTGGTACATCCAATAAAAATAACTTATCTACAATGACGACCCGAACTGAGGAAAAACCTGTGAGATATGAACCGAACACACCTGAATGGGTGGCGCAGCGGTTACAAATGGACAAACTCCCCATGGCTATAGGAATCCTTAGAGCCTGGATGCCTGAAAGTCGTGTCAGAGAAGCATCGGAAGAAACGGTATTGGCTATACGAAATCTGAATCATGCTACCGCAACTGAAGCAGTTACCAATCTCAAAAGTCGTAAGAGATTCGTCCGAGGTACCCGAGGACGTGAGCTAAAGTTGCGAACCACTATTGAGAATATCAACAATGGTGTGCAAATTGAAACGGAAGCCCTCTTAGACAGCGGAGCCACAGGATCCTGTATCAATAAGGATTTTGTAGAACAGCACCAGCTCACTGTTAAGGAGTTACCAGTCAAAATGCCGGTCTATAATGCCGATGGCACTCTGAACAAAAATGGTTCCATAGAAGGCTATGTACAAGTCCGAATGGTGATAGGAGATCATGCCGAACGAATAGATTTGGCAGTTACCAATTTAGGCAAGACGGATATCTTCTTAGGCATAGATTGGCTACGTTACCATAATCCCAGCATTGATTGGAAGGAATCCACGTTGACGTTTGAACGTTGTCCTGACAAATGCGGATATCTGCCACACTATGAATCACCTGAGGATGATGGTACAGGGGAAAAGCTTCTCGATGATGAACGGATCTTCTGGTTCGATTGGGATGGGTATCTTTCCGACCAAAGTCATATCAAAGTACAAACTGCTACTACAGATGCCGCTGCTCCATACCTTGCTGAGTATGCTGATGTATTTAGTAAAAAGGACTTTGACCAAATGCCAGAAAGACGCCCATGGGATCATGCCATAGAACTAACGCCAGGTTCCAAGCCAGTCGATTGTAAAGTCTATCCCCTCAGCCCGCCAGAACAGAAGGCTTTAGATGAATTCCTAGAGGAAAACCTTAGATCAGGACGAATACGGCCATCACGTTCACCCATGGCTTCACCTTTCTTCTTTGTCAAAAAGAAAGATGGAACACTACGGCCCGTACAGGATTATCGAAAGCTAAATGACATGACTGTCAAGAATCGATATCCACTCCCGTTAATCCAGGAACTCATCGATAAACTGAAGAATTCCAAGGTTTTTACCAAAATGGATGTCCGATGGGGATTCAATAACATCCGTATCAAAGAAGGAGACGAATGGAAGGCAGCGTTCCGAACAAACAGAGGCTTGTTTGAGCCTACGGTCATGTTTTTCGGACTTACAAACTCACCCGCCACGTTCCAAGCATTCATGAATCATATCCTTCGAGAACTCATTGATCAAGGACATGTCATTGTCTACATGGATGATATCCTTATCTTCACGGACAACATTGAGGAACACCGAGTCATCGTCAGAAGGGTCCTTGATATCCTAAAAGCCAACAAGCTGTACTTGAAACCTGAAAAGTGTACCTTTGAGGCTAGGGAGGTCGAATATCTTGGAATCATCGTAGGCAATGGACAAATCCGGATGGACCCGAAAAAGGTTGAAGCAGTCCGAACCTGGCAGTCACCACAGAAAAAGCGCGAACTACAATCGTTCTTAGGGTTTTGCAACTTCTTCCGCCGGTTCATCCGAGACTTCAGTAAAATTGCCAAACCTCTAACACGGCTCACAGGGAATACAGCTTGGGAATGGACATCTCTTGAACAAGATGCGTTTGATCGACTGAAACATCAGATCATTGAAGATGTTACTCTCATTATCCCAAGAGAAACTGGAAAGTTCCGGGTTGAAGCTGATTCTTCTGATTACGCAAATGGTGCCGTATTGTCACAAAACGTTGACGGAAAATGGAGACCAGTAGCCTTCAGGTCCAGATCACTCAATGAGGTTGAAAGGAATTATGAGATTTACGACAAAGAGATGATGGCCATCATGGATTCTCTATCAGACTGGAGACAGTACCTGCTGGGCGCAAAAGAACCTGTTGAGGTCTTCACAGATCACCAGAACCTCCAGTACTTCCGGAAACCTCAGAAGCTGAACCGACGACAGGCCAGATGGGTAGTTGAAATCGCTGAATACCATATCGAACTCTTCCATAAGCCTGGGAAATCAATGGGAAAAGCTGATGCCCTGTCACGGATGTCAGGTCTTGAGAAAGGGGAGAACGACAACACCAACGTCACGCTACTAAAACCGGAATTTTTCATTTCTCAAATAACGGATCAGACATCTGCCCCTGAAGACGATCTGCTTAATCTCATCCGAAGAAAGAAAAACCAGCGAGACAAGTTAGTACAGATTGCCCTCGAGTCTAAAGACAAGGAATGGCTTGAAACTGAGGACGGACTAGCGGTTTGGCAAGGACGCATCTATGTCCCTAAGGACAAAGAACTCAGAGGACGAATCATACAGGCACATCATGACGCCCAGACAGCAGGACACCCAGGTCGCTATAAGACTATTGAGTTGATTACACGCAACTACTGGTGGCCAGGAATCAGTCGAGACGTCAGGATCTACGTGGAAGGCTGTGAAAAATGTCAGGCCACAAAGACACATCGTACCAAACCTGTGGGACCGTTACATCCACATGACGTACTATCTGAGCCTTGGGAAATCATAGGAACAGATATGATTGGCGAATTACCGGAATCTGGAGGGTATAACGCCATCAGCGTGTTTGTTGATCACTTCACAAAGAGGTTACGGCTCTTTGCCACGCACACCACAATAACATCTGAAGGAATGGCACGTGTCTATCGTGACAAAGTATTCCCGGTCCATGGAATGCCCCGGAAGATTGTCCACGATCGCGGCCCTCAGTACCATGCCCGCTTCATGAAGGAACTGTACAAGTTGCTAGGAATTGAAAGCAACTATACAACTGCATACCATCCTCAGACTAATGGCCAGACGGAACGGATAAATCAAGAAATTGAACATTACATCCGTCTTTTTGTGAATCATCATCAGAGTGATTGGCACGAATGGCTTCCTATGATGGAGTTTGCATATAACGATCGAGTACACTCAGCTACGAAGGTTTCGCCCTTCTACGCAGACAATGGCAGACACCCATACAAAGGAACCACACCGAAGATGACGTCACAAAACCCAACAGCACAGGAATTTGCCGATAGTATGAAATTGATCAGGGAAGAAGTAGGATCGGCGCTGAAAAAAGCCGCTGAGGACATGAAGCGCCAATATGACAAACACCGGAATGAAGCGATAGAGTATAAGGCTGGTAATAAAGTTTGGCTTGAAGGAACCAACATAACGACAGATCGCCCAATGAAGAAACTCGGGGATAAACGATTTGGACCGTTTAAAGTTCTTGAAAAGATCGGACCCAGCTCATACAAACTCGACATCCCTCGCACGTGGAAAAGAATCCATAATGTCTTCAACGAAACACACCTATCCCCGTACCATGAACCCCAATTCCCGACACAACCCCGAAACACTGAACCACCTCCAGACGTAGTAGGAGAAGAAGAAGAATACGAGGTAGAAGAAGTAGTCGATTCACGCAAGTATCGGAATGGCATCCAGTACAAGGTAAAATGGAAAGGTTATGGACCACATGAAATGACGTGGGAACCTGCAGCTAATATGACGAATGCCAAGGAATCTGTTCAGGACTTCCACAAGAAGTATCCTAACAAGCCCAGGCCTCGAGTCCTTAAACGGATCGAGATTCCGATTGCTCAGTTTCCCACTGAATTATTCCGACCAGTCCCTACACCAGACATAGAACCGGTTCCAAGTAACATGCCAACTGAAGCACTTGTCAACCGACTTGCGCGTCATGGAATTCGCGCCTTAAGAGGGGGGTAATGTTACGATCACTTCTTTTTCATCTTATCTTTTCCTTATCTTGTCTTATCTTTTATCTTTTATCTTATCTTCTATCTCCCTTATCCTATATCTTGTCTTATCTTGTCACCTGACCTATTATTTATGCTTACTGATACAACATGCGCTTTTCATTTACTTATATTAAACAAAGCAGTCTCACAACACATATACAGCATGACGATCGAGCTTTCATTACTTACACATTGCTTTACTTATGTTCTACTCATGTTTACCACTAACCAAGGGTGTTGGGCATTAGTAGGGCGGAGGGTTGTTTACTCGTATATAAGCTGTAGTTACTTGCTGTATTTCCTTAGCTTTGATCTCGTCTATTCTACCTGGTTTAGCCCAGAACTTTGCTTGCTTCCTTTATCGTTCCGCCAACTGAGGTTTTCTTGAGTGTGACGCCTGGTGACATCCGTTACTAGAACCAGTCGCTGACACGCAAAGGCAAAGTTTGCCGTCTTTCTTCGGGACGAAAAGGACCGGAGCACCATGAGGAGAGGAAGATGGGGTGATGGCACCAGTAGCAAGCTGTTTGTCAATAAAGTCTTTAAGGGCGACTAGCTCCTTTTCAGACAAAGGGTAAATACAACCGAGAGGCGGCAAAGTGCCTTCTTCCAAGTCAATCTTCAGGTCATAGGGTCTGTGTTCAGGGAGTGAATCTGCAGCAATCTCGTCGAAGATGTCTGCAAACTCAGCGTACTCTGCTGGGATGGCATGAGGAAGTGGAGGGACAGTAGGAGCGATGGAGGAGCAGTCGGCGGTGCGGGCTGTGACCTCTGAGTGGATGGCACAAAGAAAGATAGGTTCCATACCAGCATCCTTGCAAGCCTTATTAAAGACTGCAGCACTGACCAGTGCAATGTCTACCTCGGGAGTTTCCAGTTGAGCAGCGAATTGAGAGACCGTAGGATAAGAATAGATGGGTTCGAAAGGGAATTTGGACGAGAGGGGCTTGGCCCGTGAAGTCTGAGAGTAGGAGCAAGAGCAAGAGCGAAGTGAATCCCCGGGAGGGGTTTCCAGAATTGTCGGTAAAACCAATGGCGAAGGTTCCGGTATCGGAACAGCGACCTTTGCATCAACAAGGTTGATGGCAGAAGGCACAGATGTCTGTGGAGAATCAAAGTGTGAAGTGTTACGGAACGTAATGTTTCGAGATGCCCAGTCAATCAACGGATTGTAGCGGGATAAAAAACTGTAACCTAATACTGCTTTACAAGATGAATCTAAATGTGTAACATAAAAGGGTAATAGAAGCAGCTCGCCAGAGGGAAACTGAACGGCAATATTCGCCATATCGGTAATTGGTTTAGGAGATAATGAACCATCAAAGAGACGAAGATTAACAGGAGAGATTTTGGTCGTAGGAATAGAATTTTGTGAAACATAACGGGTATCAATAAAAGAGTCAGTAGAACCGGAGTCAACAAGAGTAGGAAATTTAAGAAGAGCAGAGATAGGTTCGGCCGGCGCGGCCGAATCGGATAACGGAAATTCAGTAGTTAATGATATTACAAGAGAGCGTTCAATGGAAGAAAGAGCGGACGCATTGAGATATAACTCCCCAGGTGAGGTACAAACCTGATCAACGCAGCTCCCGTTTCGTACCGGGGAACAAGAGCTGCGGACTAGTTTTCCGATTCCTCTTCAACAACTTCGATAGTTGCCTCTGTCATATGCATGCAATTCACCCTAATACGCTTCCCGGCCCGGCCCGGAGAGGCCGGACTTCGGAATAATCACCTTGTGACTTATTTATTATTCCGAGCTTTCATCGAGGTCTTATGACTGTATTTGGGAGGTATATAAGCTAGGATACTTTGTACGTTGTAGTCAAGCTTGTAATCAAGTGTACCACCTTATCCCACTCTTTAATATCTCTTTTACCTTTGCTTCCGAGCTGCTCCGGACTCCTGGATCACAGGAACTCCTGCTCATCTGGACATTATATCCTTGCCACTATATTCCCGGGGACACAACAGTGTGTGAAGGGTGTTGCTAATAGCTTCACCGACGTCCCACTCCCAGTGTGTACTACAGGCCAATACTCAGCTCCGGACCTCGGAGTTATCCCGGGCCATTTCCGGCCCTTATTCGACCTCAGAACCACTATAGTTATTGACCTGTAGGCACGGTCTTGTCAGCCTCGGGGGTTTCTTCAACCTCGGCAGCCCGGCCCTTCGACTCCCGAGCCTTTTGCTTATTGCAGTCAGCAATCTGATGCTTACCACCGCAGAAGAGACAAAGATTGTTCTTCATCCTTTGTTCCGTCTCGGATGGGAGAACTTTCCCATCAGCACTGAGATGGTTGAAGGCGGGGCGTTGACTGCCGGATTGGCCGGAGTTCGAAGAGTTCTGAGGCTTACCATCATTGTTTGGTTTACCTCCAGAGAAGGGTTTAGGCTTTGGCATGAATGGCGCTGAAGAGCCAGATGGCTGAGAGTTGTTCTGCTGGTTAGTAGAACCAGCTTTGAAGTCCAAGAAACCCTTCTTTGGGTTCCGAGCAATAAAAGGCTTACCAGCCTCGCACTTCCAGTAATGATTGTCAATACAAAGAACCTCTTGACGATAATCGGCGAGTGCCGCCAGTTCGGGCAGACGCGCCATTTCGTCCTTGATGCGTTCAGCCAAACCTCGTCCATAAGCCCATTTCAGGGCAGCAGAATCCCAGTTGGTACTAGCAGCCAGGGTGTTGAACCGGATGTTGTATTTCCGGATGTTCTCGGTTTCCTTCATCTTCAAGTTACCGAGAGAATCTTCGGCCTCGCCTTGGGCGTTGTAAACGCCGAAATTGTCCTGTAGCTCCTTTACAAGGGCCTTGAAAGAAGACGTCCAGGCCAGCAGCGAGTCAAGATCCGGGTCGAGGATATCAGGGACGAACCATTCTTGGGCTGATCCACTGAGGTAGGAAAGAGTATAGTTCACCTTCCACTGGTCGGCGAAATACTCGGGACGGTCATTGAAGACCAGGGCAAGATTGACGAAGAACGTCTTGAGTTTTCGGGGGTCCGAACCATCGAATACCTCTGGCTCCTTGACTTTGCTCTTAGATTCAGAGCTGTCAGAGGGACGGCCGAGGGCGGCGAGAATGGTACCAAGGGTTCCAATGGAACCATTGAATCCCAAGAGGAGTTCCAACATAGCTCGTTGCTCGTTGGGGATGTCAGGAGAGTTTGGGGAACAAGGTCCACCAGGTCCGCCAGGTCCACTGGGGTCACCAGGCTCACCATGCAGCAAACCGCCGGAGTTGTCATCCAGGTCATCGTGATTGTTGTCGGTGCCCGGATTGTTGGTGTCTTGATCGTCGTGATCACCAGCGTCCAGATCGAAGTGAGGAGGCGGGTCACGAGGAGATTGTGAAGTAGCACGACGTTGAGGTTGTTTTCCCATACGGCGAGCTATGTCTTGGAGAATAGGCAAATCAATTCGAGTAATGGACCGGCCCCGAGCCGGAGCGACCACAGGGGGTTGTCCATGGCAAGGGGTCAAGACTTGGACAGGTTGTCCGTCACCGGTATACAAAGTGCTGTATTCGAATTGCTGATCTTCTTCCATAGCTTCAGGAAGAGTCGACATAGTAGGAACTGTGGCTGGACCGAAACCGCAATTACAGTGACGTGGTTGACCGATGGCAGAAATAGATTTGGAGAAAGGGGTGAAGGATTGGGCTGTGAAGAAAGTATTTTCTTCCGAGTTAGCTCTAGATTGAGCTCGGGTTTTCGGAGGCATAAAAAATGATATGTCAGTACGACGTTAACGGATTGAGTTTAATTATACTGTTAAGATCATGTACACTGTGTAACCGTGCCAGAGGCCACAAGGTGTCTAAGAGCGGGAGGTCGAGTGGGACAGTAGTGAAGTTATTAACAACACCGCCGTTATGCCGTTAGTCCCCGGAGATCGAGAATAGAGTAGAGGAGAACTAGGAGCAGCCAGGTTGGAGCGGCGGTATCGCTGTCAATGGGGAGTGAACCAAGAACTTGTAAGTCCTAAGGTCAAAGTGAGAAGTACTTCAAGGCGACGAGCCAGAAGACTTAAGAGATTGACTGAGTTGGAAAGGGAATCTAAGTCGATCTAAGTTGATAATTAAACTGAGGAACTACAGTAGCATACAAGCAGTATTTATATCTACGGAGCGGCGCAGCGGTGCGGAGCGCCAGACTAACTACTAGGAGTTATACGTGTAGTCCTGCAGGGTAAAGTAAAAGACAATAAGGAGGGACTAGAATGAAAGGGTATGTGTAGCGAGAAAGAACAATAAGGAAAGATTACAATAAAGGTAGATCTTCGGAGTACCGAGCGGCGAAGTGGAGGCCCGAGGCATGGACTTGACATTCACCTGGCCCTCGCGTAGCTGCCGATTGTTGGCAAGCAGTTGAGCCATCTGGCTCTCCAAAACAGCCAGCCGCTCACCAGTCGGTTGGGAGTTACCCTCCTTCTTCACTGTCGAGGGCTGTCCGGAGTACAAACAGCAAACCTTTGCGTTGTGGCAGGGTTTACAAATAATCAAACTCCTCTTGCCAGCCTGCATCTGGCAAGGGATCTTGGCTACAAACAGGAACGTCAATAACAGGGAGGAAACCAAGGATCTTTGGGACTCACCTGGGCCTTGGCCTTGCCTTTCCCTTTCTCCTTCCTAATTTCCACCACTGGCCTCCTTGGGGAGACCAAACTCTCTCCTGGCGAAGAGTCATGTTGACTGCAAGCCGTAGCCGCCTCCGCCAGTGTCCTCCTCCTCTCTTCCAGCTCCCGTGCTGCCAACTCCTTCTGCTTCCATGCTTCCTCTGCGGCTTTTCTGGCCACCTCCTCCTTGGCCTTTTTCTTTGCCACAGCCGCCGCTTTCCTCTCCTTCATCCTGTGGACTTTCTCCTGCACCCTTCTTATTATCTCATCCTTGTCCTCTTCCAAATCTTCCTCGTCATGTTCAACAGGATCGGCGGGAGCCGGTTGTGCTGGGCGGGACCTTGAAGGTCCGGCGGTAGAAGAAGAGGTGGTTGTAGTGGTTTGAGTACGGCTAGCAGACATTTTGGGACTGGGAAGATTTTGGAAAAGTTAGGCCCATAGCGGAAAAATTCTGGCCCTTTTATACAGACAACACGGCACACGGACCAACTAAAATTTTCCTTTGAATTGTACTTTGTCATATGCATGCAATTCACCCTAATACACTTCCCGTCCCGGCCCGGAGCGGCCGGACTTCGGAATAATCACCTTGTGACTTATTTATTATTCCGAACTTTCATCGAGGTCTTATGACTGTATTTGGGAGGTATATAAGCTAGGATACTTTGTACGTTGTAGTCAAGCTTGTAATCAAGTGTACCACCTTATCCCACTCTTTAATATCTCTTTTACCTTTGCTTCCGAGCTGCTCCGGACTCCCGGATCACAGGAACTCCATCTAGGCTGCTCATCTGGACATTATATCCTTGCCACTATATTCCCGGGGACAACAGTGTGTGAAGGGTGTTGCTAATAGCTTCACCGACGTCCCACTCCCAGTGTGTCCTACAGGCCAGTACTCAGCTCCGGACCTCGGAGTTATCCCGGGCCATTTCCGGCCCAAATCCGACCTCGGAACCTCTATACTTATTGACCTGTAGGCACGGTCTTGTCATACTTAGTTTACAGTGACAGAAAATTTTTTCCCTGACTCATAATTATTGATGAGATCAATTTCGGTTTTTTCGGTCTTACAGTCTTATTGGCTTTCAAGGGCTCAAGCCTAAGAGGGGGATACTGTCAAATCCATGCCTCGGTGCCTCATTCCGCCGCTTGGTATTCCGAGATCTACTGCTTATTGTAATCTTGTTCTTATTGTTCTTTCTTGCTACACATATCCTTTCATTCTAGTCTCTCCTTATTGTCTTTTTCTCTACCCTGCAGGTACTACACGTATAGCTCCTAGTAGTTAGTCTGGCGCTCCGCACTGATGCACCAATCCGTAGATATAAATACTGCCTGTATGATACTGTAGTTCCTCAGTTTAATTATCAACTTAAATTCTTCTCTCCAACTGAGTTCATCCTCTCTTGTCTATAAGTCTTCAGGCTCGTCACCTTGAAGTACTCCTTGCTCTAACCTTAGGACTTAGAAGTTCTTTGGTCCGCTCCCCGTTGTCGGCGTTACCACCGCTCCAACTTGGCTGCTCCTGGTTCTTACCTTCTCTGTTCTCGTTCTCCGGGGACTAACAGCATAACAGTGGTGTTGTTAATAACTTCACTACTGTCCCACTCGACCCTCTGCACTTAGACACCTTGTAGCCTCTGGCACGGTTACACGGTGTACATGATCTTAACAATATGTGATTTCACATTCATGAGTCTACTGCCATATAACTGATCCTTTACTATCTCTACTGTATCAGCCTCACCACCAATAATGCCTCTGTCAATGATGTCCTGGTCACTACTGTTGCACATTGTGTTCTCACATGCTATGGTGTTGAATGTAATCCAGATGGCCATATACGTTGTATTGCCCATGTCATCAATCTCACAGTTCAAGATCTATTGGCATCAATGGACGAAGCAGAATGGTCTAGCAATGTCGACTACTATGAGCTTAACAAGGATGCACCATTTCACTATAGCGTTGATGAAGATGTCGAACAGATTGCACTGGAAGCAGAAGGGGACAGTGAACAAGTTGATGGAGAGGAAGATGTAGAGATGGGAACAGCTATACAAAAGGAGGAGGCGAAGAAAAAGAAGGCAGAATTGAAACAGCATTGTGAAGAATCAAAGCAGACTGTGCTGAAAGTATGGAGGGAACGAGTGCACTGCATCAGGTTTGTTGTTTTTATGATTGCCACATATCATTATTATTTCCTTTTTACCGCTCCGGTTCATTACAACAAAGATTGTGTCTTCACCTCAGCGCCGCCAAAAATTTTGTAGAATTGCTCATTCGAAATATTCAGAACAGACTGAGGAGAATGCCAGACGGAGAAATTTGATGGTTGTACGCAATGTCCGTACTCAATGGAACTACACCCATGCCATGATCCGTCGTGCCCAACTCTTACAAGAAGTCAGTATTGCTGCTTTTTATTCTACTTTTATGGAATGAAACTCTATTTTAGGCTATCAATACTTGGACATTTGAGACAGAAGAGATGCGCCTGCTGCTTATTGACAAAAAAGAGTGGAAACTCTTGGAAGATCTTGCAGATATCCTTGAGGTATGTCAATCCTGCCTTTTTTCTATGCTCATTGCATTTCAAGCTGTTTACACATGTTACTCTGATTATGTCTCGCACTTCACAGCCAACAATTCCATTTGTGCTTCCTGCGTATCATTAACTCGACACACACCTAGAGGCTAAAAGTACCGGGACTAGCTTGCCAAAGATACTCACTAACGCGGCATCTGTCGAATTAGAGAAGCTGAGGGAATACAAGCAATTGGCAGACGGGAACCGGTTCTATGTTCTTGGCACTGGTGCATTCCCTATTCCGTTTTTTGACTGTCTTTGACATCCTTGGCAGTATTATACCCGGGAATGCACTCCAAATGGTTTGAAACCCTCAGAACGACATCATGGGAACGAGAGGACCATTGAGACAAGGCTGAAACCATGTTCTGACACGTTGCACTGAATTACTTCCAAGAACAACTAACCCCACCAACTCCT
Source organism: Lentinula lateritia (assembly GCA_028011325.1). NCBI lineage: Eukaryota > Fungi > Basidiomycota > Agaricomycetes > Agaricales > Omphalotaceae > Lentinula > Lentinula lateritia. The sequence goes on along the minus strand of JANVFT010000025.1, from coordinate 234,315 downwards.
GACCAGTCATCCCTCAATAAGCTGAAGCCACCTGCTAACGGGTTCTTGAGCCAGATGTGTGCTGTTGACCTCTCATTCATTCCCACTTCACCTCAAGCAACTCAGGCCGATTTGGAGGATGAAATATCACATTATCTCCGATTTGAGGGAGGCATTGGGAAAACACAGAAACCACTAGAATGGTGGAAGGTAATGTCAAGCCCATGCCTCGGGCCTCCATTCCGCCGCTCGGTATTCCGAAGATCTACCTTTTATTGTAATCTCTCTTTATTGTTCTTTCTCGCTACACAATCCCATTCATTCTAGTCCCTCCTTATTGTCTTTTACTTTACCCTGCAGGACTACACGTATAACTCCTAGTAGTTAGTCTGGCGCTCCGCACCGCTGCGCCGCTCCGTAGATATAAATACTGCTTGTATGCTACTGTAGTTCCTCAGTTTAATTATCAACTTAGATCTCCCTTCTCAACTTAGCTCCTCTCTAAGTCTTCAGGCTCAACGCCTTGAAGCACTCTCTCTACAGCCTTTGGACTTATAAGTTCTGTGGCTCGCTCCTCGTCACCGGCGATACCGCCGCTCCGACTTGGCTGCTACTCAGCTCCTCCCTCTTATACTCTTGATCTCCGGGGACTAACGGCGTAACGGCGGTGTTGTTAATAACTTCACTACTGTCCCACTCGTCTTCCGCACTTAGACACTCTGTGACCTCTGGCACGGTTACACGGTGTGCATGATCTTAACAGGTAAGGTCTATTATGCTGCTGCACTTTCTGAGTTTATGAGTTAAAGTATAGAAACACGCTGGTTCTTTTCCTACCATTGCTCGAATGGCGCGCAACTTCCTTGGCATTCCGGCAACTAGTGTTTCTGTTGAGCGAGCATTCTCAAAATCTCGTCACATTTGCTCAGACTTAAGGGGTTCATTGAAAGCTGAAATGATTCAGAAGGCTCTTTTGGCGAAGGTCTGGATTCGTAGTGGATTATTAGATGTTAACGAGCCCGTTAAACCTCGCAAAAAGCATGGTTCTGTGAACCACGTGACTCAAAATTGATACTGTATGTTTAACTGTCTTTATATAGTAAACATACGGTTATACACTGTATATGTATATTTATGCTGTCGAGGGTATACATATACAGTACGGTTGGAGCCTTAATTGGAACCTAAACTTGTAAAACTGGGAAAGTGGAAGCACGCTCTCGCTTTCCTCCACGTGATTTACGCGTTGCTGACATCATACCTTCCATAAATAGTATATGTGCTGTGCCCTGCCGCTTGTCGGCCGATAACCGACCGCTAGGACGCATGTGATACTATTAGCTGAAGATTTAATACCCTTGCCATCATCTATAGTACTTTCTATCCCTTTAACTTATACAGGAGCTTCCCCGTCTCTCTTGCTTCGAAGATCTACGCCAAATTCCGTGTCCTCACAGACTCTAAATATGCCTGTCGCGACTTCCACTATGGTCACCTCATCAGTACATTCCCCAAGTGCAGTTGATTTTATCAAGAATCACTCTCCTGTCTATGGTACACTCTCCAAAGGGTCAAAGGTCAAACAGAGTCGAGCTTTGGACAAGGTATACCACCGTGCAGCGCGAGCGTTCTTAAATAGGAATGTAGCTTTAACGCACCAATTATTGGACACCGGGTTCAAATCTCTGGAAGGTGCAGGCTTAAACACCACATATTTGTGGAAGTGGGACATTCTGCGAATAACTTTCGACACGACGCTGTATACATCCCCACCGTCTTCGTCCGCTTCACATATTCCGTTCATGAACGAAATCCTTTCCAAATCTCCGCAGAGCTTTGTCGAGGATATGTACACTCGCTCTCGGAATATGTTCCAACAAAGTGAGAACAACGCAACGGCAGCCTTGCCGGCGCAGATACTCTCCACCCTGGTTTATTCGAGTTTAAAAGTAGATGCTCCAGATGTCGGTAGGCGGATGATTGAGGACTGGCTGGCTAGCAGGGGAGATACCACTGACTTGTCCTTATCCTGGACGTCGACGTCCACGTCGTTGACGGACAACTCAATGTCCGATGGATACGACGCGGATGGCTCAGGTAACGGGGACAGCCCGGTGGATGTCGGTCTAGTCAAAGGAAGTGACGGTTATGCCAAGATTCTCGAACTCTATTGTCTCCAGGTGTTGCCAAAATTGGGGCAATGGGAATATGCAATGGGATTCATGGAGTATGAGTGCGAGCTTGAATTGGAACCCAGAGATGTAAGTTTTGATTTACGTTGTTTTGTTGTTAAACCGCTGACTTGCAACACTCGTAGAAGCTTGCACGATCCCTGCAATCTTTATATGCTCAAGCCATTGATTCACGTCTTCCTTCTACATCGAGTTCGCAATTCTCATCGTCAGCCTCGTTGACTCCGCCAGCCTCTGCTACACAGAGAGCATTTTCTCCTGCTCCTTCCGCATCGTCGTCGTCGTCCTCTCTATCAACGACATCTACACATACTATTGTTGCTGCTACTCCAAGAGCAAGGGTGTCTCTTCAAGGAATATCCGCGAGCTCAAACGGAATTCTTCAGGAAAAAAGCCGTTCCGACGGAACCATTACACCGCGCCAGCAAACGAACGTGAAACCCCGACGCGGACAAACAGATACTTCCAAAGGAAAGCAGAGAGTTGAAACACCTCTCGCCTCTAGCTCAACACCGTCTAGTATCAACGCTCACCCACTTAACCCCAATGCATTAACACCTTTATCCCTTCCAAAGACTCATCTCAATCCCCTTCCCCACAGACAGAATTTAAGCACGTTCGCACTAATTAAAGCCAGTACAGGACCCTTGATGAACCGAATAATCGGTGCTAGCTCCGCGAACAAGATTGCGAGCTTGTGTGTAGTCTTCGTGGTCGTACCTGTATTCTCACTACTAATGCGTATGCTTCGTCGACGAGCGAGGATACCGATTTCCTCTGGGCTTAGCGCTGGAACTGCCAGTGTAGACCTTGTTCGTCATCGGCTACAGACTGTCAGTAACCGCTCTAGTGTGGTGATTGCTTTAGGGAAAATTCTTGCAAAAGCTTGGTGGGAGATCATACGGGTCGTAATCGACACGGTGAAAATGGGTGGGAGTGGTTTGGTTTGAGAGTGTACTTTTGAACTCGATGATATAGATATTGGTTGATTATACATTGTCGCTGAATGCTATTGGAAATGACCACCGTAGATACATGTACACAGTCGCCCAGAATTTATGTACCAACTGGTTTCAGAAAGTGTGGAAATAATATGCCGGCGGCTATTTACCTCTTCATCCATTTCATTCGAGAAGCATCCAACTCATAGTGGTCTTAGAACATAATATATTCACCGTAATCCACCGTAACGCAGAATTAATCGGAATTTTCTGTCGAGTAGGAACCTTGGTTGGCAACAACATGGGGACGGATAAACGCAAAAGGTATAATTGGTCTTCGAACATGCAGTCGTTGAGTGCAATTGAATTCTAGTCTAGACAACGGTCTACGAGAAACACAGTCGAACATGAACAAATCGCGGAGACTTCAGAAGCTGGAAGCTCAAATGTTTCGCCTGCTCAGGAAGCTCCAGTAGTCAAACGATGTAAGCCTCTTCCAGTCGGGTCAAAGATATCTTTGACCTTTTCCAATCAGCGAGACACAGAGCGGAGACCCGCGACTGTCCAATTTGCAATGAGCCTATTCCTTTAAGGCTACTTGGGAAGCACGCTGAACTTGAAGCCTCGCGTGTTGACGAAATTATCGGCCACATCGGTTCTGAAGAACCTTTTCTGGATCTCTCATACGAATCTTATACTTCTGCCCCTGCCGTCACGTCAACATCCGAGTTATCCTTCACGTCAGTGTCGCATGGAAGACGGTCTGCCGTCCGCGCTCGTCGAACTATTCTTGAAAAGACCGCTCCAGTGAGAGCACAGTCGACCGTGGTCACGAAAGCCATTCAAAGCATCAAGCGAAATCGCAAGAATCGACATGGAAAATTGAGAGATATAACAAGAGAGGACGATGAAGGACATCTGGCTTCTCATCTCCGTTACACGTCAAGTCGAGGAGGAATTGTCTGTCCCGTGTGTTTGGCCACGGTCGAAGGAGACGAGGATGTACAAGATGCCCATGTAGAGGCATGTGTAGCAAATGAGTCTGTTAGATTGGAAGAAGAGCGTCTCAGACGGGAGGAGCAGGAAAGAAGAGAAGAAGCTGAGAAAGTGGACACTGATGATGAGAATGAACAAGATGATGCTGCAGGGCATTTCGGAGACGTACGAGGTACGGTTTCAAAAATTCTCGGTAGTCTTGGCTAATGGATGTCCTAGGAACGGGCTTTCTCACAAGAAACTGTAACGAGCAAGATGTCGAAGACGAAATTGATATCGACGGAGACGATGCGGAAATTTTTGGATCCGCTCAGTTCCATGAAGGAGATATACTTGACGTAGACGTTCCTCCCACTACAGCTGCTCGCACACAACCTACTTCAGGACGGTTTCAAACTGGAGGCGTCGACGATACGCCTTCCGAGGGAGATCAGCCTGCCAAGATTCTCAGAGACTTGATTGCTGATAGTAAGGCACGTCAAAGCACGATTCCCCAGGAAGTGGCTGTCATTCCAGAGATAGACAAAGCTGATGTTGCAATACTCATGGCAAAGAGTAGAGGAACCCAAGCTGCGCTAGTAATCGCATTAGAAAACAAAATCAAGCTTTTGGTAGGCTTTTCCTCAGTAGTCCTGCTTTGGAATAGACATTCATCGTGACACAGGAGGGTCCACTCGCAAAATCACCATTTCCTTCATCCTCTATCCCACTTTGCCGGATCTGTATCGAGCCCTACAATGAGCCAACTGTGTCCACCGGGTGTTGGCATACATGCTGCAGAGAATGTTGGCTACGATGTCTGGGATCAACTAAATTATGCCCGATTTGTAAGAGAATCACTGCAGCAATGGATTTAAGGAGGGTTTATCTATAACCACGTTGTTACAATTATTTGATTGGTGTAGTATGTATAATAATAATTCGTGTCAGTCTTGATATATCTCTGAGTTTCTGCAAGCATATTCACAATGCTCGAAAGAGGTGGGGTGTCGCTGTGTAAACGTGATATTTTTTTCCTCAAGCAATACTTCACAACCTGAGAACAACTGTGTATACTTACGCATATTGATGTTTGAATGGGGCGATTATCAGATACACTTTAAGCTACATCAATACAAGTATGTCAGAAGATAATAGAATCATAGAATTATTTTTGGTAAACTTGTTGAAGCTAGAGCTGGAGAATCATCTTAAAGTTGTGATGTAAGGTTGTGTACACTGCTGGCGCTCATGCCCACAAATTTGCCTGTATTAAACGAAGATCAATAGCATAATCGATAACCAGCCCCAGCCATATGATCCATCCGAGTTGACCATTGCTATTGAAGTTCGCTATAGGGATGTTACAATCAATGATAGAGGGTCAACCAGAGCAGCATCCTTACCCCAACAGCTTTTAGGGATTTCCAAGTCCACAGTCCACCACTGCCTGATTAAGTGCAGAAGTAGTCCACCCACAGAAAGTATATAAAAAGCTGGACCTTGACCATTCAGGATGCCGGCACCACAGAGGAGTACAACGAAGGAGCAGCCGCATGCAATAAGGAGTGGACGAATGTATGACCCAAACAGGATGGCTGTAGATCGAATACCCATCTTGACATCATCCTCGATATCCTGGCAAGCGTAAATAGTATCTAGAGAAATATTTCAATAGTTCAAAGAACATGAAAAGATAGACTAAATGCGCGGTGCATACCGTATAACATGGTCCAGCTATAAGAAGTCAAAAAAAATCAGCCAATCATTACGGATGAAAAAACCTGAAGGTACTTGCCACCAACACGCTGCCATAGCAGTTACCAAAATAGGTGTATCAAAGGTGTTGGTGGTGGACACCCAAGCTGTTATCAATCCAAAATTCATCGCAAAACCAAGCCAAGCCTGTGGCCAATAGGTCACTCGTTTAAGCAAGGGATAGATTGCGAAACTGATGTGTATGGTCCGTTTACATGGAGGTGGATCGAGACTGTATTGTTAGTAGGAAACTTTAATATTTATGAACGAACGGCCACTTACATTGGTAACAGTTGTACCAGCGCCACCGAAAGCCTGCAAAAGATCGAGGTTCCGCTCGTTAGCTGGCGATTCTGGAAACTAAATCCACGGTCAAAAAAAAAGCGAAGCTTACGCTAAGTCCTCGACAGTAAGATAAAACCATGCAGTTCCTATAGCATACTGCATCAAAGCATATGAGGTCGCCGCAAATACGGAAATACGTCCGCTTGCCAGTGGCCTGTTTTTGGTTCTTTCTGAATCACTCGTTAATATAAACGAACCACACTCGAATGAAGTGGCAAACCCACCGACTCCCGCGTCCATTTTGCGGTCAAATATATCATTGATGGTACATGCAGATGATCGTATGATGAACGCGTTGAGAAGGCATTGCATGAGTCTGAAAGCGTACGTGGTCCAGTGCATTTTGACAGAATAAGCTGCCATCGTCAGACCCCAAGCTGTTCAGAAAATTCGGCGTGGCATCTAGGAAGATATACAACCCCACTTACCGAACGGCCAAAACATCAGTTTGGTCCCAGTGGGCTACAATTGTTCACTGCGAAGAAACTACGATAGATGTTGCATCAGCTTACCTTTTCTAGACGTATCAATTCTAGATACGGTCGTAGGACAGATGGGAAAACGTCCAGAGGCTTTCTCCTGATGTCAAGAAACTCGGCCTGAGTAAAATCGAGGGTAAGCTTTTCGTTCAGGTGAGAAGACATGGTCTCAGAACAGAATACTGAAAGAGATGATGATCTGGAAGGAGGAGGAATAGATGAATGTCTTGTCTCTCCTTCGTGGACGACTATTTATATGAACTCGAAAGCTCTCGACTACATAAAACCTTCTCAGTTAATGAGTCGAGCTAACCTGAACGGCATTCGATTTGCTAACGAGTAAGCAGACACGCCTCTGCCCTTGAACCTCTGACATTGCGAGGATTCTTAGTTCGAAATCACCATTCCAAAGCAAACTAGCACGGTGTAGGGTGATCACCTTACTCGGGCTGTTGATGTCGGTAGTAGAACAAATTCAGTCTGCAAAGTGTTGGAAAAAAAGAAAGGACACGAACTAACAATGGTTTATGTTTGTACACCCAAACTGAAAATTTTCGAGGGTAGGGAACTGCGGGAGATTTACAGGTCACCTTAAACCTTGAGCCAAAGGGATAATAGTAATTGTCGCACCCTACGTTGAATTTGCTTGGTAGTAGGCGCTACATTCATAAGACGGGCCACTTCCAAGTTGGGAATGCGTATGTTGCGAGTTGTCTTCTTTTTCTATGCCGAAACAAATGACATGTACTGTCAATAGCTTAAGGCACTTTATAGTCCACCTCAAGGCCTTCAAGATCCCCTTCGGGTCCGAGTCACCCGGGTGAAGACTTGACAGCTGTGTCAAGCTCGTTGTAAGATAAGATTTCAGGTTGTGAGCTGGTACACATCCTCCTTGAGAACTCGGTCCATTCCAACTGCGGCGATTATGTGACCTCTAGACATGTTCCGAACTAACAAAGGTACCTAATTTGCAGATAGATACACTTTTGAACCTAGGATGATGATTTCATCAGCTGTTAAACATTCAGCTTCATTAGAGCTGCACAACAAGCTATTACTATAACGCACTAAACCTTGAATCCACACTGAATCAATGACTTTTGTACTTACCAAATTCAAATATGCTCTTAGCTATCGAACTATGTTAACACCAAGTTAGAGACGTATATCAAAAGAGGTTTGGTCTGGCATCGCGGGAATACTGACCCTTTCTGGAATTAGATGTGAGCACTGGGCGTTTGACCAGGATTCGGAACCTCTTCGGTACTCAAGATCTAGGGTTTCAATGATTTATGTTGCCCGTCGTTCTCGGGAAGCTCAATATTAGCGGGCTTGGAATTAGGAGTAGGTGAGAAATAAAGAAGTTAATGGGTCCGTAAAGATTGCAACATGGAACTACTAGAAGCAGAAGTAAGGAACAACAATTAAAAAAAGGCGCATACCACAGGGATGATCGAAGGAAAATCATCTTGCCATGTACCCATGAGCTTGCACATCGACGTCGCTTTCCCCATGGTCTGTATTGTGGGAGGTGAAATTAGAAAAGCGTGGAACGACTTGTTAGCGGATTGTAAGGATTCAAACAGCGAACTAAGCAATCGTCAGAGTGCGAAATGAAGCGGATCACAAGCCATCCAGAGAACGATATTCTCCCCAGCTTCTAACGCGATCCGAGGGGAGTGGATTCATTAACATGCAGGTACAGGCAGGTACACTAGCTAGTAGGGGCCCTTCCTCTCGTGGGCAACGACTACCAGCCAGTGATCATACTGTAACTGAGGTTTTGAGCGGTTTTATGACTGGAAAGTCTCAGTTTAATCTGGAGAGGCTCTTTTCTTGACTCACGGTCTTGATGCTGGCGCTGAGGCCTGAGGATTTGGAGGAAGAAATTTCAACATGATCATCGGTCACGCCGAACTTCGACAACGTGACCGTCCGATAAACTGAGCTCCCAGGCTCCTAGGAAGAGAAAGAATCCTTCTGCTTTTTAGAAGGTTCATCCGGTGGTTGTAGTATTCGATGCTTACACGATTCTCAATTGTAACCCTTGTACTGTTTGTTTTATCCATTGCTCTGGTGATTCGCCCAATCTACGTACCAATATGGCTTCCTCGCTTCGGGAGGAAAAACATTCCAATAAACTTGACCACAACTCCGCCTGCTATCATTGCGATCCTATGGGCTTCGCAATGTCTAGGCTCAACCCAGGTGAGTGCTCGGAATGCTTTGGAGCAATCTCATACTACTTAGAGTCAACCCACAGATTCGTGACGGGATTGTTGGGACTGGTGAGAATCATTATCACATCTCATCTCTTTTGACTGTTGTATCGATCAATGCTTTAGGTGGTATCAAACCGTACAATATACTAATACTATTCATGTCTTTAGCTTATATGGCTATTACACTTGATATCAGCGGAATTCTACAGGCATCAGCTTTCTGGGTCAGTAATAAAGGCGGATCCAACGGCTGGAAACTCTACTTATACTTCTACCTGATGCTTACACTGCTGAGTATATTTCTGGGCAATGATGCTATAATTCTTTCTGGAACTCGTCAGTCTAGTTTTACTCTCAACTGAGAAGACTATTATAATAATAGTTCTTATTTTTTTCCCTTAGCTTTCTTGGTGTACTACACCACCGCAACTGGGTTGGAACGAATGCCTTGGCTCATATCAGAGTTTTCCACAGCCAATACCGCTAGTATGGTGTTGTTCGTGGGCAATATAACCAACGTGGTCGTTTGCGAAGGCTTTTCCATCAACAACGTCGCATTTACTGCCTATACCATCATACCCTTTCTTGCATGCAACATTGCATGCTTCCTAGCTCTAGCTATCCAATTTCGCAACGAAAAGTACATACCTCGAAGATTACGCGCTGTAGGAAGACTAAATCCAAGGGGTGCTCTTCGTGATCCAGTTAGTGCTCTCGTTGGAACTCTTATTCTTGGCACCTGCTTGGTGGTCATCATCATTGTCAGCTTCTTCAAAGTTGATGTTTGGAAAATCAGTCTACCATTTGCAGTGGCAAAGCTCATATTTGACCTTGCATGGGATCACTATCGGTTCGTGACGGGAACGTTGCATCATAGACCTTTTACAGAAAGCAAAGAGAATACATCCTCTGACAACGACGACGTTGTGTTAGCGGAATTCAAACGAGCGATGTCCTTACCCACAGAAGGAGGCTCCCGTACGAAGGATATGTTCGAACCTAATGAGTGCACCATTACTCCTCCAACTGCTTCCGGAACGGGGTCTCCTGCCTCCCCCTCGGATCCATCTAAACTGTCCGAGTCACTCGAGTCTGTGAAAGTCTTCCCAAAAGCACGCCGTCACCTAAAAACCGTATATGAAGGTTGGGCTGACCATTTTCCCACTTTTTTTACTGCTTTACCACGGTTACCTTTCGGTCTAGTACCATTTTCATTTTCGCAGTTCATCCTCATCGAAGCGCTTCAGCACCAAGGCTGGATTGACGTATTTGCCGTCTGGCTTTCCAGAGCTTCTCACGGGCAGATACATGCCTCGATTTGGCTGATAGGTGTTATCGGCGTGCTCATGTGCAATGTTGCGGGCACCAACATTGGCGCCACCATCCTCCTTACAAAAGTCGTTATTGCGGCACCAAACTTCCCTTCTGATAGCTCGCGGGCAGCAGGTATCGCGCTTGCTGTGGTCAGTAACATCGGCGCAGTTAGCTTTACATTCTCTGCTAGTCTCGCGGGTTTGCTTTGGCGAACGATATTAATGCAGCAAGGAATTATCATTCGACAAACAGTTTGCTTTTTGGAATCTTTTGCCTATTCTGTTCATGACATGTGTCGGGCTTGCCGTCGTCTCTGCTGAGATGGCGGTTCTTTACTAGACAAGCTTATTGATTTTCTGTACATAGATGTAACATATGTAGAAAATGTATTACATATCGCAACAACTACAATCCAAAGATGCTACAACATGCGACTCAAAAGGGACGTGAGATTCACGTTTACTGACAGAAGGACATGAACTAGCAGATTTGCTATGCTATGTTTCTGCCATCTTCTCGTCTCCAAAATACTCCTCTACCAATGCCTTCTTCTTCAAATCAAGCAAGACCTGCTCCATTTCGACTCTAGTCGGCATATTCGGGGGTAAGAGGTTTTCTGCAGAGAGGAAGGGTATGAATGAGGCAGCTGTTTGGGCATGGAAGGATGCCTGTTGAGACTGATCCGCTGGTGTAGAACCTGATATTGTTGCGTCTGATGCAGGGGTCTTCTGTTGCTTGTCCGAGGGAGACGGTTCCAAATTATCACCTACACTGTCCGCGGTTCCGGCTGCTTGTTTAGACTGGACTGTCGAGGGAGCAGATGGTGGTTCGGGTCGAACCATTTGCGGTATCAGATCCTCTTCCGAAAGGCCTAGCCCTTCGTGCAGAATTGTATATGCTTCTTGCCATTCTACGGCAGACATGAAAAGTCAAAAAAATTCGGAACCGGAACCGAAACGATTATACCTTCCTCTTCCGCTAATCGTTCAGATTCTAGCAAGCTCTCATCTTCTTCATCTAAGTCACCATAATATGCAGGTCCTTGATTCATGAATTTCTTATAATATGCCAATGTTTGATTGTCTTCATCTTCATCTACCTTGCGACTTTCGAAAAGCTCACGGACGCCGGGTAGGTCTTTTGCTCGACCAAAGTATCTATAAGACACAACACCACTCAGATGATAGTATGTGGACCACGGTCGGTCATACGTACTTGTATCCTTTTGTCCCGGGGACCTCCTTTCCATCATCATCAAGCATAGCAACATTTCGGCGGTAGTTTGCGCCTCCAAGGGTTACAATTTGGTTTTCCCAGTGTCTTTTCTCCCGCATGAGTTTGTTGATTTCGTCGTTGAGATCTCGAACCTCGTAATCGGTAAGACCAGCTACCAAACAGATGTGAAGAAATAATGGATATCAGAGTAGAAAATGGCGTACAATCTTGAATCTTAGATACCTTCCGACTTATTTCTCTTAGGATTTCACCTCTCCACCGTTCACATTCTCTTAAACTTTTGCAAGCGCTTGCCATACGAGGCCGACGGTCTCCTCGAGTTCCTAGCCCAAGCTCAGCAGCTTGGGCTTCACGAAACCGATAAAGCATAGATTGGGCTTTTTCTTCATTGCGGGCCTACAAGAGAGTGATCAGTGACTGAAGAATTTGGGCATGAAAAGGTGAAGCATTATACCATCTCAACAAGATGCTACAATTATTCGTTAAGTTGTCGGTTATGGTAGATGAAGAACAAAATCAAATTTAAGCGCTCAAGCTCAGGTGGACGATAACACCAAGGTCACCGAGGTGATTTATTATGTGCGGTACGTTACTTTGTATAATAGCAACACGTGTATTCATCAGCAGGAAAGAGTTCGTGAGTAGTGAGAGTTCTAGGGACAGCATGCAGACAGAAAAAAAATACGGGACGGTAACAATTGTCATGCGCAAAGCAAAGGAGGATGGATAGGTAGTTGGAATATCGTGAGGAAGTTAGTTTGAGTCGAAAAGTTAAGTTAATGCACAATAAAAACGCGGGTGTTTAGGTAGTTTATAGGATGTGTACAAGCCACGCTACGCACAAAAAGTTCCAGTTCCATAGGGCCATGCGGAGAAAAGAGCGTGTTTCTAAAAGGCAGAGCTACGTACAGTCGCGAGCCTCGAAAAGGTATCAATTAAATCTGGTATGATAGCTGTAGTTTGACAGCGAGCAAAATCCAACTTTGAAAGCTTTACGCGTAGATAGTGCCATAGGGCAATTTCAGTATGAGAACACCATGAGCCATGGATTTAACACGATCTGCACAGGGAGAATGTAGTGAGTAATCCACTCGATTTGGACAGAGGACGAAAGGTACCGGAAACAAGATGTGACAAGAAGCAACAACGGCTAGAGGGAAAATTACTGCCCACGACGAACCGTCGATTCGCCAGCCGATGGGGACTAAGGTTGTACTGAGGATTATCATAGCGACGATAAGGATAAACGACACTATGAGAGGGAACCAAAATCTTTTGGTCTTTGATTAGTAGTAGTTCGGGATGTACTATAGTGCACCAATTCACCGTTTTGCAATCTTTGGTATCTCCTTAAAGAAGTTTGACCTTTCCACTTCCTTAACTGTGGCGCTCCAGGTGATATTGTACGAGAACAAATGGGCGAGAAGTGCCTGGCTCACAGGGATACCGAGGCCTCCAAAAAAGAAGAAGCTACGTATTAGAACGGCGACAAATGAGTATATGAAAAGAATGATGTAAAGCACAAGACTCACAAGAATGGTATCCACATCACATTTTCTAGGAAACCCCAAAGCTAGAGGAAATACGTCATTTGAGCATCGGTAACATATCAAAATGCGCAAGAAAGTGGAAGCACTGATTTACGCCCCACGATGACCACATAGACCACGGATTAATTGTATTTTGAATAAGCCCGGACGCACGTATGATGGTTAGGAACACCATCGCGGACCCAATGACCAACATGCTGGTATGAGCCCCTCGTCATCCAAGCTCATGAAATCCATCAATGGAAGAAGTAAAACACGGTGATTGTAATGGGCCAAAAACGAACAACGAAGCGCTTTCCGGGGTCCTCCAAAAACGCCACTACGACGGATAGGTTGAATTGAGCGAATACGTCGCTCGCAAATGATTATCATTGGGACGTCCATTCGGACTCCCGTAAGATGGCCCTGGCAGGACGTACGATATGCAGCCAGCAAGCCACGCGAGGAAAAAAGAGTGTGGATATCCTGTTTTAAGCTCGGCAGAGTATCCACGCCAGATCCACACTCCCGCGGAAACGAAATTGTTCATTATCTGGAATGAAATGTGCGGACCCAGACGTCGCGGAGCATATTGCGTGGAAGAAGGGGCTCAAGATACGGCAATGCTGCCGTCACCAATGCACGTCAATGCGAAAAGGAAGATCATCGAAGAGAAGGCCGAAATAGATAGGAGACAAAAAGCGGTGTAAACAATACTCACCAACTGTCTCTTGCCCAATCTATACTCCAGCAATGTGTACCCGACGTTTCCGCTTCCAAAGAACACCACAGTTGTCGCGAGCCAAATCTCGAATGAGTGCATGTAAAACCCGTCGACAGGGAATGCAAACCCAAGTAGAACGTAGTTGATTATTCCGATAGTTATTGAAGCCGCTATACCGTAGTAGGAGAACATATCTGCGTAAAAAGGTGGCATTAATATGGGCAGATAAGAAACCAGGGATAAGGAAGACTGACAAGCCATCATACTAATCTTGTAGTGTACAGGCGCATTACTCCAAATGAATCGATGAATTTGACGTGCAATGGGCCCGCGTCGCCACCATTGAGATAAGGGATTGAAAAGCAGTCTAGGAGATGTCTAGGTTGAGTAAAAGCGAGCGACGGGAAGTAAAATGGCCGCGGTGTGTGATGGAGACAAGAATTTCCTAAGGGAACGGAGACAAGAAGATAACACGCACTCGTTACACCCATATGCATACTTCTGCCACCTATTCAATTCATCGTCCACTGTGAGCGACACACCCTCCTTGAAGCCTCCATTCGAATATGTCGCCCATCTGATATCGTAACCCCTGCCCAACAACCTCAAAGCCATATCAAAATCCTCACTGACATTACTCTCACTCCACATCTTTTCCTTTGTAACTCTATTGTTATCCTGCAGATCCGTAAAGCTAGCGTCTTGGACCGCCCGCCAGCGGAGGAACGCATTATGTCCAACAAAGGGAGCAATTTCACCATTGGCACAGGCCATGGATATACAACGGTTGATTCGGCGGGTGAAGTAGGCGATACCGTTTTCGAAATAGTGGTGGGCCACTTGCATTACGTCGGATTCATGTTGAATGATTGCTACATTAGGTGAGTTGGCCATTTCACGAGCGGCATCACGAAGACAGTCCTACACGGATAGAAAATCAGTGCGAGCAAATTATGTTTGGGAAGATTATAACCCACCTCAGGAACAACGGTATCTGAATCTACTAAAAGAATAATTTCGCCTACCCGTATTGCCTTCCCGTTTGCTGCCCATGGTTTCCAACCAGCGGAGTTGGTTACTGAACGCGATTCGTCCCACATCTAAGAGTAAATGAAATGTTTGTAAAACATCAGAAGGCGACCAAGATTATAGAGCTACCTCCTCGATGGCCATATCCAGGGCCTCTTCTTCAAGATCCTCAATCATTTCATCACCATACAAATCTCCTAAGGGATCCATACCCAGCTCATAGTATGCCTCAGCCGCTGCCGGACCAGGGGTTCCGGGAACAGCATTAGCAAACCCAGGACCGAGGGGGTCGTTCCTCATGAGCGGAGAGGTTTGTGACGGGAAAGCACCAGATGTAGGCGTAGGCACTACGACACCATTTCCGGATCCCATTGCAGGTGGAGGATCGTTACTGTTACTTGTAAGACCGCCAACACGCATATCGTCCCCTTCGTGATTCAGGTATTGCATACCGTATATTCCGTAGGTACCATGTGAGACACGGGGTGAAGCACGACCTGATCACAGAATTTGTGTCAGAAGCTTCGTTTTGTGTGGGTTAGTAGAAGAGTGCACAAACCATTTTGGGCCGGAGGGTACGAGTGTGAAATTCTTCTGGAATGCGAAAGTTGTGACGATGTCGGACGAGCTTGAGGAGCAGAATTTGGGTTGAGGTTAGAGGGTCCTCGAGAGGATGCAGAATTTGCATTCAAGTTTGGTCTATCGAATTTCGATATTATGATGTTAAGAAACTTTAAAGAATATTTACTCACCCTGCGTTAGCCTTCTTTGCCTCAACCAACCCCATGAGATGCCGTTCCATACACAGACTCAAACTCAGTCCGTAATTCATATTGGATGCTTTTTTGAAGCGACCTGCGCGGAGGAAAACCGGGATACCTCTATGAGAAGAGTCAGATTTTGACTTCTTTTTCTTCGTCCCAAATCCTTTCTCCGGGTCAGCAGTAGCATCGAGGGCCTCCTCAATGGAGTCCAAACCACCAGCAGGACATCCATCCCTTGGTCTGGCGACCCAACCAATGCCTTCGCTGCGATAATACCTAATCCGCTCGTCCCGGTCCGCTTTCGACATTCCACTCGTTCTCATTCCATCATCACACACGAAAATCGAAGACGTCCCGCCCTGTCGGGCATAAGTCTGCATTGCGCGTTTCAACGAAGCGATCGACGGAGCCAATACAGTTTCGAGAGATTCGCGATAGACAGGCATTTGAATTGTGATATGTGGCAAAACCTCCGGTTTGTCTTCCTCTGTACTGGACTGGGGCGCCTTCGGGGGAACGGCTGAGTAATATCTGGAGTTTTGGTGATAGTGAGCGATAGGCCCGATCGCCATTGTAACGTTTTGTAATATCTGGAGCGTGAAAAAAAGGGATACGCAGTAGAGGAATGGTAATGTGACGGCGAGAACGAAGCGGAGGTATCTCTGCATCGATGTAGGTTCGGGATTGGGGGTGTCGGGTACCGGAGCAGTGAGCAGAAACTCTCTAACGAGGACACGTACACCGTTGCCGATAAACACTAGAGCAAGACCAGCTGCTAGACCGTTGTAAAGGGGGGCGTACAAGGCAAGTTTTCGAGGAGGTTCGGGACCAGTGATCGAGGGAGCCACTTGCACTGTACGTTTCCGGCCGTACCAAGTCCGGATTGTTTTTGTTTCGACCGCCCGCCCGGACTCTGCAGCAGCAATCAAACCTTGGGAGTGTACGGACACAGAGGCAGAATCATGCCCTGAAACAGAACCAGCACCGAGGAACGATTGGGAATGTAAGGATGAACTTGTCGCTGTGCCAGTAGGTCTTGATCTCCACAATAATTTGATAAGGCTGGCGTCGAAGTCTTGACATACGGGAATAATTGTATCCAGCGAATTGCTCCAAACCACGAGTACCCTCTCATCTCGAATGAAAGCCGCACATTGTTCCTTGTCTGCAAAAGGAAGTTGGAGCATTGTGTCGATGATTTGAATACGGGTATTCACGTCAACGTAAAGAGAATTATCATCTGGCGGGGCTTCGGCAATAGCAGCGTGAACTGCGGCAGAACGGACTTTGACTGCAACGACAGGACCTAGCTTTTTCACCGCAGCTTCAAAAGGCTCGAGCGAAACATTCTCATAAGGAAAGACACGATATTCAGGTACTGGGTCGTCAGCTACACGGATGGCAACTCCAGAGGAAAGATTTTCTTCTGCAGGTCTAAACCAAGCGTCACCTACGGAAGATGAGTTAGAATTTTATACAATGCAGAGTATTTTTCCAATCGAGATACCTTGAGTCTGCTTGAATATATGGTGTAATAAAGCATCCCAGCGGTCATAATCCATGATGGGGAGCAAAACAAACCTGACTGCAGGGGCAGGTAACAAGGTGGTGAGCACAGAGTCGTGTAAAGCAAAATTTTTTTTACACTCTATATACGCGAGAATCGTTATCGCGAGGCACGGAGTGTCCGGAGTCCTATCCGAAGGGTTATTTCGTAGTTGATGATGTCATCGTAAATGGAAATTCCCGGTAAAGTGGCGCGTTGTCAAGTTGCATCTTTGAAATTTAAAAAAATTTGAGATTTTGTCGTTAGAATCCAGAGCTGAACCTCAAAACATGCGTCCGCCTTAGGACCTCCGGTTCTGTCAAATTATTAATACAAAAATTTCCACAAAAGACTAGTAGATAGAGGCACATTACTTAGCCTTTGAAGCTTCTAAGCTACACCTCCCACACCGTATGTAGACTCTGATGAACTTCTTAATTTGACTACAAAGGCCAATCAACGTACACTGAATGAATTCGTATCGATCTTAACACCGACCTTGATATGCATAACGATACAGAATCATTCCCGCTGCATCCAGTCAAACCCAAGTCACCCAGACTGTGAATCCAGCTCGTATGTCCATCTAGACTGAGTTTGCAAAACAAATACGCCTTCCGATCGAGGCACCGACCACGAAGACAAACTTACTAAAAACTGCGGGAGACGGCATATCGGGATACTTGGTACGGAGCACACGAGGCTTTCCGGTCAATTATAAGAAGAGATCACCGAGTTCATTGCTCCCAGAATAGAGTGACCCGCTGGCTCTCAAGCCGAAAAGCGAGCGAGAGAAAGGAGAGAGAAAGGGTAATTGGAAGTAGGGATTCTTGAACATCGAATTGGAAGTAGGGTATCACGAACATCGAACTGTGATGAGTGTAGATAGACCGCCGTCGAAGATATTCATATCGATTGTTTAGTTCGCGTACGACCAATACCCAGATGAATACCTAGTATGCATAACGAGCGTTTTGAAAGGTCGCATATGTCTACGCATATAATGAACGTCGCATATAAGAAGTCGCGGTCAATTTCCCCGTCAAGAGGATTCAAACGTTGTGTCGTACATACTGAGTGCCATCTAGTCAAATACGCCGGAAGAATTCTGAGGACGGCGATGTGAGTTGAAGGAGATGATGGGGAAAAAAATTAAATAGGCGCCGGAGAATGCTCCTACCACCATTTTAGCGCTCGTCGGTCCGAAAGTAACCTTAAACCCACCATCTGCTTACCTCAAACTCTCAGCATTTCCATCCATCCATAATGTCTGCCACGGAAAGGGTACCCAAGCAGCCTCTACATCCGACGATCATATCAAGACTTGATCCAGAATACGTTAAATTCCATGAGGAAGTACTTCAGTATATCACTCCTCCACATACTCTCTCTTGGGATCCGGCCCTTCGAAACGCGCCTGCAGTACCGGGAAGTACAGAGCCGCTCAAGGTTCATAAGACACAGGACTTCAATCTAACCCACACCGATATGCGTGCGTTTATACCGGAAGGCGAAGCACCCAGTGCAGGCTGGCCGGTCTTTATTTTCTTCCACGGAGGTAAGCCGAGTGGTATCAATGATCCGACATGGTGTCTTTGAAAGATATCAACACGATCGTGCATTGTACATACAGGAGGATGGACGTTTGGCACTATCGGGAGTGAGGCAACATTCGCAACGAATATGTCTGTCCGTGAGTCATCTTTTTTTTATATCGTGTTTCGGCCCATTATCGATTTCCGGCAGGTGCCAAATGTATTGTCATTTCGGTGAATTATCGTTTGGCACCAGAGCACAAGTACCCTATTGCGGTCGAAGATGCAGTGGAATCTTTGCAATGGGTGTTGAGGAATGGGAAAACAGAGTTGAATATCGATACGGCCAAGATCGCAGTCGGAGGTTCCTCGAGGTATGTGAATCATCTGCTGTCAATGTCATGACTAACACGAACACTTCCAAAGTGGGGGTAATCTCGCTGCAATTCTTGCGCTCAAAGCCGCCGAACCTTCATTCACGCCTCCACTGCCCTCTCCATTGGTTTTCCAGCTCCTTGTCGTTCCGGTAACCGATAACACAGCGACTGATAGTCCAGGCGGGTTATGGGAAGAGAACAAGCACACTCCGTGGCTTTCTCCTGCCAGAATGAACTGGTTCAAGGACAACTACCTTCCTAACAAAGAAGACTGGACCAAGTGGACTGCTTCTCCCATATTTGCCCCAGCTGAATTGTTAGCAAAGACACCTAATGCATGGATCGGCCTCGGAGAGCTAGACATATTGAAAGGTGAGGGTGTGAAATACGGAGAAAAGCTGAAAGAGGTAGGAGTAAAGGAAGTCGAAATCGTGATATATAAGGGTGGGCCTCACCCGATCATGGCTATGGATGGTGCGTTATTCTTGCTTCGAGTCAACAACTTCTGAATAATTTACAAATGCCTTGGAATCACAATTCATCAGCGTAAGTCAGCAAGTCAGCTATATTCTGATCCAATAAGAACTGACCTCTCATACGTAGGGCTGTCAAATTGGGAGCGAAACTCATCACGGATGCTGCTACTGCCTTGAATAAAGCTTTTAACGCAGCATAGATCCTATATCCATTGTCGATTCTCACATCATATCTGTAGTGTTCGAGAAAGGGAAGGATTTTTCTGTTATCAGGCGAGAATCGTAAGGTATAATACATGATCTTGTTAAGATAAGGTATCAGGGACATTGAAGTGAAATTAAGGACAAGGAAGCGACAATACCTATTGGTACAGAGAGAAGATTGATTCCATTCTACAATGTCCACACAAAACCAAAGACAACCTATTCATCATGCCATGTATCTGCCCACTCATCCCTCGACGGATCCACAACAATAGGTCTATCGTTCGTAGGTCGCGTAGCCGGTTTAGACGGCATTGACAGTGGCTGAGGAGCAGGTGAGAGGTTCAGTGGCGCCGGAGGAGGTCGGCGCTTTTTATTAAGTTTACTTGCTTCTCGCATCGACGAGGTAGATGAAGTGGAGGTAAGGCTACTTGATAGACTGGGCGGATATGAATGTGTATCCGCAACCTCGGTTCTACTGCCGGACCCTGAGGACTTGGATTCGTAGGGATTATCGGAAAAGGTAATAGACTTGTCTCGGGAATGGGACCGCGAATTGGGAGAACTGCGAGATCGTGAACGAGGGCGCTGATGCTCAGCACCATGTCGAGGGCGAAGATTATCGTCGTCTTCGTCGTCGGACGGAACACCAAATAGAGGTTCGTGATCAGGGTTACCAGGATCTGGTGCATCCAAATCCGCTCCCAACGCAACAGGACTGCTCGAGGCTTTTACTATCGAATCAATGAGCCAGAATTGCAAGATGTTCATGATGATAGGGAAGATGCCCATGACACTATTTATGATTGAGCATCACCGAATCTGATAGCGCCAAATCGACGGATCACTCACAATATGACTTGGAATGCGTCGCCTTCATCCGTCCATGTCCAGCTCAACAACCATGCTCCGATTTGGAAGAGGCCAGGGAATAAAGCTAGAAGACCAATGACGAGGAACTTCATCGTGGTGAGGGCAACAACATATAGTGCAGCTTGACGCGCCCAGTACTTGACACGAGGAGGGGTGCCATATATTCCTGATTCGTAGCCTTTCAGGTGGAATTTTTCGGAAAATACGTGGGTGAGGACGTGTAGAATGAGGTATATGAGGGCGACACCTAAAGCAAATATACGCTGTTTGTTTAGCCGATAAACGATGAATGTTCAACCTACTAACCGAGTGTGGTGTCGACCAGTATGTTTAGAAAGTAGGATACGCATGCATTCTCGGAAGAAAAGTGAGATAGCAGGTCCGATATGAGCACATTCACGCCATGTACAAACATTTGCCCGACAATTTGCTTGGAGACGTCAAAGAGCCTGTCACCGTATTTTCAGCATTATCCAGGTAGTCAAAGTCATGAAAACCGACCAAATCTTCCAAGGCCTCATAGGTTTCTCTCTATGGCGTTTGAATATCATTGAAAGAATCACAAGAATTCCCATAAGCCCTTGGACAATCTACAAACGAATCGAAAAACTGAAATTGCGTTTGGTGAGTGGAATTGGACATACAAGGGCAGTAGGCCCTAGGAGCTGACATGAATGTCTGTCGACATCTGGGTACGAGCCGTCTTCATCAAAAGTCGGCCAAGAGGAATTCGGAGGTGGGAATTCGAGTTCTGGCTCTGCCATCATGAGGAGGGAGATTTTGGTTTGAGGAAAGGCCTGGAAAAGTTACATAGAGTTTACATCAATTTCTTTTGATCCGATTACATGAACCTTCGGGCTGTCCTCATCAGACCCTCGGAATCAAAGGAGCCTCGTTCCTCCTGCCTCGGAACACCTATAACAGGCTGCTTTTTCCAAATGTACTTGTCGTAATTGGCTAGGTCAATTCGACGTCCGTCTCAGCCCTTCTCACTACAATCATCATCATCTACCAATTGAAAGGATGAATGGCTGGATTCAGTCTCTGTCTCTCAGAGCTTCCAAGCAACTCTCTGCATTTCGATTAGTAACTGGGGCGCTCATTGCTGTCACCGCTTACCTCTGTCGAGTTCGACTTCTCCGTTGGCGAAGACACACCGCTATTCACCGTGAATTTGGGCGCAAGTATGAATCCGGCCTCCTTACGCCCGAAGATGCGCAGAAGATCATACACACTTCGGCGTTATATGATATGCCTGCTCTAATGAATTACGCCCTCGCGTTTGCTTTGTTTAAGACCTACGCTATTGTGAGTGGTTTTATTTCCTCGTGTGCTAATCATGGGTTCAGTTTGTCTCCTCAGCCCACAATCTCGAAGATATTATCAGATACTAAAGAGCTCAAGTCCGCTGCGAGCATTTCCAAACGATACGCAGACGTGAGTGTTTTGCGTATCATCCTTTCGGGTCGAATTCATGAACCAACACTTCCTTTGTACAGACGGAGATTTTAATCAGTCCGTATCACAACCCTCTTATCATCATTCTTCGTCCTTAATCCTTTGAGCTCACTAAAATTCCGACTTCCGTGTTCTTTCGTGTAGGCACCTGGGTCTTTTGCCCGATCACTGGAAAATCGACCACTGTGGAACAACCTTCAACCAGGTCTCGACAATCATCTGCTACGACCGAGCCTAAGAAGGACCAGATTGGAGGAACGACGGAATTGGGGAACTTGCAAGTGGACGATCCACGGGCAATGATTGCACTCGCTCGAGTTAATTGGTTGCATTCCAAGTATTTTATCGTAGGTGTCCAATCAAGCGAAATCATTGTTGATCAATCTATATCTCCCTCTCAGACAAACGACGACTACCTGTATACACTGGCTCTTTTCGTTTTTGAACCTCCGGTGAGCAGCCATCAAACTCTGTGGTCGATTCACTAATTCTTATGTCCTAGAAATGGGCACGTCTCTATGGGTGGAGAGCGCTTTCGCCTATGGAAGAAGAAGTGAGTGAGTCAAATTATGCTATGCTTCGCTGCTGATTGTTTTTGTTCAATGTTCTGTATTTGACACAGGCATTCTATATCTTCTGGGTTGAAATCGGGCAAAGAATGGGCATTCGAGATATCCCGGAGACCATCAAGGAATTCAAACATTGGGTTGTAGTGAGTTTGTCTATCGACGATTATCCTTCGTCATATCTCGAGACTAAGTATCTGCCGTTTTTCACTGGTCAGGAATACGAATCCAGAACCATGATCCCTGCCCAAACAAATCACGACGTTGCTACTTACACCACTGAAGAGCTCCTTCATGCCGTTCCAGAATTTTTTGGCCTGAAACATTTTTGTAGAAGGCTGACAATCTGCGCGCTAGAGAAAAATGTCCGGATAGCAATGATGTACGATATCGGTCTCTATTTGACGTACATACCAGCTATACTGACTATTTGATTCTATCATCCTATTTATCTCATCTACACATACGAAATAGGCAACCCGAACAACCCAGCTATCTCCACAAAATCTTTCGAATGACGCTTCACACCATAGGATTCATTCAGGGATACCTCTGTCTTCCGCGTTCTGATTCAGATCCAGGAGCTGTCTTTGACATCTCGCTATCCAAGGCTACTGCTAATGCCGTTTCTGTCCCGTCTTCGAAGTTGCATCGGATGCACCCTAAATGGTTCCGGGCAGTACCATGGTACATGCCTGAACCCCATACATTTTTTGGAGCATTCAGGAATTGGGTGGCTGTTAAGATGGGTTTTTATGATACGCTTGCGGGACCGATGCTGAAAAGCGAGGGGTATCGATTAGAGGAGATGGTGAGTACTTTGTTCGTGTGCTACCTCGTATATTGATACTAGAATATCGTTCCCTCTTTTTTACCCACTTCTACTCCTCCTTTCTCCCGTCTCCTTCCCGTGTGCTCTTTCTCTCCTTCTGTTACAGGGTCCTGTTAAATTCGACAAGTGTGAGTGTCGCTCAGTTCCATTCGGGAAATCTGGCTAAACTTATACGCTTCGCTCATGTTCAGGCGGAAATGAAGAAGTTATACGCATGGCTGAAGAGTTCTATGGTTGTCCGATCTCTGGGCCGTTCAGCAGAGAATGAAAGTAAACGTATTCACCACTATGGACTCTATCTGTATAGTATGTATGGGCGAAGAATCTCATTGCTGTTTCCTGGTGCAATTGCATACCATCACACTGCTAACCATTTGTATCGCGTTCGAGTACAGGCCTCCTGTACAGCCTAAAGTAACTAAGCCCTTTAGGAAGTTGACAAAAAGGTAAATGACGAAACCTGTTAAGGTATAGAGGCGACACAGAGTGAGTTTGTGCCATTATTGCACCGGGAATGCGATACAAAGCAGCCTCTGCAAAGACAATAAGAACACCAAATAATGCAAGAAATTTTGATTGCACTGTTGGGCAAGGTCTACAAGGTACGCGATGAGCGTGTGTATGCTTTGACTTTTCCCATAAGCGGCTTGGAGGCTGAATGTGATACGATGTGAAAAGATCCGTGATATGCGATATCACAACTCCTCGACCGACATTCTCATCTCGATCTTGATACTAGCAGTGATATTTCCGTACTGTACGACCTCGTGGCGAGTCCTTGCTTTGTCTGGCAATCTGTGACTTACTTTGTCCTAATTTGTTCAAGTTTCCCCATTTAACGTACCTACTCAGAGGACGTCAGTAGGAGGATGTAGCCGGCAAATTTTCTGCATGTACTATGTGCTGAAATCCCAAAACTGGTACAGAGAAACATTCCTCCATCAGGTTGACCAGTGCGTCGGTCTGGCTACTGGCTACTTATACGAGTCATTAGCTCCGACCTCTGCAGGTATTTCGCCCCCCCTTCAGTGTTCTTTTTTCCAAAATTTTACTTCCACTACGCTCAAAGATGCTTCGTATCGGACCATATTCTGCCTGGGTGGTCGTCGATGGTGCTGGCCTTGAAACTCACTGCGTTGAATCATCCCATCACAACCGTACTACTAGCACATCTGGATGGATTTCCTCTGAAGCTGGAAAGGTATTTAATGATCTGGGCGACATGAATCACTTACCAAGGTCGACGTACCAGAAATTTTCTGTTTACTGGAGTAACGCCGTCAGAGACGTCGATCTTGAAGCCACTGTATTCATTGACGGTGTGGAATGTAATCGCCATGTCATGCTGGCTGCAAGCGACTTCCCTCATAGACCAGACACCGTTCGAGTCTCTTACACGCGGACATCGGACTTTACCCGTCGGGATTTCTTCTTCTCGGTCGTTCAAGTGATTGGTGAGTTAATTTGCATGGTTATTTTTCTGTATTTCTCTGAAGAAGATTTCGAAAGACGACAATGAATATTTGCCTTCCGTTGACTATAACAAGTTCGGGGTAATCACTGTTGAGCTCTGGCGGCTTCGCGTAAACCGTGTCGTCCGCCAGCAACTCCAGTACGATCCTTCCAAAATACCTATGTTGGAATTTCAGGTCCTTCCTGAACAAACAAAGAAAGGGGGAACACACCATGTTCGGTATGTGGCAAGTACTTGATTTTCTGTTGTTACGCACAGTCTGAGGCGACAAATCACTTTCTATTGTCAAGGTTCGGAAAAGAATACAGCGCATCACGACCTATTGTGGACATGGTTGATGGTCAGAAATTGGACAAAGCACCCTACATGTCGTTTTCATTCAAATACAGACCTCGAGGTTTGTTGGAATGAATTTCTCCTCCAATTATTCTCGTCAACATACCTTAGATATACTTTTGGCGCAAGGTGTAATTTCCCCAAGGATCGATTGCCCTGTTCCAACAACCAGATCGGTAGGTAGAAATTTGCGTTCCGTCGGTGCGTTCTGCGTTCACGTTCGCGTTTCGTGCGTTCATATGCGTTCATATATTTATTATATTATGTACAATAATATGATTTTAGTGTTCAATTATTAATTACTTCGATTGTACTATACATAATGTGTGCATAGACTGTACAATATGTAGTAGATTACTGAAACAATTAGTAACATTTCAGTCAAAATATCGAAATTTAACAATATTTATGTAAACTCGGAACGCAATCAATGTATGAACGCAAATTTGATGAATTGATGTCGCGTCCATATGCGTTCAGGTGCGTTCACCTTATATGCGTTCAATCTTGATCTTTGCGTTCACCTGCGTTCCATGCGTTCAGGTGCGTTCAGGGTGCATTCTGGCTCCACTCGAGATTGGATTGCAAATTTTGAGTTAGTTTCAAGTAATTCAATAACTAGTCTTCACTAGGCTCCACTGTTGTGGACTGCACCTTATGTGTCGGAGGGTAGTTGTAATAAGCAGGGTGTACTGATAGCACAAATATACATGTTTCATAGCATGGGTTGGACTGGAAGTAAACACTGCAGGAATGAAACATATTCCTCACAAAGATTAGGTCGAAAAATTGGAGCTGAGATTATTTTGGAACAATCTGCTAAAGATCAGGCTGAAATTAATATAGGAATATTCAAAATACAGCTAATTCCAAAAGTCTAGGATAAAATCAGGCTCCTCATGCTGTTGGAGCACTGCTTAAGCTTGTTTGTGGATGTAGACAAAATCACAAAGATTAACTCAGAGATGGAGGCATATAATTGCTGTAATTACATTGTTGGAGTAAACTAGGGCTGTCACTATGCAAGAAAGACATAGCTGCTTGCTCAGATTTGTTTATTCAAAAGGCTAGTAACTATGCACTTAAGCTTCTCCACAAACAAAGCTACATCAGGAATCACAGACTTCACTAGGTAGTAGCAAGTAGCTTGAGGAAAACTTGCAATCTACTGCAAGCTTTCTGGTTTATAGGTACACATTGAAATATGAAATACAATGAATTTGAAGTGGCCTGGGCCAAAGAGGGATAGTGAATCATCTGCAAAACCTGGATGCTTGGCTAAGGGCTGAGAGTAAATCCCAGTGGCACTAACAGAAGTCTGCATTGAATGCTTTTGCTGCTGGGAAACACTCTAAACTTCTTTTGGACCCTTGGCTGAAAATACAGGTTTTACAGATGTCATCTGAGTGCCAGAGCACAAGCTCAAACCAATGGAAAGGAGATCTAGGTCTCAATCACATGGAGTGTACACTGTTGGGAAGATACTCCATACATATACACATAATCCCCATTCCGACTCTGTGTTGTAAATTGCATTATGTTGAGGCGAACTCCGTACGTACAGCTTTGACCATCCAATTGCGGACGCAATCCCATTCTGGTAATGTAGTTTCTAATACGGTTTAAGATTACTAGATACTGTACAGTTATAAGTAGATCACGCAGGTGGAGTACACGAGCTCCCTCAGTTGCTTTTGTATCAACTGAGGTGAGCTCGTTAGCACGCTAGGATATGCACTTACTGATATACACGTTAGCTTAATCTTACGCCAACAGGTAGAAACAATATATAGTTGCTTTTGTATCAACTGAGCTTAATCTTACGCCAACACATTATTAGCTTATACTGTACAGGACTACATAGTGTCAGCGACTGGTTCTAGTAACGGATGTCACCAGGCGTCACACTCAAGAAAATCTCAGAGGGCGGAGCGATAAGAGAGGCAAGCAAAGTTCTGGACTAAACCAGGTAGAATAGACGAGATCAAAGCTAAGGAAATACAGCAAGTAACTACAGCTTATATACAAGTAAACAACCCTCCGCCCTACTAATGCCCAACGCCCTGGGTTAATGGTAAACATGAGTAGAACATAAGTAAAGCAATGTGTAAGTAATGAAAGCTCGATCGTCATGCTGTATATGTGTTGTGAGACTGCTGTGTTTAATATAAGTAAATGAAAAGCGCATGTTGTATCAGTAAGCATAAATAATAGGTCAGGTGACAAGATAAGACAAGATATAGGATAAGGGAGATAGAAGATAAGACAAAAGATAAAAGATAAGACAAGATAAGGAAAAGATAAGATGAAAAAGAAGTGATCATAACACATAGATTACGCAGACAGCTATCTTTGAGTCCCTCAGTTGCTTTACACACAACTAATTAATGCCAGCATCTATATGCTGTAATACTGTTGCAAGATACACTGTAGTGGAGTGCAGCTAACCTTGCAGTGACTGTTACTGCAGGTGTAGCTGCAAAATTTCTGTGCCCCAATTCAATTTCTTGGGTATTTTATTGTTTCAACTTAAAATATTTCAGACAAATCAATAGAGATAGTTTCAGATGTTCTGAAAGGTAGACTACATAGATTACTTGTAGATAATGCTCAATGGAAAAATTAAGTCAATATAATAAATATTTAACCTGAACGCAGCTATGTTGAACGTGAACGCAAATATTTGAACGCAACAAATGTGAACGCAAATCTGTCGGAACGCAGAACGCACCGACGGAACGCGAAATTATACCGTCCGCAACCAGATTACCCTCAGCTCAGCGCCTCAAAGTAGTCACTGAAAAGGTATTTACCGCCTTCAGTGATTTCTTGCTCTGAAACCTCACTGATATTCCCCAGCAGACCCACCGGCACCGCAAAAATCAGTATCTAACACATCGAAATCAACCAAGGAATACTAATACCAAGTAGGCGTGTAAAATCAGAGTCATTATCGTGGTCGATTATTTCAATGTACTACCCGAGAGGGCCGTGTGTGCATGTACTGAGATGTACTGGCAGGACACCAGACCTCAAAAAAAAGTTTGGAACCGGGTGTACATATAAAACTCTTCAAACTGTGCTACTATAGCACTTAAATGATATTTCAATGATATAATTCAGCCCAGGACGACAAGTTGAAGCACAAGATTGAAGCAGGTAAAAGGAAGATACTGAAAACAACGTGCACTACTATGTCCCAATATTCGCAATATATCTATCTATTCTTCGATTCTCAATGGACACCGTTGATACTGACTTTCCCAGTGGCCGCTTCTAAGGCCTTCTCATCGTCATCACCATCGCGGTCAGGAATTTCTTCCTGGTCTTCGTCCGCCATGAGTCTAGCCGCCCTCTGCAATTAACGATGTCAGATCAACATGTACAATGAAATCATAAAGCTGACCTTCATAGCTTCAGCCTCATTAGAATAATGTCTTCCTCGAGCACGAACGAATTCCGCATGTTTCTTGGCAGCTGGGTTCCGAATATTGTTCAGAGATTGGTTCAAATTAACACATCAACAACATATACGTACTCTCTTCGTCCATTTCTTCATCAACCTCTATCTCGTCTCCCAGATCTCCGTTACCAGTAGCCCTTATATCGGATCTGGCTTCATCAGGTAAATTAAAACTAGTGCCTCGACTCGATTGTGCGCTGCCGGAGCGAACAGAGCCTGATCGACCTGCGCTTGAAAAGGAGGTTCGACGCGAAGAAGGACCTGAAGTGTTGGCACCTGTTGGTGACGCGGAAAGTATAGGAGAGCTTGGAACATATCGGCCGTTCAGATCTAGAGCCGGGATATCTAACCAGAGCATAGGAGTAAGATTGCTAGTGATAGCTTCGGATATAACATCAACGTACCTCCTTCGACCTCATCTGTTTCGGCATTGTATCTAACATAAGGCGTCTTGGGTTCAGTGATCTTCGTAAACGTCCCTTCAGGAAACTCTGTAGACTGTATGTTCTCCTCGTCCCAGCGTAGGCTTCTGCGCAATATCAGGTTTAATCAGTGTCATGATTATAGAGAGAGAGAGCATTCTTACTGTTGTCCTGCACCAGGCGGCAAAACAGCGTTCTTCAGGATACCTTTTGGTTTAGGATTCGACGCTGATCTTGGTAGAGGAGGGAGATGAGGTGGATCTTGAATGATTTCAGTGGACATGATTGTCGCTTCGGAAGTTATGCGATTATAAAGTAAAGTAAAGAGTGATACACAAGAGGAATTTACACCTGCGGCAAGTGGAGTGGAAAATATTGTTCAACCGATGTAGATGGTGAGAGCACGAGTTCAGGTGACAACTCGATTCTAAATTGGAGATGTTGGTTTTCAATTGAGGAAATCTCTTCCCTCTTATCTCATTCGAACATAGTGAAAATATTTTATCAATAATTAACGCGCAAACTCTCGACCATGGTGCACGGTGATGTCATTTAAATAAGTATACATCTTCTGATTCTTCCAGCAAACTTTCCAAAACCGTCCTTGTTCTAGGATATAATTTATGTTACATTCCTAAACCCATTAGAGCACCAGTTAATCGTTGCGCGACGTTGTCTGGCTCCTGCCTTGCCATCTCAATCATACTTAACAGCTTCTTGATTCCAATGTGCAATCTTCCAGAGGTCTCGTCGCCCTGAGTCGAAGCAAAGCCCGCATCTTCCAGCATACGAATTGCATCACGTCGCTCTTGTGAAGAGGAGAACAGCTCTACCTCTTGGAGCACATACTCCAGGGCAACAAGGTTGGAGATTGGCGGTACTCGCAATTCCGAGTCGAATACTTCTGAGAGCCCGATCTCTGTTAGAACAGGGCGCAAGGAGGATGTTGCAATGACGAGGAGACGACGGCCCTTTGGTGGTCTACGGGCGAAAAGCACTAGGAGTGTTTGTAGCACAGCGTTCGAAAATCTAGGTCCAATCGGTGTCCACTCTGGTAAACAGCTTGGCGTCAGTTTCCGACGTAGTAAGAATTCGAAGAGTCACGAACCTAACAATCGCTCTAGGTTATCTACGACAATGACACTTAACGGACTTTTGTAGCTGTCTGCAAATATCTTGTTGATAGCTGTCACCTTCTGACTTTCGGAAAATCCGACCATGCTGTCTGGTGAGATAAGCTTGATGAAAGGAAACTGGGAAGCTTGTGCTATTGAGGCTCCTAGTGCTGTTTTACCAGAACCTGCGGGTCCATGCAAGAGTACACTGACAAGGGGTGTTCGGGTGGAGGTTCGCACCTGCTCTACAAAGAGCTGTCCGGAGCGCAGTATTTCCTGATAAACGAAGATTTTCAGTCTCTGTTGATAAGAAAAACCAACACAGAGCACTGACATCGATGATAGAATCGAAGTGTATTATCCCATTCTGGATGACCTGTAGCAACTCTTCCTCTGATACACCAAACGCTGGATGAACCTCCTCAAGGGCACTCATAAAATCCCTCCTATTCACCCTTAAATTCTCTACATCATCCGAGATGCCAGCCATCGTTCCAACCTTCACATGCCTGTTGAACGCAAAACTGGTCGCGCTCTTGATTAAACCACCAATCTCTGCTCCAGAAAAGTTTTTCGTAACGCTTGCTATCTCCGGAAGGTCAACATCATCGTCCATGACGCCGTTTGTCCGCATCCTGGCTGTGTGTATATTGAGGATTTGTAGACGACCATGCTCGTCTGGTAATGATATCTCCATATGGACCTCGAGGCGTCCAGGACGGAGGAGGGCCTCGTCAATCATGTCTTTTCGATTAGTCATACCGATGATGAGGATGTTGTTGAGTTGGTCGACACCATCCATTTTGGAGAGAAGCTGGTTGACTACGGTGTCTCCGACGCCAGTTCCGCTGTTGGTGGAGCCACGTTGTTTGAAGATGGCATCGAGTTCATCAAAGATGATGATGTGCAGTCCACTCTCGTCGCCTTTTTCTTTGTACTAGACATAGTCAGGTGGTAAATCGAAGGCCCCACTTCAATAGATTGTTGGCTGACCTCTTTCTCTGCATCTGCGAACAGTTTACGAATATTCTCCTCCGAAGCACCAACGTACTTGTTCAGAATTTCAGGACCATTGACAATCTTGGGTTCCCGAGCATTGAGCATCTTTCCGATTTGCCGCGCGATGAGCGTTTTACCAGTCCCAGGCGGACCGTGAAGAAGAATACCTGGTGAGGTGAACGGAGTTAGTAGACATAGCGCTGGAACCGAAAGCACGTACCCTTGACGTGCTGGATACCCAATTTTTCAACCAGACCAGGAGGGAATACACGCGAGGCGAAGGCTCGACGAAAGATTTCGTTGAACTCCGTGTCTAAACCTCCGATACCCATATCCTCAAATTTGAAATTAGGTGCCAGAATGGCGTTTGGTGGAGCTCTACGAGTGATATTTAGTTCAACGGTCGAAGAGATGAGATGATGTCACGTACTTCTTCGCGCTGGATTTGATCTTGATAGCACTATCCGGAGCCTTCATGAATGTGACATCCGTTTTGTCCATCAGTATGCCCATATGCTGAGGTGCTCTACCTCCGCCGCCTCCGCCACCCCGTCTTTGCTCTTCCGCAAGCTCCAGTACAGAAACCGCACGCACAAATCCTTTCAAATTCTGACCATGATACTCGAACACAATTGTTTCACCGACACTTCTCAGGTTCCCGTTGAATAATTTCAAGAAATGCTTGACCATATCATCCGCAGAGAATTGCTCTGCGATTTCATGACCACGACGTAGGAAGCCGACTTCTACGTCGATGGATTGGAGGAATGCTGGAGCGGAAGGATTTGGAGGTGCAGGAAGAGGTTCAACAGTGACGGAATCACCCTGAACAGAAAGGCCGATCCAGGCTCGCTGTAAAGCTGATGCACCTACAGTTCCAGGCTGCAATTTCCCCGTGTTATCGTGTCGGACTGTGAGCGCGAATTCGGCCTTTACTAGCACGTGTTCGCCCTGCTGAAAGTCCATTGGATGGACGATGAGGCAGTTGGAAAGTGCGAGCTGGTCACTTGGAGAGCTGACAACGCCATAGCTAGACACAACGGGTTGAAGAACATGTAAAGAACGATCATATAGCTAACTGTCCAGATCTATTCACCTTCCTCCAGATCTTGGAACTGGTTTCCGCTCGTAATTCCCTCTCTTTTCAAACAAAGTACTGGAAGGGTCATTATATGGAGTGGGGGGTGCTTGATACTGCATAGATGGTGGAGGCCTCATTCCTCCTCGCGGCCCAGACGGAAGGCCTGCATCTGGAGGCAATCGGCCGTAGGAACCGGACGGAGGTGGTGTATTATTAGATCCTCGATTAAAGAAGCTCATGAAAGAAAAGGATGAAGGATTAAAACAGTGTGTACGTGGTAGGAGTCGTGTTCCAAGTTGCGCTGCAAGTTGCGACCGTCAATATGTTGATTACGTGATATCCATAGCGCGCTCAGAGCTGCTCAGAGGCGCTTAATTTCTTCCTCGTTCAATTGTATGCGACGCTTCTTCGCAAACTTGAAAAGGTTCTCTTTACTGAAAATTTAAACACTGGGGGAGTGAGGGACATCCTAGAGCAGGCGATCTTAAAAAGGAAACCTTCTACAGTGCACTTTGCTTAATCCTTCATCTTTTTTGGTCTCTGAAAACTTTCTCGAGCCATGTGTCGAAAAGGGGCGTCGGGAAAGCTGTAAGTCACGCACGTCGCCATCAAAAAAATTTT
Organism: Lentinula lateritia; assembly: GCA_028011325.1. Lineage (NCBI taxonomy): Eukaryota > Fungi > Basidiomycota > Agaricomycetes > Agaricales > Omphalotaceae > Lentinula > Lentinula lateritia. The sequence continues at coordinate 201,450 of JANVFT010000025.1, read as the reverse complement.
GAACTTCGTTATCGATCACCTAAAATGTCCACCTCTCTTTCTGGAAAAGGTCTTCTACTCAAAGCAGATCTCATAGCAGCATCGTTCCGCGACGAAGTAGAGAAATCCCTCGCTGAATGCTCGCGTTCTCCGAAACTAGTCGGAATCCTTTCCACCTCTTCTGGTCCAAGCAGGACATACGCCGAGTTCACGAGGAAACAATGCGAGAGTCTTGGATTCGAATTTGTTCTCAAAGAAACAGGCGCGGCTTTGATGAATGGAGGTCTGGGTGAAGGAGAGGGTGTAGAAGAAGCTATAATGGAGGCTAATGAGGATGACTCCGTCGATGGAGTTATGGTCAGTCCCGTCTGACTATCGTTTTTGCGAAGGAAATACCATCAAAGATCACAATGCTAGGTCTATTTCCCAATCTTCGGCCCTCAGCAGGTATGTTAATCCTACAAGTGTTCGCGGTAAAGTGCCACGAATGACTCGAGGTCAGGATCACTACCTGCAGCAACTCGTTTCGCCATATAAAGACGTTGAAGGCCTGCACGTCAAATTCCATTACAACCTGTACCATAAGTCAGTACAGATCGTTGACCATTATCTATATGTTAATTTTTCTCTACTTCAATTTCAGCATTCGATTTATATCTCCGTCATCTCTTTCCGCTCCGACTTCTAGTGCCGCTGGTCTTACCGGCGACGAAGCCGAAAATGATATTCCCCCACCAGGGATGGTCAAATCTATCCTTCCCTGTACACCTTTGGCCATTGTAAAATGCCTAGAATACGCTGGAGTGTATAACAAGATTCTTCCCTATGGGGATCGTGCATATGGAAAAACGGTTGTAGTTGTGAATCGGTGGGCATTGAGTTGTACCCCTTGACTTCCAAAATTGATCTTGGGTCACAGATCGGAAGTTGTTGGCCGTCCTTTGGCTGCATTGCTCTCTAATGATGGTGCACGAGTATTTTCCGTTGACATTGATTCCATACAGGTGCCCGTTGCGTTTGTCATGAAAAGTACGGCTATGCTGACGACTACCGCACAGGAATATACCAAACGCCCCTCCGATCTCGACTCGTCACGGAAATATCACCCTCGCCACATTGTACGTCCCCCGCCCGAAGCTTACAACACTTTGCAGGCGTGCTTGGCAGTGGCAGACGTTGTGGTAGCTGCTGTTCCTAATGCCACGTACAAAATCCCTACGGCATGGCTCAAGGATGGTTGTGTCTGTGTCAATGTCGCAGCAGAAAAGAATTTCGAAAAGGATGTAAGAGAGAAGGTCGGTAGTTTTGAGATTCGTATTGATCCCATCATGGAATATGGGTTGCTGATACCTCCTACAGGCATCGTTGTACATCCCAGCAGTGGGGAAAGTTACCATACTCATGCTGCTTCGAAATTTGTACGTATAACGGCATAAGCATTTGTCTTGCTAGATGTCTCTGACTAGTCACTTTGCTTATGCTTTAGACTCCGATTACAGCGATACAAGAATACACTCCCGGTGTCAACATCTGAGTCGCCTGCGCAGTAGATGAGCATCCGGAGATCCACTGCAATTTCATTGCCATGCATCATGATCTAAAACATCAGGTTTGTCGATTCTAAATCATCAGTTCAACCAAAGTCGAGGCTCAATGCCAAGCTCCTTGTCTTGTATTACTTATCTTTATTTCAACATACTGCGCGTCAGAGCTAATACCGTCATTCTATAATCCTTAGTAGATCTGACGTTGGACTCGGGTATGTCTGACAATGAGTGTTAAGGTCGAATTATATTCTTTTGAATCGTAAGATATTGTGTGTGTGTATCTTGATTATCCAGCAAAAGCGGTGGAAAAAATTGTGTCTACTTAGCGGGGATCCAATCACCGGAAATGCGACTCGGTTATGATTACAGGTGGAGTACCGCCATTTACTGGTGTTGATGCACCAGAGGGAGGAAAGCTGAGAGTGACGGGGGTAGAAGCGCCGGATCTATCGTCAGCTAAGAAACGGACTCGTTGTCGATGAAGCTGCGGAAGTGCGATGAGTGCAATAGACGTGACGATTACGGAAAACGGAGAAGAGTAAGAAAAGCAATGGTATATGTAAGGATATGTAAACACGTACTTGCGGTAGTTTCGGCAACAGCGTAAGCACCAGCGCACAGAGGTTCACAGCGAATAGCCATGGGTTGTAATTGGTGTAATGTGTGGACGCCAAGAAACTAAAGGAATCGTCAGAGTTGATACAAAGAAAATTGGGAAGGCAACTCACAGTACACATGGAACTGAAAACAGCCACTTCTTTGCTGGAGTATACTGAGCTCCATCGTCAATCTGCTCCCACATTGTCAAGTCATCGTACGCGCCGGCATGCATATCGCTTTGGAATGGAATACCAGTCACCCAGTGGAACATGAGATACGAAAGCTGCTGGGATATCAGCAATGATGAATACCGAAGGTTACGAAAGCCCTTTTACCGCTTGATAAAGCAGGTTCACAAGCGTCCAGCTGATTTGAGGTTGCATTCCTGGTATTGTGTCTATAATGATCTTTCCAATGCAAATGAGAACGACGTGAATTAACCAAGCGCCTTCGAGCTCATTAGTTGTATTATAGAAAAGAAGCAGAAGCAACATACCCTTTGCATTAACCCAGTTAGCATTGTTATTCACATACGTGTTCTGGTCCAAGTCTTCCACAGTACTGCGACCGACGTGTTCGACTTTGAGTAAACTGCCACTGCGCCCTCGAGATTTCATGGAAGTAGAAGAAGAAGAGCGAGGCTGTGGTGTTATGTCAAGGGGCTGAAGAGTGATAGGCCGGTGGGACTGCATGGTCTTCCACGTATGGTAATGGGTATAATAGAAAGAGAGTGTTGACAAGCGTATGAGTTTTACTTCGGGTAAGCGGCCCGCCAAGGAACGCTAACCACAACCACGAACGGATATCGATGAACTCTTCTGGGTCTTCTATGTACTTTGACCATACCAGCTTCATAACTCGTAGAATGCGTTGACTGTATCTCAACATCCTGACTCTATCGTTGTACTGCAAGTGGCTTCAATACTGAGCCAACCTCAGAAATTGAAAGGCAAATACCGATCTCACTGCGCTCAAATCACTGCCGTTGAGAAGGTTCTATGCGAAAGACTCTGGGAAACCCTGCTTAGCATGGGGTGAACTTGGTACCTAGATAGATCTTGTTGAAACAGGAGCAACTAAATATTCTTTGAGCTATATGCCTGTTTTCCTAAACCCTTTGGTTTCTATTCCACCGAAGAGTGGCGACTAATCGAGCCAGACCTGGCCAAATCTCTGAAGAAGCGGGTATACAGTTGCCAGTGTATACAGGGATCTGGAAAACAAGGTTGACCTTGCTGAACCTGGCCTTCGGGATCTTGGGGTAGCTACTTTGTTATTCGTTTTGAGCTCTGAATTAGTCGTGTTGTGTCTTGCACCGAGTGCTGTGAAGTACTTACATATTGTTGTCACTATTGCAGCATATTGTCGAGCTTGAAATTCAGCAGGGGTGCTAGTAAATAGGATGATCCCACGGATGATATTTAGCAGATAACCACCACAGATGAATCCTTCTGGGAATTCTGCTAGTCCAATATCCTCTCTTAGGCCTCAGTCTGCTGTTACTCAGCGCCCTCCTTCGAGTATTTCTCATTATACGAATCAGTATGGCTCAAGTGCAAGTGTGGTTTCGCTGGCTCGTCCTACGTCCAGTGCTTCAATAAGGCCAGCTTCTCGCGCTTCATATCGCCCAAAATCCCGCCAGCAAAAGCTTACCGCGGCCAAACTTTTACCATTTTGTCAAGATGTTGTCCGAAAGGTGTTGATTCAGCCCGAGGAAGAGAACGACGAATACGAGGCAAAGTATCATGAAATGGTGGATTGGTCAATAAAGCAACTTGGAATGGAAGGTTCAACCAAAGCAGCTTTAGTACTGGACATGGAAAGCATAAATAAGATGGTTCGTGGGTGCGTTTGTTTCGTGTATTTGTTGATCAATACATGACAGCCATAACTAGACATATCGAGAAAGCGCGTGTCAAATCTCAAGACACGCTTGCTAACGCGTTGGAAAGATGCTATGGACAACTCAACGAACAAGCTGAAGGTGAACACGACTTGGATGACGAGATCAAGGTAAGTTTTTCTCCTTCGTCCCGTTTTTTTTTGCATTGGGTACTGATAAGTACATCCCAGAAATCCCGCCTACCTACTCATATACAGTTTCTCGCAAGTCCTGCTCTTCTCTTCGGATTCTTAAAACACTCAACCTGATTCTAGCTTGCATTGTCATCTCCTCCTCAACCCAGTACATCAACTCACGCGGCACTCTATCTGGATGCCCTCGATAACCCACCTCCCCCCACCGAGAGCGAGCAGGTGACGTGGAAGAAGATACTCGAAGAGGATCCCTACGAGGGAGATCACTGGGTTGGCGTCCCTGGTGGAATACCTCTACATCGTAAACGTAGACCCTCTACTTATACTTCTGCAGACGGCGACGAGTCCCCGGACGACTTGGACATTTCACCTTCACTGTCGCCACTAAATTCGGATGACCTTTCTCTCGACGACACAGATTCTGAGCACGAGACCTTCCCCCTTCTGGAAAAATCTCCAAATACCGTTGGACCAGTAAACCCCGCAGTCAATACCAGTTACCAGCCGCTGTATACCACTCATGCGTACAGGCGAGAACTTGAGAATTTGAAACTCAGGCAATACTGGCAGCCGGATTGGCGGATGGATTCAGAGGCCGACCTGCAACGAAGGGGGACTTTCGATATTGGTGATGCTTCAACTTTAGGTCTGGATCTTACAGAAACCTTCATAACCACGTGGAGTGATGAATTGACTTTATAGGACCTACCCTTCAACGTGTATTACCTCAAAATGCTTCCTTGGAGCAACTGCCGCTTGAGTTAATTTTGTCAGTGGAGGTAAGTATATCCTGCTATGTTGAATCCTTGTTTTTCAAGGTGATTGTAGAGACATATACTTGAGCAAGATGCTGTTCGCGAGGTTCTCATCGCTCTGCAGGGAAGACAAAACATCCTATACGATCAACAATTTAGAGTAAGTGCGCGGTCTGCTCTTGCAGATGAAATGTCTTATCGTCTCGTTCAGGTCACGAAAAGCACCCCGAAACTGCTTCATTTCTCTCTTGCTTCGCAACAATCCCTTCTTAACAATATCGGAGCTTCTTGCAGGACTCTTCATCGTCTTCGCCAATTCACATCTTCGGTCATGCGCCATTCGTCCGACGCCCGGTCAATTGGAAGACAAACGTTGAGCGCCTTAAATAGGATAAGGGCCACTCGCGTCGGTAAAATTACGCGCACGCTCGAAGCGTTCGCAGACGCCATCGACACGGAGATTAGGATGTTAGAAGTATGGTGCTCCGATAGAGAGGAAGCCTGGCTTCGAGCTTTGGGCGGGCTTACTCCTCTTCTCGAGTTTGGCAAATCAAACAAGGGTCTAGTTGTAAGCCTATTAGGGACGGAGAAAGCGTTCAGAGACCAATTCGAGGATAGTTTCAATGTCATTTTGGACGTTGTCATCCAGATTGTAGGAGAGCCCGAGTCCGAAGGATGGGCTTTGCCAACTCGATCTCCCTCATTGACCACGACCCTGCTTCTTGATACACTCTTCTCCACAGTCCAACAACGGTTAGAGCAAGGCGACAAAATCACGGCAGACACGCTCATGAGAGTCTGTGTACGTAGTGCTGAGCCGGTATGGAATATGATTGGAAAGTGGATCGGTACTGGGTTTGATATGAACAGAGGACACGACCAAGGGCAATATCAGGTCGGAGGTGAGTTGGAAGAGGAATTCTTCATCGAATCGAATGGCCTTGGGATAGAGCTTGGCGTTCTTGGACTTCTGGATCCTGATTTTTGGCAGGAAGGATATAGTCTTACAGACGGCGCGTTTCTCGGATCTACGTCTACGTCTCAAGAGAATGAAGAGCCAACTTCTCCTCAGACGCAGAGGTGCATACCTAGTTTTCTGCAACACGTGGCCGTACCTATTTTGGAGTCCGGTAAAGCTATCGGGCTGCTGAAAGCGTTGGGTGCGGATGTGCAGGACCTGATTGACGAGGAAGCGCAATTTCTTCGCGATTGGCAATGGTCATCTTTTCAGAATGAGGTGGCTGGCGATCCTACCTCGTCTTCGCAAAACGACACTGATGGTCGCGCGCTCTTTTCCGTATCTGTCGATCAACTATCCCGACTCATTTACGACAAACTCACGCCTTACGCTCAGGCAGCTGGATCACTACTAGCCAAAGTGATTTTCGAGAAATGTGACTTTTGGTCGCATTTGAGGTCTATTGAAAGTCTATACTTGATGCGAAGAGGAGATATAATCAGTGATTTTACTGATATTTTGTTTGCAAAGGTAGTAGAACAATTTCAGGCTGGTTTGAGCCATGATGCCTGATATTTCGAACAGATATATTCAAAACAAGACTGGACTGATTTCCATTTCCTCAACACCGCCTTCAGCGAGGTGATCACTGCCAGTAACAGCGTTAGCAATTTTGGAGAGTTCATTGAGACTTCTCTCATTCGGTTATCATATCGAGGAGGGAACATGAAAGAGGAACTTACCTCCCAAACGGTCAAAATTATGGATGGATTATCCCTGGAATACGCGGTTCCTTTTCCTCTGATATATATTTTCACGCCGGTGAATTTGCAAATCTATAATGAAATTTTCGTGTTTCTGCTACGAATTCGCAGAGCAAAGAGCTTACTAGAAAAGATTTTGGTCAGAGGCGCATCTGGGAGTAACCCTGGGTTAAAGGCTTTTTATGCGATGCGGAGTCGTCTGAGCTGGTTTGTCAAGTGAGAATTTTCATGTTTTTTCATACTGGTTTCTTTCTGACCTTGGCTTTCCTTGGCCAGTACTTTCCTTAACTTTCTCACTACCTATGTACGTGAGCACCTTCTGATCGACATGTTTCGTGATTTTTCTTTAAATTTCCAGGTCATTCAAACACAAGCATTGAGCTTTCACAATGCATTAATTGAGGCTCAATCACAGTCTTTTGATCAGGTGATCAAAGTTCACGAAAACCAGTAAGTAGGGATGCATGAATCAAGGACACGCCTGTTTAACATTCCAATTCAGTGTGCGGAAGATGGAGAGTCGATGCCTCCTTCAGGCCAAGGTCAGATCCCTTGAATTGTCTAGATAATTCGTACTCAGACCTCAGAACTAGACAAACGCACTATATCGAGCGGTACTGTCAATCCTTGACATGACACTCAACTTCAACGAGCTTTTTGGTACTTTCGCTGGAGATGTGACAATGCACGATATTTCTAGCCAATCCGTAGTGCTCAAGCACCACCTTAGCCGCAAACAGCGACGCCGACGTAAAAATGTTATTGGTTTCTCACATGCAATGAACCCTTCGCCTCAGACATCGGACAGCGAAATGGAAGGTGACGAAGACAAGGTAGATTACTCGTATTCCGTTTCGGGAATCAACACGTCAACCTTTGCAGAGAACGATGACCTCTTCACGAAGATCAACAAAATGTCTACAGATCTCGACGGCCTCGTTCGATTTATCAGGCGAGGAGTTGAAACTTTAGCGGGAGGTACGGGTGACGCTTCGACAACATTCGGCATTTTGGCTTTCTCCTTGGAGGATTGGGATTTGTGATTAGAGACGTAACGGTATACAAAAGCCCCTCTGATCCCAAGTATTATTCATTCGAATAGTCCATCTTATATTATCAAAGAGGTTCATATAAACATAAGCGTACGCATCGAACAAGGATAAGTGTCAATGGTGAGTCAAGAAGAAATATTGTAGTAAATGTATGTAGGAGATCAGGAGTTTGTACGACGGACAAGAAACTACGACAACGATGCAAGAGACATAGTAATTCATGATCATAAGGGTTAATGATGTATATGTACTAGGGAGAGCGCTGGGAGAAACAGAAGTAAGGTAGACAAAAGTGTGCTGGTGAAGCCCGGCCCTCCAAGAGACGAGGCGGACATAGAGATGTAACAGGAATAAACTAAAGACACTGTTTGATAGACGTAGGTCTAGTAATCAAGAGGTCTTGACGCGAGAAGGGAAAACAACAATGGAAGAAAATCGCGAGGAATAAAGGCGGGCAGGTGAAAGGATACAGATAAATTACTGGTAGTACACAGTACCCTGCGGAGGAAACATCTCATACGGTGCAACCTGTGACATGTCGAGATAAGGGTTGTATCCATAAGAAGGATCCGGATAGTAATACGGATTATAGTAGCCCATCATGGCATCCTGCACTTGATGCTGATGAGAGCCTGCAGTCAAACCGTCGCCTTCTGAATAATACTGCTCAGCAGGTTCAAAGGCAACGGCATCAGACCTTAGCTCTGTCGAAGATTGCTGACCAGCGGCCAAGTCCACAGCCTCTGATGTAGATGTCGACCTCGCGTTTTGTTTCGGTTCGTCCGGAGCGCGGATCTGTACACGGGAAGACTGACGAGGGAACGAAAAAATCGAAGGTGTCGGAGTATACTCCATGTAACCTCCATTGATAGGCGGGGTTCCTGCTGGAATGAATTCGGAAGATGACACTGCAGAATGATGATGGACGTGGCTGGGCACGAAAGGAACGGGTTGCATCATAGGGGCGGCATACATATTCGAAGGAGCTTGCAAATAGACAGGACGTCCGGTAGCCACTTCATATGCCATGCCAGCAGAATTGATCGCCAAACCTGGTGGGAGATGAGGTGCGTATTGATATGGTGATCCGTAGCCTGGAGAAACCTGATCTGACGGGGAGAATGTGTGTTGCATGGATGATAAAGGCGGCTGTTCTTGCTGTTCCTCCGGAACAGTTCCAGTCGGGTTGCGCATGACAGCTTCCTCAGTTTGTACCCATCGAGTAGGATCGGTCTTCTGTGGTTCGAGCGACAGTTGTTCGAGCTTCTGCTGAATCGCCGGATCAACGGATGAGATGGATGACGAGACAGTGTGTGCTCCATTGGGTAAAGTGACCGATGCTTCTTTAATTGCTGGTTGCTGCTCCGGTAGCGGAATGAGTTTGGGCGATACGAGTTGAGGTCTGACTGTGAATACTTCTTCAATTGAAGGTTCGTCAATCCGTGGAGGGTGGGAAATCGTCTCTGCTGCCACAGGCTGTCCAGTAGGCACAGACTTGGGCAGACGCACGACAAGTATTTTGTCTCCACTATCAGATTCAGGGCTCGTGTTAGGGTGTTTGGTCGTAGACGCCCGAGGAACTGATTGTATTGGAACACGGACAGGTGCAGTTTTCTGACTGGGTAGTTTTACGCGTATGGAGGCTGGATGACCTGCTCGTGGTTTAGACGAAAAGTCCGAGAAAAGAAATGCCTCTGCCTGTTTCGTCCACATGTGTTCTGGCTTTTTCAAGAACCAGACCCGAGCAGGATCAGGAGCATGGGTTTGACGGGATCTGAATGGTGGGGAATATGCGCCACGGCCCCCTCGACCTATGAAAGATCCTCCCCGACTTAGAGCAGGATCAAAGCCACGAGATGGTGGTGTCCGGATGTGAGCCTGTTGATGCGAAGAAGTGCTGCGCTCCTCCTCGTTCCGTTTCAACTCTTCGAATCCATCATGCGTCCACGCCAGGTCCACCGGTTGCGCTCCATCCTCTTCCAAATCTTGCTCAGCAGTAGGATTGCCGGCAAAAGGGCTCCCAAAGAATCCACCTCGCCCACGAAAAGAGCCACGACTAAATCCTACACGACCTCTCATTCCACCCTGCCAACGGCCTCGCCACCACCCACTCAAGCTTCTCAAGTTCTTGTCCAGTAATCTATCGTCGTGGCCCCAGAATTCGCCGACAGTAGGAACATAAGAAGGATCAGCTTCTAACCGTTGCTGATAAGCCTGGCGTGCACTTTGACCAGGAGGCCGCCGAGTTGTAGAATGAGAAGATGGCGCACGAGACTCCTGAGACTCCTCTAGTTCGTCCGCACTTTGCGGTTGAGCAGGTGAAGTAGGCAAAGAGGCACGATTATGAATATGTTTTTGGGTTTTCTTCGATTTCCGCGATTGATTGGGTAGGGGAAGCACCTGGCTATCGAGTTCGGTAAAGTCAATGACGGGAAGGTTCTCTGGACCATGTTCAGCCTCGTTTGCGACCATTTCCGACCAGTTCTCGGAGCTTCCGAAAAAAGGCTGACTACGGCCGTTTACGAGGAGATGGGAGGCACCTTCTGGACTCTGACTCGTGCTTGGCGTGAGGACTCTGGGTTGTTCATTGGGTTGGACGTCTTCCGAAGCTGGTTCAGTGTCAGAGTCAGATGTAGAGTCGGATGAAGACAGGTCATCTTCAGATTCAGAGTCAGTCCTGACCTCCCTCTCGACTTCATCGTCACTGTCCAGACTTGGCTTTCTCCCCCTTCGTCGAATAAATCTTCTCCTCTTTCCTTGAGAGCCACCAGTGCGTGAAGTAGAATTATTATCGGCCATATTCCTCGCTGTGGCAGAGGTAGATGACGCTACTTGAGCAGACATAGCGACAACTATGATCAAAAGGAGAATTATGTATGAGAAAAAAATTCAGTAAAACCAGAGTGAAAGTCAGACCTTACTTGAAAATTTGACCAAGTGTAAGATAAAATATAGAAGGCGAGTAGAGAATGAAGATGGTGGATGCAGATATAAAGAACAGAACAAAGGCTGGGAGTGCGACTTGACCAGTGAAGTCCAAAACAAAACACGGCTCCGAGTGGATCAGTAATCATCGGCAAGGCACCGGCAGCATAAACTCCGCTCGGCAATTGCCTTTCTATCCGGTTATCACTCCTTGCGTTTCTTTTCTATATTCATCCTTCATGAACCCTTTAGACGTTTCAAGCTTCAATCACCGAACAGAGAAGCTCTCTACCGGTCGGGAGTATCACTTCATTGATCAAATACCAGTAGACTACAAGAAAGGACGAACACCGACGTTGCTTTGTGTCCATGGCTTTCCAGATTGCTGGTGAGCGAATGCGTGTGATTATCATCACCTAGGTCGATCAGAGAGTGAGCGCAAGGCCATTAGGTATGGATGGAGGTATCAGATCGAACCTTGGGTACAGCAAGGTATTCGTGTTGTCGTTCCGGATATGTTAGGTGTGAACTGAGTTGTCTTCGCTGGTAGAAGACCTGCTTATATTTTCGCCCAGGCTATGGCGGGACAGACAAACCTGAAAATCCAGCCGAGTATTCCACGAAACATCTTTGTGCGGACTTATCTGCAATCCTGGATCTTCTCACAATCAAGAAAGCTGTTGGTTTTGAACCGCGTTTTCCTTCCACTAACGATTTTTAATCGGCGCTCATGCGTAGGTCCTCATTGGCCATGATTGGGGAGCTTATACTGTCAGCCGATTTGCCCTGTGGTATCCAGATCGTCTACTAGCTTTGGTAATGTAAGGTTTATTCCTCCAATCTGATGACAGATGCTAAATTACGCTTTTACTTAGACTATCTGTACCATATAGCCCGCCAACGCTTGAATACGTACCTGTGAAAACAATTGCAAAAATGGCTCCCAACTTGAGCTATCAAGCTTACTTCGAAGAACAACGTTCTACAAAGGAAATAGAATCCAACGTAACCCTTGTTACTCTTGTTCAGACAAGCTCCTCATACTATCTTAGCTCAATAATTTTTTGCGAGTCATCTACCGAGGCCCAGATCCTACCCAACGGCACAAAATGTCGCAACTATATAAGGGCCCTGAAGTGCTTTCAAAAATCCACGTCCCGGATTCGGATATCGTGTTAAATGCTCAGGTTCGCTACTATGGATTTCCTTGGTGGCACAAGTATACTATACCATAAATACCCGCAGGAACTCGATTTTTACAATAGAGTCTTCCAGCAAGGTATGAACGGCCCATTGAACTACTACCGCACAGCATTCTATCGACATGAAGAGGAACTCGGTAAGCTTAATGTATTTTCAATGTTCATGCATTCAACCTTATCTCAGTCTCAATTTTAAACCTAGCCGCCAAACTCTCGCCTAATCTCCCACCAGACCTCCCCGTCCTATTCATCTGGGGTACCAGAGATACTACCACAATATCTTCATTGATCCACAAAGCACATAAATTCATTCCTCGGTTGCAAGACTTCGCTCTGGAAGAGAAAGGTCATTGGATTTTGGTCGAGGCAAGAGATACAATCACCGAGAAAATCGCGCAGTGGTTGGGGGATCTTGCGATGGAAGCCCGACGGGGAAAAGTACATTTGTAACTTGTACCCTATGAAGAGGAAAGTTAATTGTCTGGTGTCCTGCAAATAATTCCTATGGGAAGTCATCCAATTATAGGTATCAACACACTACCCCTGCATCCAGGTCAGAGCTGTCTCCCCTTGTCCCCCTCTCTCTCGGGAAAACCTCGCGCAAAATTTCATTCCTTTAGTGTGAGATTCCTAGAGCTACCAAGCTACCCTGGGACGGGTTACCTACTGGATATTCAGTGACACGTTGATCCTTTCTGAGGTTATTTCGCGCCGCCGGATTTGATTCTTCACTATGTACTACAGTGATGACGGCCTCGTATTTGCATTTGATTGAATAGGATCATGACGTGGCTCAAGGAGTCCAATCTACCAAAAATAAAGAAAAACTAGTATTTGTAGTATCATCCAACTTTGCTTCGAATTATCTCAATTGTGTTCAAAGATGTTGATGATGATTTTTGTAGATATGTGGTTTCATGAACAGATGTTGCGTTAGAAAGTCGTCAGGCCCACTTGATCATGATGTTTTGGCTCAAGAAAACCATCATCACTGTATTAGTCGAGATTTTTTTTCTGGATTGTTATCAACCGCATAGGCCTGGTCTACATGGTCAGGAGTCTATAAAATGGGGACAGAAATCCTCTCCCCCAACTCTGCTCCCAACACCGGTTTGGTACGTTATACTTTACCAGCTTTCCTACCGATCTGACGATCGTGTCTGCTGCTGTGATTTAGTTGAACTCAGTGTCAATTGCTGTCGGATTCCTTGCTGGTCAAGAATCCATTGGCGTTTACCATTCCTCTCAGACATGTGCGCCCTGTATATGTTATTTCTCTGTCTCAATCTGTCTCTGACTAAATTTACCTCTACAAGCTTAGTTTGTCAACTCCATTGTCCCTCGTTGTCTCTTCGACCTTTGTGTCCAACCTTGACCCCCTTTGACCTCTTGCTTCCATCGGCATTTGTTCCAACGAATCCTTTGTTGTTCCGACGCATCATGTTGTTCCAAGTACCAAGTCAACTGCTCCGGATATGTCTTCTCTCGTTCGCTGCTCTCTTCATTGCCACCACCGTTGTCGCCAATCCCTTACCTGTACCGATTCATCGGCGAGTAGGGCCTAATTGTAAGCGCACACATTGCCTTTGATCTTGAAGCCTTGATGTTTGACTTGAGAAACAGCGAAACAGAAAGAGACACGTGTACAGCTTTGGTTTGGGCGTGCAAATTCCAAAGGACAGTGGATCGAAGTCAAGAGCCCGTATCAGGCCGGCGAGGTCGGAGTTCTCGGCTTTGGAAATTGGTTGGCATTCAGCATGTCGCCCGCTGTAAATAAGAAGACGGCGAAGGTAGATTCACGCAAAATTATCACCCTCAATCCTCCGAATAGCGATGTTCTGGGAAAAGGGAAGAAATATGCTAAGTACTTGGATGGGAAAGTCGATTTCGCTATTGAGGGTAGTCGAAAAGTGGAAGCCTTCCAAGAAGCTTTGCGGGTCGGGTTGGAAAACATCGCATATATCGAGAACGAGACTAACGACCATCTCGATCGCGACATGACTTACATTTCAGCTGCCCTACAGGTGACAAAAAAATACGGGTTCTTCCAAGAAGGCGTTTATGAAAAGGTGTCGACAAGTTGGGATACGATAATGGGAGCATACGAGATAATGCGCTCTGCACATCATTCACAGTCTACCTAGTGGCAGGGTGAGGACGTGAAGAGCTACACATTTACTATCAGTCATTCTCCACTATAGATTGTGTTTTTGTGGTCGATTAATCATTATCTATTCGAGAGGAGTTCATTGAGGAAAGCCCGAACGACGACGTCTTTGTATAATCATTCAACCAGCCCGAAAAGACTGACAACAGCCACGGATGGAGGCCCTCCTTCCCGGGCCTTCGTTTGACCACAATATGCAAGAAGATGTTTAGAAGGGTGCCAACAAACTGTCAATGCTGCGACAAGGGACGGCACACGGTGCAGGGGAGCACCAGTCTCTGTGGCGCACTATCAAGATAGTTACTTCAAGATTAAATAGCAGTTCATGAACGGATGACTACTCACAATGTCGATGTAGTTACCACCACTAGCGATAGCGATGTATTCTCCGTCGAAGGAGAAGCTCAGAGCGCTGATGGAGTAACTAAAAGCAGCGTATTGATGATTAGCAGTGCTCGAACAAAATGGGCTTGAGAGCTCACTCGCACGAAGTGATCGTGCGCACACAAATCCAGTCTTCCAGATCAAAGAGGTTGACGATTGAGTCTTGGCCTCCAGTCGCGAGGTATCTTTGGGTAAAGATTCAGTGGAAGGGCAAAGGTAGGTAGTTGAGTTTTTATACCGGCCGCGAGGATCGAGTGCAACAGCTAAACATCCTCCTACGTGAGCTGCCGGATGGTCACGCACTTCGAAACTGGGAAAGTCTAAAACACGGAAGACATTCTCCGAGATATGAGTTAGCACCAGTCCTGTTCCAGAATGGTTGAATATGGCGGTCGTGCCAGTGACCTGCACGTCGTTGTGTATGAGGAAAATGATACATATGATTGTAGGAAGGACGATTTACGCACCGGATCCTTATCAGACAATCGCCATTGCTCTTTAGTCTCTTCCCCAGTTTTGTCAAGTGTGAGGGTGTACATTTGGTGTTGAGAAGAAGCGCACAGGAGCCATCGTCCGTCTGGTGAGTAATTAGTGTACATGGGCGCAAACTTGAGGGATATTTGTTGGACATGCTTGCTTTCTGCGCCAAGCATCATGTTCATACAACTTGAAACCTATAGCAATGTTCAAACGCACGTCTTGCATCCCAGAAGACAATTCTACGATCTCTTTGGCTCGAAGTGCAGAACAGATCGGGATGCGTCGGATTCCAAGAGACATAGTCAACCTCGTCAATGTGTCCGCCAGTAAACATCGTAGCGGATCGAGGCTCCATCTATCCATACATTCATTAGAGGGTATCCTGGCCGTTGTAAGTTCATTCGAGACGCACACTCTTTTGCGGTGTCCAAACCCGTGTGATTTTGTCAATGCCCACAGCAGCTAGCTTTTTGCCGTCGCAATTCCAGGCGACATGGTTCATCGCCTGTGTACTGGTTATGCGATAGTCTCTGGGCTTGAAAGCAGAGAAAGTTGGAGGCTACAGGCGCAGAATCAGAACATTTCGGAAGGGTCCCGTTAATCAAGTAATGCCGAGCTGTTCAGGGTGGTTTCTATCGTACATGTACGCCTCTAGCAGCAAATGTGGTATGTGGAGGCGGAGAGGGTGGTCTCTCAGGAGGTGGAATTTCCTCGATTTCATCCTTTCCACCGTTTTGTTGGATAGACATAATAATTATAAGTCAAAAGCAAGATTGATTGTTGATTACGAAATATGTTCGCTCAGATCGATGTTGAGGAAAATTTTCAGATTGCGATGGATAGGTATAACAAACGGAAAGCATACGAGGAAAGCATATGAAGGGAAGTATATGTACTTGGAGTTCATCAAGAGCAATTGAGAGCAGTATAAGCGCAGAAAACATGTACGTAGAGCGAGTAAAAGACAGTAGTAGTACACATGTCGAACCCTGTTCGAGGAGACGAGCATTGCATAGCAAAGCAGAGCAAAAAACGACGAGCGAGATCGAGACTGTAGAGAGCAAAGATGGAAAACTAAGACGAATGTCAGAGAAGAGCAATACGAAATCAGAGCAAGTATGAGCAAAGCAGTACTTCGAGGGGGAAAGAGTTAAATAAAGTCACATTTCGAGAACAGGAGCCACAGCAATTCTGTTGGGTATCATCCGACCAAATTAATCACGGAAACTGTACGCGTAGACCTGGTGCTCAGTCGTAGACGGCGGTCTAACGACCACGTCGGGCAACAGCTCATCTTGCCTCAAGATGGCTCGCATCTTATTGGTGTCCGATCTAGCAAGATTCAGCGGCTTCAGATTGTGCTTGTTTCTTCTAGAACGAGGCGCATCCGGGCTAGCATTCTCATCCACTGGCATGGCCTTTGCTTTCTTCGAGATAGCAGCACCTTCCTTCTTGGCAAGCACAAGAGGACGGGTTCCTGGAGAGTTGGCAGCTTGAATACCTGTTCCAACAGCACTATTTGTATCGCGCTCTTGGAGCAACGATAGAGGTCGCAGACCTCGTGGGGATTCCGGCTTGGAGGTGTTTTGTGTAGGCGGAGATGCTTTAGAAGCCTTGCGCTGAAGTTTGCTGGATTTCGGCATAAGAGGTCGTACCGCTCGGGAAGACCATTGAGCAAGAGAGGACATGGCGGACGTCGACGACGTCGAGGTCGCGTTGGGAGGCATGATAGTAGCGTTTTCATCAGATTTGATATATACAATGCTGGAGCGACGGCTAGAGGCTGAAGAAGAGCGATTCTTGTTAGTCGGGTTTCTATATTGGTGAGATGCGGTCGATGTTCTGTATTGACTGGACGAAGGCAGTGGTGGCACTATATCCTCTGAGCCGCGTTTGTGAGCAATGTTGTTATGAGGGGTACTCTCAGCTTGAGGTCCGAATTCCATTCCATTCACGAAGTCTTCAAATAGTGTAACAGTGGAGGCGGCAGAGGGAGGTACAATGTTGTGCATCGACTGGATAGACGACCGGGCCGTATCAACACCATGAGGGACTTCAGCACGTAGACCTAGAGAACGAGTAGACATCGCCCGACCAAGAAGTGGGCCCCTGGAATCGGTTTGGCTAACAATTTCCTCAGGGGTAGCGCGCAGGTTTGATAAGTCGTTGGGGATAGAGTCCGCGCCGAAGACAGTGTTCCTGCGAAATTCAACATTGCTGGGAACAGCAGTGTACTGCCCAAACCGGTTCTCAATGACACGGCCAAGCTCAGTACTCCAGTAACTCAAAGATTGGACGCCATCCTTTCCAAGACCAAGACTAGAAAAACGCGTAAATATATTTCGGGTATCTCAAACCCAAACACCAAACATACCTTGGCAAGCTGAAGTGGTTGCGTTTATGAGCAGATATCTTGCGGCCACGAGCTTCCCGCGCTTTAGTAGCTCCCGCGCGGGTTCTCGCTGGAGTTGAATGCATCTCCGGAGAGGAAAAATCTTCACCGAATTCACTCAACGCTTTCAGGAGCCGAGCAGATTTCCCGTCTCCTCTAGTCCTGCTCGTACTTCGACTGCGACTCCTTTCACGACTGATCTCTAACTCAGCCATAGCACGTTTGCGCCACGCAGCGGGAGGGGAGTCCCTGATCTTCATGTTATCACCGACTTTAAGGCCCGGAACGAGAAGAGGTAAAACACCGGCAGTAAGTGCGTCGATCTCGTTCATATCATCGACAGGGCCAAAGGAAAATTTCCCTGCTGATATAGAAGAATAACTTTTCTTATGCTTTGCAAGGCGGGCAGCACGGACATTTGGAGGCGTAGGTGGAAGTGGGAAAGCAGGTGGAGGGCTGGGACTAGCATTGAAGGAGATAGAGGTAGGCGTTTCCGGACCGACAGAAGTGACCGAGCGAGTGCGGAGGTGCTGCGAGGCGCGATTACTGCCAGAGACGGGGACGTCGACTGCGCTAGTAGTAGCAATTGGTCCATTGAGGAAGAGCTCGGCGCCAGCAGAAGGTCCCTTCTCGGGAGAACCATTGACTTGAATAGTTTGTGCCAACGCAGAGTAGTGCTTCTGAGCAATCATGATTTTGGAAGCAAACGCAAGTGACTCATCAGCACCGGAAAAGTATGAGCTCGCCTTTGAATCTTTTCTAATGCGACCGAATTGGGCGCTGGTTTCGGAGTACGAGCGGCTGTGAAGGTTGACTGGCATGGAAGAATCTCCGTCCTGAATAGGAAGAGGAGGTGTGGTTGGTTCGTCTGCATTTTCCTCCGGCGGCAACACTGAGAGTTTGGGCATAGGTGACATCATACCGAGTGCACGGCTGACCTTGCTTTTACCGTCGGCGGCGTCGCCGTTAGTGAGCCATACATCACCGCTACGTCGGCCCTCGACCACAGTAACACTAGCGCTGCGTTTGTACTCGTAGGACCACTTGACAGTGTCAGAATTGGGTGTAGCTCCACGGAGAAGGTTGGTGGGTAAGTCATCAGGAGAATCGAACAATCCCGAAGGTATCGGAATAGGTGACCGGAAGAGGATATTAAGTGCCAGGATAGGTGAAGACATGGTTACAGACAACGTGAACAAAATTGAAGTCGCCAAAGAAGCGGGGATGTTCTGTGATAGAGTGATCAGATAAGGCAATGAAAGTCCCTGAAGTATGTGTTAGCGAAGAGAGTAGGCACCAAGGGAGAAATTTTCGTACCAGAGGAACCCAAATGAGAATCAACCAACCTATAGAACGATATATAGAAACGTCCAAATTAGTGCCAGGTAGGGGCGTCGAACCACCCTCCTTCTCAGAGTCCTTGTATCCATATCCACCTAGAACTTGCGCGTTCGACAATGCAGGTGTTACCGGCCTAGACGAAATCGCACCCGAAGAAGGCAACAGCGTCGTGTGCAAGTTAGGAGAACTGGCATTGTGTACACTCTCAGCTTGGGTGGCAGGATATGACCATGCAGAGAGCGTAGTGTGCGATCCGTTCGACGATGACAGCCACGAATTCTGGGACCCAAGAAATCTTTCACGCGGGTGATGAGGTAACGGGGAAGGAATACGCCTGAAGGGGTCTGGTTCAGAGAGGCTTTCGGAAGTGGGGGACAAGGGGCCATGTGGAGAAGGGAGAGGAGGGACCGGAGGAATCGCGTTGACCTGTGGCGTAGAGGTTCCGAACCAATACGAGGATTTAGCAGGAACAGAAGGATGCGACGCTGTCTGAGGTCGACCGCTGTGACGAGATGTAGTGACAGTACGGTGTGTAGAAAATGACCAAGCAGAAACAGAATCCCGACGGGAGCTGGCATTGGACGTAATCCAAGAGGCACCGTCACGAATAGCATCAATCTCTTCCGTCGCGAAGGATGGACGGGGCTCTTCCACTTGTCGCATTGGAGACCAAGAATCAGGATCCTCATTCATAGACGCCAAATTCCTTCGAATCATGAGGAGAGTGACCGCAAGACCGATGAAGGCAGCACTGCCCATGATCGCTAATGTGGACGAGTAAGCGACCAGTCCAACAAAGAGACTGTTCAAGCCAGCAGCAGATAGGATTCCCGCTACAGCGGTTGATGTGAGGATCAAGATAGAAGAGGGTCCCCACAACATCCAGTGTTTTTTCCCGAATGATACGGAGCGACCCAGTCGGATGTGCAAAAGTGTCAACCCGGCGACGACAAGCAGGCATGTTTGCCTGACTGTCAAGATAAACCAGAGTCGAACCGAAGAGAGAGCTTCCTGACCGGTCTCGTAGCCTGTAGGTCCTCCAGTGGATTCGCTGATGGCCTCCCAGACGAAAATGGACAGCGCAAGGATATCAAGCGACGCAAGCCAAACATGACTGTGAAAGGTTCAGAAACTATACTTCCGTCTGAAAAAGATCACTCACCTCTTGTCTGCCGCTGAGAGAGAGCGAAAGTTTGGAAGACCGAATTCAGACTGAACGAAGTCAAGTTAGCTCCATGAATGTGTAACAAAAAAGGACATTTAAACGCACAGGAGCAACTCGGCGACTCAAGGGATGAGGAGGTAAAATTGGAATTACAATTCGAAGAACAACAAAAGCTGAACACAAGAACGAAAAAAAAGCCAAAGCAAGAGCAGGGATAAGAGGAATCATTTGTTCAGAAGTAGATTATCGTAGATTCGTCGATTGATTCTGAGAGAGCGTTGATGCGTCGTGCGTTAAGGGCGTAAGGCCTGCGTGAACGTGAGCCAGAGAAGGCTGTAAGAACACTGGAAATTTCGTGGGCTTTAGAGGAATGAAGTCGGAACGAAGAAGGCAGACGTTATTTGTTTGTTCAAAGTTGAACTTTATGATTCAATTGAAACACGGACCCTTGTGGACCTGCATACATATACAGTCCAACATCATGTGATCGTTTAATTTGAGAGGTCTAAGTGATCGCCCGCCCCTGCTGTTGCTTCAATTTGACGCATTCGCTTTAATGTGGACTATGGACAATGGGTAGGCATGTACAATAATGGCTAGCAAAGATTACTCCAATTATTTGAGTATACTAAATATGTATATGACAGTGTCACTGTGAATGCGTCCAGATACTAGGTGCTACCAAGTCTTTCTCGTCCTTGCGTTGGCTCTAAGTGGATGAGTATATGTATCAGAGATCATGGCTGCTCTGCTCGCTTCATTTCAGCTCCCTGGATTGCCACCTCGAGGTCTTCTGAAAGGCATCTCTCTCTCTCTCTCGACCCCGCCTATATGTCTGCTGTCCTGACCATTGCTGTCCTATCGCCGTCTCCTTGCTCGTCGATGTCCCTCTTCGTCATGTCGGCGTCGCGTTCCTGCTCCTGTTCCTGCTCTTGACCCCTCGACTTCGATCCGATATCCAATTCGACAGGTTCCCTTGCCAAATCGTCCACATCTCTGCCCTGTAACCCTTGCAACCTATGCTCAAGATTCCCGCCACCGTGACCCGTAACAGTACCCAAAGCGGGGATGCGCTCTGCCTCCAAGACGGCCTCGTATCTCTGCAGTAACAACCTCTCCACCCACCCTTTCTCTGGAAAATTCTTCTCCCACTGGTTGTGTAGATGAATGCCGAAAATTTGAGAGAGGGCGCGTGCAAGAGCGGGTGGGTTTCCAGTGTAAACGATTTCAGTTCCCATACCCAAGCCCATGCTCGGGGCAACGTCCTTGTCAATGCCAGACAGTTGTTGCTTTTTCGTTGTTGGATTTCCCACCACGGAAACGCCGTTCGTTCCAGGCTTCATCTTAGACCAAGGCATCCACCAGCTTGAACGTACGCTCGAACCGCCACTTTGTTCCTCCCACCAACTGATGCCAGCTTTTTGGTCCTCCTTGAAGGGATCGGGAAGTCGGTTGTCTAGTCGACAAGAGCGTCCGTCAGTGAAGCACCACGGCAATACCTATGAATGATACAACGAGATAAGATAGATAGAAAAGATTCAATGTACGTAGGATCACGGAGATGTACCTTGAAAGGTCGAACGCCGCCCCTCAAAAGCCGTCTGTAAAGCTTCAGATAAAGTGTGCTTCCCCAATCTGTTGAATGTGGACGTGGTGGTGAGTCTGTCGCCATAATGTGAACAGCTTCGCAAAGGTATGGTGAATGGATATGAAAGCGCATGAGCGCTCCGTTTAGCGGGGTGTATTTTTTATCTACGAGAAAAAGAAAAATTAGCAATGAAGCAACGTAAAGAAAGAACTCGAAGAAGATTGCAGTTCACCATAGCAGTCCCACTGTGTAACAAACTCATGCTCCAACAGTGGTTCTAAATCCCTCGTCAACAGAAAATCCATATCGACCCAAACGCCACCAAAATTCCATAGTAATAGCAGACGAATGAGATCTCCGTCGAGCCATGCCTTAGAATCCGATAACAGAAGTCGATGAGCGGATGGAAAGATATTTCGCTCAGACTCGGCCTCGTTTTCGTGAGCATGATATTCTGGATCAAGCTCCGTACCTCGTGCCAGCAGTGCAATATCAGCCACTCGAACATCGAATGAGCCTCTTTCCGAACCGTCTGTATCGCCTTGATCGCCCTCCACAGCTCCATACCTCCTAAGATACTCTCGCAATATCGGGTTCCCTCTCATATCCCCATTACTCCACAACACGAGTTTAGAAGTTGCAAGATTCTGGGTGGCAAAGAATGATTTGAGCATGTATTCTTGTCGTGGACCGAATAGGGCCAGATCGGAACGCCAATAGGTGTGGAACTGGGTTCGTGAACGATGAGCGGGATGGGATATTGCTGGAATCTGACTCCGCACTGTCCCAGCAAACTCGTAACAATCCAACCCAAACCGCATTTCCAAACCAGCGTGAACATCCGTTGCTCGTGCTCCAAACAGGCGCTCAGTGACATTATACCTCCGACTAGGGCGATTGAAGCATCCTGCCAAAGGTTTCACAGGTAGAATCTCCTCTCTTGCAAACTTGCGTGAGTAGAAAGCCAGCTCGATGTGAGGCTCATATATCCGGAGTAGGAGGTAAAGCAGAGTGACGAAAGCGATTAGAAGAAGAGTGTAAATGATTTTGGGTAGAGTGGAAGGGGATGGATTTTTCACTCTGCGGAGGTTTATTCGTCGAGAATTGGTGTTGGTAGTGACAGGATGGCCCCGGTAAAGGGCACGAATACTCTTCCTGATATAATAGACGGGCGTTCGTAACAGTAGTGACCCTACTTGGCGTACAAAACGCGGTACGGGTATAGGTATAGGTGGTATTGGTATATTGTAGTTCCAATTAGAGCCATTAGTTCGTACAGGCGACAACGAGGGGCCCCGTCTCCGAGAGCTAGGGTAAGTCGAATATGATGAATACCCGTAACCTCCTTGGCCATACGAAGCAGTAGATGACCTTTTTCGGTGTCGGTGTTGGGTTATGGGGTTCGGAGATGCGGAAGCAGAGGCAGAGGCAGAAGTTGAGGCAAAGTGTTCAGTGTCGTTGCCGTCGTGAGAGCCGTCATTGTACATCGGTATCGTTGTTGGGAGCCGGTCATAGCTCATGTGTAGCGCGTAGCTCTGTCTATAGCTGCTTCAAGCCAAACTATAGCTGGAGTACTAACAAGTTGAATTTAGTCAGTGAGTTGGCAGTTTCTATTAGCTAATTGACCACACAGCTAGTAAGATTTAGATACCTCCTTCCGCAAAGATTGAGGACGTATGCAATGTTCAGAGCCTCTCAGGTCGTGCTCGATGGTTGGCGTAAGAAACTTTTGCCGGCCGGCATTTATATTTCGACTTCTCTGAATCTCTTCTGAAATTACTACCACTCTTTACGTATCCAGCATCTTGGGCTCAGTTGCTTGCTGATCGTGTATCTATCGCAAGTCACTATTGGATTCATTCCTCAACTTCTGACCACCATGCCGAAGTATCACTAGTGGCTCCTTCCTACAATGACCAGCGCTGCTACATATGCACAAGACATCGAACGTATAGGTATCGGCCCAGCCATAGACACAATCTTATCCACGATAGAACGGGGCATCACAGTATTTAGTGCTGGGCTTTGCTGATTCCTTACGCATTATCTCCTTGACCTCCCTCCGCTTATCTCGATTTCCGCTTGCTTGTTGTACATAAACTCAACTTTCTAAAGACTCTATCCCGTCTGTTCTTTTGTTACATTCAAATGCCACATGCAGTAATTCTTTTGGTCCTGTCTACTGCGCTACACCCTGAGACAAATCGGACTTGGCACGCCTCTTGCCCTCTTTCACCACCGCTGGGATCACGCTGGGATCACGCAGGGAACATGGCATGTTATGCACTTTTGTTATCGGAGGTATTATCACTGTGATCACGTCGACTCCGGATGTCAGAAGAAATGGGGTGTTGAACAGCTATGTCTGAGGACAGTTCGTAGGTCGGTGATGAATACAAGGCAAAAATCATGGTAAATTCACAACATGCATCATGAGATCGAGTGGGGAGTTGGTACAGGATTTGGATTTCACAGTTATCAATCTGACCCGCCCACATCACATACATATCCTGCTTCGAGAGCATCCAGAATATACTCAAGGTATTCCTGGTGGCCAATAGCCAACGCTCGGGCAGTTTGTTGTGTTTTGGCTGCCATCTCGAAATCAATCATACGCCACCCATGCGTACGAAATGTGAATGGAGAGACAAGGCTTGGGAGGCCAGGAGGGCAAGCTGGAGCTTGTAAAATGTTCGCGTATCGGATGTCGTTCTCACTAAGAACCCCAAGATGGCCAATCTCCTCGAAAAGTGTATTCAAGTCCTCACTATATCATGAGTGAGGTTCAGAAATCTTGTGAGAGTATCAAGTATGTAGTAGAAAATAAGACTCACCGAAGTTCCGGAGAGACGGGCGAGCCGATGGACAAGTGGCCACCCAATCTTTCCTCAACCAAGATACATAATTTGTTTCGTGTAGAGCGAAGGATGATCAACTTGATCAACTTGAGCATCCCTAGAATCTGGATTATTGACGAGTGTTTGATTCTCGGGCAGTTGCAATCTACAACCTGGGGGGATTTCTGCTTCAAATAGACCATAGCATCTCGGAATAGCAACACCTTGAAGACATTCCATTTCTTCATAAAACCACGCCTCTCGGTAAAGGTCAGCGCAACGATGTAAGCGGGCAAACTTGAACACAAGCTCTGGCAAGAAGTGAGTGGAATCCGATAGGACGGCGTTTTCGAGAGAGTACACTATTCCAGTACGACCGCTTCCAAGGAATGTGCTGAGGTTGGTCTCAAGTGTGAGATCACCGGGCGGTGGTAAAGCGCTAGGTGGACGAATAGGAGCCTCTTCCAGAAAGTACCCTGCGAAGGCACCTGTCGGTCTCTTGCGAGGGCGAATCAAATCATTGGGAAGCTTGACGCGTTTTAGCTCAATTGAGATGGTGGTTCTGACTGTGTCCTGGCTAGCATCGCAGTGCAAGACAACTTTTCTGATTGAATTCTGAATCTGTAAAGTTCATGAAATATAAGCACCAGATATATTCGAAGATGTTGTACTGACAGTCAATTTGGACATGAAGCTCGGGAAGCGGGTGGGGAAAGAGACAGCAACTTGCAGCCTTTGCAAGTTGGGCAATCACTAGCAGGGTCACTTACGTGTACATGTATACTACCCGGAGTGATTCAAATTGTGGACCTCCGGGGACCAACTCGGAAGATCGCCTTTGTATCAACGATAATTGAAGTGACTCATCGTTTGAGCTAGGTTCGACCTGACGAACTCGAGGAACGCCTTTGAATTTCGACATCGTATTCGCAGGCCTGATCAACACGCTCTAGATACTGTACTTGTTGCCAAGGAAGGGAGTGGACGAAGATACAGAAAGATACATGCAAGTGTTGAAGACAGTCTGAGGGTCAGTGGTAACACAAAATGATTCGAGGTTATATATATTAATAGCATGTAAGTAGTGGCATAACATCGAGTGACTATAGTTGATATGAGACTTTGCGTTTATCAATCTGACCCACCCAAATCACATACATATCCTCGTTCAAGATTATAAAGAGTAAGTTGGAGGTATTCTTGGTGGCCATGGTTCAACGTTGCGGGGGTGTCTTGTGTTTTCGCTGCCATCTCGAAATCAATCATACGCCACCCGTGCGTACGAAATGTGAACGGTGATACAAGGCTTGGGAGGCCAGGAGGGCAAGCTGGGGCCTG
The DNA here is from genome assembly GCA_028011325.1 of Lentinula lateritia. Lineage (NCBI taxonomy): Eukaryota > Fungi > Basidiomycota > Agaricomycetes > Agaricales > Omphalotaceae > Lentinula > Lentinula lateritia. The sequence continues at coordinate 175,939 of JANVFT010000025.1, read as the reverse complement.
TAAGATGTTCGCGTGTCGGATGTCGTTTTCATTAAGAATCCCAAGGGGGCCAATTTCCGCAAAAAGTGTATTCAAGTCCTCACTAAGTACATCGTTAGCGAGATTCAGAAATGTTCAAGAACGTAATAGCGCAAAAGAAGACTTGCCGAACTTCTGGAGAGAAAGGTGACCCGATGGGGAGTCGGCCACCCAATCTTTCCTCAACCAGGATACATAATTTGTTTCGTGTAGAGCGAAGCTCTGTGATCAAAGGATGCACAACTTGATCAACTTGAGCATCCTTAGAATCAGGATTATTGACGAGTGTTTGATTCTCGGGCAGTAGCAATTCACAGCCAGACGGAATTTCTGCTTCAAATAGACCGTAGCATCTCGGAATAGCAACACCTTGAAGACACTCCATTTCTTCATAAAACCACGCTTCCCGGTGGAGGTCGGCGCAACGATGTAGGCGGGCAAATTTGAACACGAGCTCTGGCGAAAATTGAGCAGGGTCCGATAGAATAGCATTCTCAAGAGAGTACACTATTCCAGTACGACCGCTTCCAAGGAATGTGCTGAGGTTGGTTTCGAGTGTGATACTACCAGGCGGTGGTAGAGAACTAGGTGGACGAGGTGGAGCTTCTTTTAAATAATAGCTTTCGAAACCTTCCGGTACCTCATGAGGGCGAATTAAGTCATCGGGAAGCTTGATACGGTTCAGATGAAGTGGGACGAAAACTCCAGTTTGAACATTCTGGACTACGTCGAGCAAGACGACCTTGCTAATGGAATTTTGCACCTAGACGATGTAGCGGGACGAGTCAGTATACCGTTTCACATTTGCAAAGAGGTTATTAACGTACAACGATTTTCAACATGAGTTACGCCAAACTTCGATGGGCTTATGTCAGAACTAGCACTCAGTATTTATAGTAATGAAAACAGTCAGGATCGATATCCCTTCTCAATATACTATTCTTCCTTGTGATTATTGGCCTTGCGCCACGACAGGTTGTTCAGTCCCTTGTTCTTTCAACTGCACAGTGCACAAGCACTCAGTATTCAGGCCTTATACTAGCTTATACTGCGCAACAAGACATGCAAATATTGTATGCCACTGTCAGGCCACTGTGCATGGCAAATGCTCGGGAGTATCAATTTACATGCGATTAATATATTGCAGGCCACGTGGCAAAAACTCGGCTGTTTCCTTGAGGGTTATTGAATATTATGGAATCAAAAAAGGGGTGCCTTTCAGGCGCCGTCATTGAATGTTTTTTTGTGAGTAACAGGGAGTAACTGAGTGAGACGAGAAAAAGTAATCGTGACAGAGAGTCACAGTTCCGTGATATCCCGTGCCGATCACAAGAAATTAATACAATTCAATTCAGTGTTACATTTGGCCAAATAAGGAGAAACTACAACCATGAGAGAAAATTAAAATTGTATGGAGTGGCGTATATATATAAGGACAATACTTCCGTAAACTACAGCCTCGTAATTATAGCGCCGGTGAATGGCAGGGCCTGCTACCAGTCAATAGGTAGGTGAGCCTGTGTAAGCACTACAGTAGATTGGATGCTGATAATTGTAACCTGTTTGTAGCTTTTCTGTACTACTAACCTTACTTGGTGGGGGCTAATGTACCTGAATCGCAGATAGAAAAAGCAGTGCACGTAGGGTGCGCCGCAAGTAGATGCAGCTACCTAACCAAAAGGGGATGTATGACTCAAAAAGGATTGAAAACTTTGGTCTATACTCAACTCTTCAACCTCTGAAGAGGTAGCGGGAATATACTTGGGTGTACATATTCTCAAGGCTTGTTACTGGTGTAATTCGGTATAATCTGTCCCCCAAGTACTGGAACAATCGATTCCTTGCCAATTGCGGGTGCCACAATGTAAATGAATTGCAGAGTACGTAAGGACTGAAATTACAGCGAAGACTGGAGTTGTGGTTTTTGAGTCTTGTGAACCATCACTAACAAGTAACTGTGATTATTGGCCTTGTGCCACTAGGAATTGCCACTATAGCTCTGTCCCTTGTTGTTCTAATGTGCAGTTGAAAGAGTCTCAACATCGGAGTTCAACATGGTGGTCCCCATTACATCGGCACTTTAGAAATGTCTACAAACTATATAAGTAGCAGCAGAATTGCCATTTGTCTTGACATACTCTTCCAAATTTTACCAGTACCGTCAACGTCTCCACACAGATAAACTGAGATTGGTAAGAACCTCAGAATCTTTACTTGAACTGGCAGTGTATTGATGAAATTAGTACTTCTTGATGAAATTAGTACTTCCAACTTCCAAGAACTCAACAAATTAAATGGCTAATCTACCAGGAGTCCCATTTTTGATTCTTCCTCATGATACTATCCGCTGGAGGGATGTCCATCCCAACATCATATCTGCTCTCGAAAGTGTATTTTGTTACCATGATTTCCCATTCCGCCCTATACCCACTCGTGACTTTGTTACTGCTACCACTGCGGTGACCGAACATCGAGCACACAACCTGCACCTCGAAGGATTCACCATGCCCGCAACACAAGCCACAGCTCTTCAGCAAGCTCAAATCAACCAACTCATTGTCCCATTGCCGCAGGATTGGACACCAATGTCGGGAATCCCTCTTGGTCAAGCTCAAGTAAGCACTGACAAGAATAGTCATACGGGAACAAGCACTACAGTGCAAACACTTTTTGATTCTGCTGACAGGCTGCAACATATCTATCGGGCCTTTGAGCTATGGGATCGAATGGAGCAATTTGCCATGGGCCTAGTCAATGTTGTTCCTGGCCCTAATTTTCAGCAGGGTACCAGGCAGGGATTATTGAGGCCATTTCCCATGCCGAACCTAGGACCACACTTGCAGCCTCATCCTCAAGAACTTCCAACTTGGCCAAGCCAGCATGATATTCAAACTCAAGTTGATCCTAATCTACCTCCTGTAGATAGTGCATGGACACTAAGACCTGGCGACTCTCTACCCTCTCTGAGAACTCAACTAAAACATGCCGCTTTTCTTCGGGCTTGGTTTGAGGCTCATTTGCAGAAACCATCTGTCATCATGGTCGGTAGTGAACCAGCCGTACAAGATCAATTCTTTTCTCAATTTCTCGAACCAATAAATGCTATCTTGAAGGTCAGTAACATACTGTGATAAGTCTACTACCTGACAACTATGACTATGTTCATAATCTAGACAAGATTTGATATTACTCAGAACTATCCACTCTGGGGCCGTGCGGTCCAAAAACACCATCGAAATGTGGCCAATCTTCGAACACTCAATGGTGGTCTCAGAAATGAGGAAAGCTCTGCCGGAATGCCTGACTTCATCAATCTTGCCAGTGAGACAGAACACAATAGCCGCGGTGTTGGTGAAGTGAAGACATTCTGGTCTTATCCAACTGCCACATATAACACAATCTTCCTGGGCAATATGGTCGATGATGATGGGAACTTTGTCAGCTGGAGAGTGGGAAAGGGTTTGGTTCCGAAGATGATTAAACAGGTATGTTCCTTTTGATTCACGTCGTTATCTCCTAACTAGACCAATAACCTAAATCTCATGTTTGCAGATATGGGGAGAAGTTGTCATGTTCAACAGTAGATTCGGATTTTGGACCAATGGTCACATTGTCTTTCTTTTTGTTCGCACATCCCCCCATGACCTCACATTCAGTCATGCTCGCCTGTGGACCGACCCACATGTATTTCTAGGTCTTGTTGGCCTGTCAATGGCATGTGTACATGCTTCCTTGTGCCCGAATCAACAAGCGGAACAAGCACTCGTTGATCACTTATGTCCTCCACAAATTCGGAGGTGCCGAAATAGTCCTCCACGCAGTGCTCTTCATCCAGGCCAGCCTCACCCTTTGGCTTGAGATGCAAGCATCCGGTTTGTTTACATACACAAGATATTTCATGTAATCAGCCATTGTTCAGACTGACTATGCCAATTAATCCACTTGCCTGTATACTGACACAACAACGGGTTTAACAAATACATAGACTAGCAGAATTATACATAGATGCTTTCCTGTTGTGATTTCACATTAGATTGTCCGACCGAGCTAAGCCAAGCTTTCTCAAGCTGGCCTTAACAGCTGAAATATCATGTCCAGAACAAATCTTCATCCGCATCTGCGGCTCGCCAAGTTTCAACTTTGGTGAGATTCGGAACCTGATCAGTAGGTAAGATATGTAATGTCGAGGGGCCCGTGTTGACGGATCCCACTCGAGGTCTGAATTTTTGAACTTCACAGTCTCTACTCATACCGCTCGAAATGGTATCCGACGTTGCCGGACCATGACTGACAGCTTTGATAGTTGCACCCCTTCGACACTGCGGTCATCAATTCATATTCTGGAAGATTTGTAAATTTTGAAGGAAGTGAACGTAGAAAAAGAGTTTTGGATTTGCAGTGTCTTATGCCACGGTAAACATTTGACGCCCGTCAGTCTCTCTTGCTTTACACCATGTCGACATGTGTTCCAGTAAGGCTTGTTTTTGATCTGCTATTATCCTACGATGTCGAGACTTTGCTCCTACAGCATCATGATTGGTTTACCGCTGCGCTAACATTTGGACTTTGTTGCGGCTTGGTCATTTCATATGTCCCCCAAGTCAGTTTATTTGAACGTTCTATTCACATTCCAAGTTCTCAATCAATGTTCATAAGCACTACCGAATCATTTCCAGTGGCTCTTCAGAAGGATTGAGCCCCGTTTTCTTGCTTCTTGGAGTGACCAGTGCTGCTTCAGGGATGTTGAACATGTACGCGTTTCCTCGGTCACCACTGGAACTAGCTGATATAATGTCTAGGTTCACAATGCAATGGGGCATAATCCGATGTTGTCATTTTCTTGTACGTGGCTCCCACACTACCTTAGGGACAACGTGATCGACCTTCCACGTTGGTAGAGCTTCGGAAGCTGCATAGAAATGACGGCCGGAGTAATACAAGTTTCCCTGCAGTGGGCCATGTTCTCGCTAATGTGAGTCTCAATTCTGCATTTTACTTTACGCCTACCAATATGCCTACAGATTGGTCTTGTACATGATATACTATCCTCCACACCTCAAATATGTTAATTTGGGCTTCGAATACGATGAATCGCACCCGTTAAGGCTATCGAAGAGTACAGAGAAGACGAAAGAGTGGAAAACCTCCATCGTCGTGAGCTGGTTTGCCATAGCGCATCTGTGCGTTTTAGCGGCCATATTCGCTTCCTGAACTTTTCACTGACGCTTTTTACATACTTGCAGTTCCATTATCTCTATCACAACCGGCTTCCTACTCGCCACGTTTCCTACATCCCCCTCTCCATCACCAGAACCATCACCAGAACCAATTCCTATACCTTCGCCAGTCGACAGTAACATGGCGCACTCAGTTGCTCAATGGGCCACTTTCCTTGGTGTTTCTTCCGCTATCCTTGCCGCAATACAATATATCCCTCAAATAGCACACACTTTCCGACACAAAGTCGTCGGTGCCCTTTCCATTCCAATGATGTGCATTCAAACCCCAGGCGCAGTCCTAATGGTCCTCTCGATCGCTCTTCGTCCGGGTACCAATTGGACTTCATGGGCTACGTTTGCTGTCGCGGGTATAATGCAAGGAACACTCCTCGTTATGTGCATCTGTTGGAAGATTCGTCAAAAGAGACTTGGACTGGACGATTTCGGGCATAATATCGTAGAGGATACATTATCGGAATCATATCTTTCGACTACATCCTCTCTAGCAAACTCTGGTCATCGGCATCCTGCCGCAGATGTAGACGTTCCTGGACTCGTGGTAGAGGATGAAGATGCGGTGGCAGTTCGAGTTGCACTGGCGAACGCGTTGGAATCGGCTGTAGAGGGTGATGTGAGGAGCGGAGGCGTGAGGGAAGTGAGAGAGATACCCATACATGCATATCATGAACAGGACGATGAGAATATTCCGCTATTAAGCAACGGAAAGCAAAGCTTTGCTCCTGCTCCTCGCCGTTGGTTCGGATTCTAATTAACATCACCTTTGTATGCATATTAGTTGTACGAAATACACATAAAATGTAATCGATGAAAGACCCGTAAACTACTGAACCCAACGAAGTCGAGGAAGGGTAATTCAGAACGACGAGCACATTATTATTAGAGTGATAAATCCTGTCATGAATAAAATTCTCGTCATTTGTACAATTTATCTACGCAATGGACGCAGTGATCATGAGTACTATTCGTGTGTGATACATAAATTAGGCGAAGTATGTTACATTACAGTGTTATAAAAATGGGACATTCTTCATCTCACCTGCAGCCAATAAATCCTCATCAAACGCGTCGTCCGCTGCCACTTCATCTACCTCATCTTCACCATGCGGATCATACTCCCCATTATAATCATCGTTTGGGTCATCATGAACATACTCCTCCTCATCATCATCGCCGAAGTTCATGTCCTCTAGGGAGCCAGGCATACTGGTTGTACTCCGCCTACGCTCGCGTCTACCGCCATTCCATCCATCATCGTCATCCTCGTCTTCTGACCCAGCATATGAAGACGAGGAATACGATCGTGTGTCGGGGCTATCGCTTCTGCGGTCCTTGAGTATTGAAGAGCTACTACCATTACCCGAAAATCCTAGCGTACTGCTTAACCGCTCGAACGAAGACATCTGCTGCAACTTCATGTTTCGTAACGGCTGCTCGTCATCCGAGGCACGCGATGACGCCGCTGCTACAGCAGCAGCGACTTTCGGAATGTTATTCTGTCTAGGGCCAACCAAGCTGAAGTTTCTTATCCGCGCGAATGTGCTGGAATCCGAACGCGCACTGAGGGCGGGCGACGGGGGTGAGAAATCGGGAAGGGGAAATTCTTGCATAGGTGGTTTCCAGAAATTGAAGTCGGTGAATTCTGGTGCCCATTTTCTATGTATGGGCGGGAACATTTGGTCGACAAGGTCCGTCATGTGGATATACCTGCAAGCCATGTTCACTTGAAAATAGTCAAATTGAAAGAAAGATTTTGCTACTGACGAGGATTTGTATCCCGCAAGCTCGAGCAGCTCGCATTTGACTTCACCTGCGGAATCGATGGTGAATATCCTAGAGCTAGGAACATTCACGGTTCGGTAGGACAGTGCGTCCGTTATACGGTTACCGAAACCGGCGTAGAACGGATTCCTCGAAGCTTCCCCAAATAATCGTTGAATGTCACGAAGGCAAGCCATCTTGAACACTTCCGGCTTACGCATGATCACCTCGCTGTAGGCAAAGCGAAAGACAATCAGGACACATTAAATTTCCAAAGAGCCACGAAGAACCCACCGATGTAGCGAAGCCATAAGCCTGTCCGGACTCATGATAACCGGGCCCTCCGGAAGCTGGTAATCATTCTGCTTGATACCCTTGAGATATCCTCTTGTAGCATCCGCCTGGCCAATCGCTCTAGACGTTAAATACATAATTTTGTAGCCGTTCCGGGTGATATCAGTGTACAATTTCGCTACTCCAAGATGCGTCCAATCTCTCCCGATCATAGCGAAAACATGTCCTAAGCCATCAGATCTGCGGACAATGAGAAGATTTGAGAGATTCCGATTTAAAGTCAGCGAAATAAACGATTGCATGTTTGACAGAAACCACATACTTCGTGATAGTGCCGTCAATGTCCGAGATCACAACGAGATCGGTGGAATCCCAGAGGAAGATCCTCGCTGTGCAGGCTACGACACCGCTCATGTACAATGAAAATGTTATCGAATTTGGGCCGGGTTTAAGGTTCAGAGATTTCTAGTAAAATGTCAATTGCTAAGATCATTCGCTTCTTAAGTTGGACTTACAAGTTGGTCCGAAGTTAGTCTCAACGTCTTGGCATACTTCCTTGAACTACTGTCCGTAAAAGCTGGTGTACGTTCAGGCTCAGTCGAAGATTGATGAACTGGAGTGGAAGGCAAGGCTGGAGCGGAGCCTGTTATTAACTCATCACGCAGTACGGGAACCTCGAGAAGTTTGGAAACCGGGACCTACAAGAGGCGAAAACACAATTAGTGTTGGATTAATCGAAGATGTCATTATCCGTACACCACTAGGAGCAGTAAATGCCTCCTTCATCTCTGGTCTAGCAATTTTATCTGACGAGCCTTCGGAATTTGTTGCGGATGGAACATTGGTTGACTTCCTACTCCGACGCCACCACTGAGCCCATGAAGACGAGGTCGGCGGTGGAGACTTCACTCCTCCGAGTGAGGGTCCTTTCATCTCCTCAGGTGGTTCCGACTTTGATCGTTCGAGAACGAGTTTTTTGCCTTCTGGGTCGGTGACAGGACTTATCTGGGCACTTCCTTCTTGGTCTTCATCTAATGCCGAAGTTGGAGATATTGGACGCATGGAAACGCGTTTTCCTTTACGCAAAATATACGAGTCGCGCCATATAGCTAGGGCGTCCATGAGAGGAGAGCCATCTCGTTGAGATATGAATCTAAATGAAAGCGGAAATTCAGCTAAAAAGTTGATGGATTAGAAAATTTGGAGGCGCACTGCTGTCGTGTCCACTTGAGAACAAGCCTTGGATCTCTGACTAATTGATCATTCTGGATGAAATCCTCAAACGATATTTTACCCTTCTCGAATAACCGCGCAGTCTCAAACTCGTCGATACCGGGCCATCTGCCGTCTGGAGAAAACACCCGAAAATGGTTCCTGTTCCTCATATTGTCAGAAAAACGACGGAGGTTGCGACTTTGTCGACCTCGGGAGGGTTCCTCATGATCATCACTTTCGCCCTCTACGTCGCTGCTGTCGTGTCCATTCCTTTCATTCTCCAGATATTCCACTAGGCTGAGCTCAAATTCGACCTTCTTGCCTTCGATCGATAACTTGAACACCGTGGGATCGGACTTGCTAACGCTCAGCTTTCCACTTGACCCGAAGCCTCCTGCGGCATCTAGCTTATCCTCTTGCCCCGTGAATTCTGCGGCTGCATCTGCATCGTTATACTTTGCAAGCAATGATTCTCTTTGTCTTTCCCTTGTAGGACTTTCGTCGAATCCAGGAGGCACACTCATACTCCTACCATGCATGTTACCCACCTCGTCATCAGGATTGACGCTGCTAAGTCCAGATAACATACTCTTTCCCTTGCTATCCCTTATTCCGCTACCAATTGTACGGCCCCGGCTGGAAGTAAAATTCGCGTTGTGTGGCTCAGAGGAAGTGAAGCTATCATGTTCTTCTTCAGGACCTATGGTTCCAAGGCCAGATTCAAACCTGCCGCCCTTGCCAAATGTGCTCTTCATGGGCGACGGAGTCGGAAAAGCGCCCCATTCCCAAGAGTATTCCTGAACAGGTGAAAGAACGTTTAATTTTCCTGGGCCGGGAAAGCGTTTCAAGGTTAAGGAAACGGGAGAAGCAGAATTGGGGGCGGATGAAGATGGGGAGGGAAAGGGGAGATCAGGCGGCGGTTCTGTTGTAGCTCTGCTAGGGAACGGCAATGTGAGTGATTTGGATTGCGAATTACTGTGGGCCGTGCGATAGCCGTGGTCACCACCGGGGAGAGTATCATCTTGGTGAACGTCGGATTCGGAATCTGGTGCATCGTCGATTACATGAGGCTGAGATTGTGTATGCGTGACATAAGGCATACTTGACACTGGGAGTCAAAATTGATGATTAACAGATGAATGTAATGTATAACACGACGCTCACCAGATTTACGCGTCGAATCACTAGGAAAGGCATATAAAGTCGTGTCGTCGACATCGTCGTTACCACGTATTGTTCGATCAGACCTTTCCCGATCATGCGAGCTGTCGTGTTTCTTTGTAGAAACACTAGAAGGAGTCTGCGGAAGTTGTTGTGAATGATAACCCGCTGTGTCTAGCGCAATTCCTATGACGAGTTTGATTTAGTCAGCTATACATGATTACACACTTAACCAGATCTACTCACCATCTTGATACCTAATCTCCGGAACTTGTATTTCAGCCACAGACTGTAGAGCGGCGTCTGCACATGCATCCTGTGCTTTTCCTGCTGGTGTACGAGTAGGAGACGGGGGTGGAGAGGGTAAACTGGAAGCGTGTGGTATCGAAACGGAGACGGAGACAGTGGATGCACGCCTCCGAATATGGTGAGGTTCAACTGAAACAGACGGAATTGTAAAATTTGAGGTCGATGCAGATGGCTTGTGGGTAGTAGGAGTGTGAATACGGCCAGAGGAAGTGTTCGCATTGTTATCACCGTCCACACCAGGACTAAATTGTACATCGTCCTCTGCGGGAGAAGGAAGTGCATTGAGATCCAAGGGCTCTGGCTCGTCTGCATCTGGAGTTTGGTCGCCTGCTTTCTTGGTTCCAAAACGAGTAGTCTCCACATCGATACTTGCTCGGGTGTTTTCATTTGCAGGAGATGATGGACGCAGTAGTGGCGAAGTGATAAGATCCTCTGGGACGTCATCTTCTGTTTCAAATATGAAGAACGCTTCTCCGGCCTCTCCAATCTTCATATCGAAAGGTATCGGATGACCATTAACTGAAACTGTCACCTGTGGAGAGCAAGAGATCAAGCAGCTGGTAAGGCCTGTCTAGCCCCAAGCATACCTTCTTCTCGCTGGGCCTGAGCACTTGCCATTTGCCGAATCTAACGTGAAATGGAGAACAGGCAAGCTCGGTACCTCCATTGTCTGCAGGCCTCTGAATAACAATAACATCGATGGCTCCTGTGAGCGTTGCCGGATTTATGTCCTTGTAGTATTGGTATGGCGCACTGATAGCATTAACGGCGCCTCGAATATAGTTCATGAAAGTAAGAGACAAGAGGTTGATTTAATAATTAACCATATCGCCGTTTTTGGGGATCGGAGCCTGATTCGGAGGAGTGGGGCGAAATCATATGAATTTTCACGTGTTTCTCTGTAGCCCTAACCCTAATAGGTCTGACAAGAAATAGATGGAGTTTATCGCAGAGTGTGTACACAAAGTCAGTTCCGCACTCCATGTACCCCAACTAAACACACTTTCAAATGAATATCAAGCTCTCAGATCTCGGAGCCTCCCACTCCTCTTCCTTCATTCCGTCTCCACTAATTAACGAACAAACCCTGGCTTGTCGTCTTAACTCCCTCTATTTTCGTCTGTCTCAACCAGAAGCAGCTCTCAGAACTCAGCACGTCACATACCAGGAGGTTTCCCAATACCCGCCACGTTACCCCCTCCGAAATTTCCATCGTTGACGGCGAACGCATTGGCATTAGTCGCGCTGGACGATGAAGCACTATTGAATGCCGCCGTCGTATTCTGAGCGTAAAAGTAGCCATCTGTCGAATTTGGTGTTTTTGGCTTTGGTGGAATCGGTTTTGGTTTTCTGGATGTCCTCTGACTCGTCGCTGACAGTGTCAAATAGGATGGCTTTTTAGATGATTTTCCGAAAGGGAGAGACTCGTCGTCGTTCTTTTCAGCCGAAGGCTTTAATTTTTTTGGTCGTTTTCGAATTACCGGAGCCGGAGAGGAAAGCTCTTCCGATTGGATATCCAAGGAATTTTCGATGGGAGATTCGTTGATAGTTTCTGCAACAACGGGAGGACCACTCTTGTGCGTTTTCTTGTGCCTGTGCGTATTGGTCGGTTTCCCCCCATGAGCATCCTCTGTCTTCTTCAGTTTCGAAGATTTCCTGGAAGATTCTTTGGTCTGAGGATCGGCGAATTGAGCGGGTGCCTCGGGTGCATCTTTCACCCTACTTTTTTTCGAAGATTTTGTAGAAGATCTAGAAGGCTCGTCCTCGTCAACCTTCAAACCCTTCGAGTCAGCGTCATTGGCACGAGGATATCTCTCCCTGTTCGTGAAGTGACGAATTTCTAGAGCCTCCGGCGCGGAAGTGTCTTCGGCGAGCATGCGAGGGCTATTAGTAATCTCTTCCCGTCGCAAGGATCTAGTAAAAAAGGAGCGAGATCAAGGATAAATGGCGAGCATCAGTTCGGAAATATGAATTATATCTCATGCACTCACGGAGGGAATGGTACTGGATTCGGTGTACTTGGTGTACTGGGAACGCTCGGCATATTTTGGCCGAAGATAGACACAGGAGCCGCGTATGTATCGAAAGCTGAAATAGAGAGGGAAGCCAAAATCAACGCGGAAGCGGCAGAGGAGCACTTCATTATGTCGTCTGATGATGTTTTAATGTGTGCCCCAGAAACGTTGAGCTGAAAGGCCGGCTTAGTGTACACGAAGACCAGCTCCTGGCAGTGGAAAAAGAGAAGAAAACTTCCTGTCTCCTCTGGACCTATTCGCATTTATATACTACACATGTCTCTTTTTTTTGAGGGTCAATACATCTGCGCCACTCCAAGCTTCCGCCGGAAATAGCACTGCACGTTCAAGCCAAATTTGATTTGGATTCATGAGTACCTAACCAACCAATACCTACCTCATACAGTTTAGTCTGTCCGAGAGAGCTTAGACTGCTTGAGCTTTCAAGCTGTTTTATTATGAACGGTTATGTGAACCAAAATATCGATCCGCGAGTATTCAAAGCCAATCAACAGGTTTACATTCCTCAAATGGGGGTTGTCCATAAATTTTTGCACCGCCCTGTTGAGATCGGTCTACCGCTTCGCTTGCATAAACCCTGAAAATTTTCAGAAAGGTCAGACACTGCCTCCCCGCAATCGGAATGATCCATACCTCATGTCAGCTTCGTATGTGCCAATTGCCTCCGCCGAAACTGAGCCTTTATTCTCTACAAATGCCTTCCTCAGAACCTCACACAGAGCAGAACTGTCTCTCAAGGCAGTATTGGCTCCGACGCCTCCGGTTGGGCTCATAACATGAACGGAGTCGCCAAGAAGAGTGACAAGAGACGATGGTTCCCAGTAGGGTAGTTGTGGGACGACGGAAGAAATGCGCAATGGGGCTGCCTGTTCGACAGTCTGTAACTCGAGGACCGTTCGAATCGCTGGTGACCACTTTTCTGTGATCTTCAGAGAATGTTGAACGGTTTGTTCAGGTGAGAGATATAAAAACTGAGAATCTGGAAGCTCGAACGTATCTGGAGTACCGGATAAGACCTTGAATACATACAAAATGAATTGAATCGCGATGTATGCGCGCAGTGAAGAAGTGCCAACCATTGAAATACGTACCCAGTAAATATAGTCCTCGCTGGCGTTGGGAAGAACTTTGGTGGAAAGAGCTTTCGCTTCGTCACTGAAATACAGAGGCTCCGTGAGGAGTGAGAGGGGTTTCAATCCGGTGTCGTCAATAGTCAACGACATCCAGTCATGCAATTCTTTCGGAAAACTTTCCAACAATTTCGGTGTGATAGGTGTTTTGCCGTAAATACACCTTCCTGTCGTATCAACTGGGATGTGTTGTGGCAATAACTGTTTCCTGATAACTGAACGAAGCCCATCGGCTCCTACAAGAAAGTCGCCGGTAGCAGATGAACCATCACGGAAATGAACTGAAACTTTTTTTGCAGGAGAATCCAAGCTGTATCTGTCGACCTGTTTACCGAATTGGACGTCTATATTTTGTAAAAGCAGAGCGCGAAAGAGTGTTCTAGAAGGACAAAAATATAGCACAATAAGTCGTTTGGGAATGGCTGAGCACGAGCAGTTTACCTGTCGACCGTGTAGACACCGTATTGGCCTGTCTTGCTAGGTTCTGTTGGAACTCCTGGTTTAGGTATTGGAATACCCCGTACAGGGCCGAGTCCACCAAGAAAACCTCCATGTCCTTCCTGACTTTGCAACACTGTCCCATCATACTTCATTTTTGTACCTCCAATGCGAGTAATAGCAGCAGTCTGCTCGAACTGTGCGAAAAGACTTTCTGGAAGGAGAGATTTGACTGCAGCCGATCCATATGGATTCATACGAAACCGGTATCCCTCTGAAAAAGAGATCGGCTCTTTGAAGGTAAGTACCACAGTTAGCATAGATCTACTTACGGGCACGGAAACCACTTGAGACGCTATGCAAGACAGGGTCATCAGCGTTGTATTAGCTCGAAAGGCGAACCTTTTGCGGTGCGTACTCTTTTTCGAAAACGGTGACCTTGATTCCATGTTTCGCGAGACCATGTGCCAGAGTCAAGCCTCCAACTCCAGCACCTAAACCGGACGCATATATACATGTTAAGTACGTGACTCTCATTGCAACAAACAAAAAATACATACCGACGATCAGTACGTGAGGTTGAGTCGGCATAATTACCTGGAACGTAAACTTTCAAAGTTGTATAGCGCGTCGAAGATTCCTGGGTGAAAATGGAGCTCGCAGTTGAGCTATAAGAGGCCAGTCAGAGAATGAAGTGAACTGTAGGAACTACGACCATCTTATAAGTCGCGAAGAATCTCCGAGATGCCGTGGATTATGCTAGTTATTTTACATCATCTACATTGGCTCTTCGAGCCTTCGTCGAGCGCTAGTAGGAGGGTGGCCCGTTACCGGTCATCGAGAACGTGAGCATGACCGGTGATTATATGGATGCTACTTCGTTCCCCACGACAATCTGTACATCTCTTTACCACTGGCGCCGGTTGTACTCCTCCATGGCGGCGTATGACAAAAACGAATGACAAGATCGCTAATTTATCGAAGAGTAATTCACCGCAGCATCAGATTTATCAAGTGTAGCAGATCGGAGTGTAGTGTATATAGTGTCTGTGTACGAGGAATGATCTGGAGTAGTATAGCATTTCATAGTGATCTAACATCGAGCAAAGGGTGGAATTAAACCAAAGTGCAAAACATATTCTGGTCCAGTGAGAAAATGGTCCAACTCATTGATCATACCCTAACACATGTTCCACATTTTGACCCAATCGACTCTTAGCGCCTTGTCGTCTTCACTCGTCGGCCAGCTCGCATACCATTCATCCTGCGCTTCTGCAAAATCATACATCGCCTCTGTACTCCCGTCCGTCCACATCTTCCCTCCAGCTCCGTCCGGAAACCACCCCGAAGTTCCACCAACAGCCAGCTGAATGATCAGATAAAACTCCTGGTCGAAAGGCGCATTCCAGCCTCCTCCGGCTTCGTCGTAGATGTTCTCCACGGCGACTGTATCTCCCGAAGACGAGTTTATTGCTGTGGCCGGATATCCGGCGCGATTGAAGAAGGATTCCTTGGAGGATTTGAGGGATATGTCGAGCATGGCTTGGAGTCTGGAGTCAACGTACATCCGCATCCATTGGTCTGTCCACTCCAAGGTATAAGTGTGGAATCCGGTGCTCCAGGAAGAGGAGTCAAGACGTTTTGTGAACCACCAGCCGTACATGGTGGATTGGGATAGAAGTGAAGCTAGAGGTGCGTAGTTGAGGGAAGATCGAACATAGTTGATGCCTTGATCAGGATATGTGATCGAATTTCCGCGGGATTCCATAATCTGTGGAGGGAGGAATGGAATTGAGATGGGCGATAAGACATCTCGACTTGGATGACTTACGTCGATCTCTCCTGACAGAGGCCAGGCGCCGTAGGTATTATTTACCGGTAACATCCATATACTAGGCCACAACCAGTTTCCAGTAGGTGTCTTGGCACGTACTTGGACACGTCCGTATTTCAGCGAGTACGTGCCATTGGTCGATATCCGCGCGCTTTGCACCGGTGGGATAACCGTTTTCGTACTGGAATCACTTGTGACTGAACAGGCGGTCTCGTTCGATGTCGTACAATCGTCACCAAGATCATACGTATACCCATTGAATATCGCGGAAGTGTTTCCTATCGAAGCGGACGTTAGGGTGGGAATAAGGTATAGTTGAGAGTTTTCGATTTTAAGGTTCTCGTCCTTGTTAGTCATGATTTCGAATTCACCGTTCCCGAAACCACCTAATTCGACGGTCCGGCTCCATATCGAAGTGTCCAAGGTCCCTGAGGTAAAGTCGTCGAAGAAGACGGTGCAAAGTTGGGACTCGTCAAGAAGGTTTAGAAAACGTAGCTCAAAAAAGCATAGCAACGCGGCTCCTGCGAGGCCGAGGAAAACCCCAAATAATGTAAGCCAGTAGCTTGCTCGTTGGCGTGGAGCGGGTTTGGCGAGCCAGGGCTTATCTTCTTTTGGAATTTTCTCTGAAAGCAAAGCTGACTGGAAAGGTTGTTTGCCACTGTGACGTTGCGTGAAGGCTAACGCAGTAGAGCTGGCTGAAGGGGAGCCAGGACGTGTTTGTGGATATGTGGGGGGGTTCCAAGTATTAGATGCGATATTGGAAGTTGGACGGGAAGCTGGGCTGAGGAATGGAGCACGAAAAGTGAGGCTGT
Organism: Lentinula lateritia; assembly: GCA_028011325.1. Taxonomy (NCBI): domain Eukaryota; kingdom Fungi; phylum Basidiomycota; class Agaricomycetes; order Agaricales; family Omphalotaceae; genus Lentinula; species Lentinula lateritia. Next base: position 159,694 of record JANVFT010000025.1, on the reverse strand, counting down.
TATTACGTGAACGAGAAAGGTCATTATTCGAGCCTTTGGAAGCGAGGTGGGCACCGACGCTGCCGTTGTACACTGAATTGCCAGGGCTAGAATTTGGACCATGAGCATTACCATGACCATGACCAGACTCTGACATGAATGGGGCATTGGGTGGACCGAGCTCATGAATGAAAGGTGCATCCTGAGATTGTACAGGTGAGACTGGGGACGACGAAACTTCATCGGAGAAACGACGAAGGTACATTCCGGCGGGTGTATTACTTAAACTTTCCAAAGAGGTACGACGTGAAGTTGAAGACTCGTTGTAGAGATTGAAGGATGATGGGGGTGGACGAGTGCTCCCCTCGTCGATAACGGGAGGCGGGACCATGGCGACGGGTGATGGTGGTGGTGGTATTATTCTATAAGGCTATCTGCACGATAAGCCACTTTGCTATAAGCTATGCTGCGCACCACATTACATACAGTTTGATCGGAAATTTTTTCAAGGCGGCTATGACATCATCACTGCGATTGTTTGCTTTGACATATCCTTTTATAGGAAGACGATATGGTTATCCCCTCCCGATTAAAAAAGCATCTGTAGCCTCTATATGTGACCAAGTACTCTCTTTTATTTCGAGTTTCCCAGCTGTATTTATCTCGGGCGATAAACACAGTGTGTGAATGCAAAGCCTCAAGATTTCGGAGGAAGAAACAGATTCTTGGAGACTAGACTCAGAGGGAAATACTGGCGCGATAGGTTTGTCACCGGCTGTCGGGAAGCGAACAATACTAAGGGCTAGTTGTTCGAATCGGTCTGCGCCGACACGAAAATACATGAGGAGGAGGAATGAAACTTCTTGAAACGCAAGAAAACTTACCATCTGCAAAATCAGTGCGGCGAACCAACGGACTGGCTATCGCTGCATGGACCACAACGAAAAAGAGGATGCACAGGGCAAATCGACGTGGGAAGGACGTTCCGTGCATTGAGAAACTTGTGCGTTGAGATCGATATAGTATGACTCGGAAGATGAGAATGCAGAGTCGTACTCTGTATGCATATCTCAAAAATGCACCACCACCAACACATCAAGTGACGCACAGAGGTGTATATACGAGTCTGCAATTTTTTCAGTCGCGCTGCAACCCAGAGAATGTTCTCTTCTTTTAAAGGAAACTAGAAAAAACAAAGAAAAAGTTGGTGTTTAAGCAACGCATACAGTAGGAGTTAGCAGTAGGATGACATACCGAACCAGCGTTGGAAGGGAAAGAGAAAAAAAGGCGAGCGATTATTTCAGATCTTTCAACACAAGCTGGCAGTGCATGCGCACAAGGTCAAAAAATTTCTACTTTTAGGTTCCAAACCACGATCGGACATTTATCGTTACTCCAGCGAAATCGCGTCAGTTTGTAAGTCAAGCAATGAGAACGGGATGAAAACGTCGACTCATGTCGGTGGAGAACCAACCTCTGATTTCAGACTGAGATAGATAGATTACCATGTAGTGTGATATCGTTCCATCTATGTACACCTCTCCGTCGCACTTGCTACATAGGTTCAGATTCATTCATATCAGCAGCAAAGGACTTGTTTGAATCTGTTCGTTTGCATGGTGTTTTGCTCTGAGAAATTGGGTCTGCACTGGTTCTCAGGATATTCGTTCGTTGGATTTGCATAACAACGTAAAATGAGTTGAACAGAACAAAACGAACGAAATCACCCAGAACGTTCTGGCCCGCTTTGCGATCAGATGACAGTGGGAATCTACGGCGCGTCTCTTTGTGAAGCTTGTACATGTTTGGGGGCAATCACCCCTTCATCAATGTCCTCCTTGAAGAATTCGCAATTTGGAAAGCGGCTGCGCGCATTCCGTGGAACTGGAGATGAGAATTCGCCATCCAGGAAGCGACGGAGGCTCAATCTCGGATCACTCTCATCACCCACGAAATCACCTACAAAGAGGATAAGGTCGCTGGCCACTGCTGCATTGGACGTAACCAATACACCGTCCAAGCGTCATAAAACCCGGTACAGCATCGGCAGTGAGGACAGATTCGTTCCTTATCGAGACCAGAACAATCTGTGGGCATCCTACAGTCTGGATGAAAATGCCAATAAACCTTCCCCATCTGTGAGACAGCCAATGCGACGTTGGTCTCTTCCAGACCCTGAAACAGGTGTGTGAAGGGCCTTGTAGAGCTCAACAATCAGATTCACATTTTGATAGAAAGAGCCGATGACCTTTTCAAGTCTGTTCTTCGGTCTGAACTCGCAGGTTCACCTATCGCCTATCATTCTCTTTCAAGGAAGTCCCAGTTCGAAAACTCACCCAGTCGTCTTGATGACCCAACGGACCGTTCATACCAACTCAGCCCTTTGCACCCAGAGACAAGTTCATTAATAAATAAGCCGCGTCCCGAATATCGCAACGTGGCGAAAACACCTTTTCGCATTCTGGATGCACCAGGTCTTTCGGACGACTTTTACACCAACCTTATAGATTGGGCTCCGTCCGGCGTTATAGCTGTTGGGTTGGACAAACACGTGTATCTTTGGACGGGAGATAATCATAAAGGTGGAGCGAAATTGTGTACGGCCTTTGACTCGAAGGATGAGTACACCTCTTTGGCATGGATGAAGTCCGTGCGTATCTATGAATCTGTTTTGCGATCAGAGTCTTCTAGCTGATATATCTTACAAGGGGTCTACTTTAGCAGCCGGTACTGCTCAAGGTCACCTGGAAATCTACGACACCTCTACCCTTCGCCTTATACGCAGATACAAGGATGCTCACGCCCACGTTGCTGGCAAACGTATCGGCTCTCTTTCCTGGACTTCAGACACCCTATCTTCTGGCTCACGAGATCGCATGATAAAGCACTGGGACTTTCGCGACTCGAGTGCTAAACCATTCAAACAGTCTGCTGCTCACACACAGGAAGTTTGTGGCGTGAAATGGAGCGGAGACGGTGGAATACAGGCGTCGCTGTTGGCGAGTGGCGGGAACGATAATAGATTGTGTATCTGGGATCTTCGGGGTTCTATACGGGAGTCTAGCACGAGTGCGGGTTGGAGTTCTTTTGTACGAAACTTCGTCAGCGATGATGAAGGAGTGTCCGGAATCGCTCCTCTGTATCGATTTCGTCAGCACAAAGCTGCTGTCAAGGGTCTTGCTTGGGATCCTCATTTATCAAATGTGCTAGCTTCCGGTGCAGGACAACAGGATGCGTGTATCCGGCTATGGAATACGGCAACTGGGACAATGACGAATGAGATTCGGACTGGGAGTCAAGTAAGCTTTCTCGTTCGTTATTAGTAAACAGTGCTAACGTTGTGTTTATCCGTTTAGGTTTGCAATCTTCTGTGGTCTACCAACTCCCACGAGCTCGTCTCTACCCATGGATATTCCACTCAGACCATCCCGAACCAAATACGCATTTGGAAATACCCTTCCATGAATATGGTCGCTTCGTTGACTGGCCATACCGATTGTGTTCAATACGTTTCGTTGAACCCGAACGGAGAAACGATCGTAACTGGAGGTGGTGATGAAACTCTCCGATTCTGGAATGTCTTTCCTGGTCGGACTTCCGGTGCGAAGGACGAAAACAGTAGGCTGGATTATGGGAAGCTAATACGGTGATGAAATAAACTGTCTTCTTTTTCGGATCATGTACTATAACCCCCACATATCTACCTATGACCTTTTCTATCGTCTACAGTACTTTTTACACAGTGCTCTAACCTTCGTTGCTCATGCTGGTAAATAATTGTAATGTACATGGATTCAAGTACATATTGCTGATTATAATCGTTGGATCTCGTGGATGTAGTTCTTTATCTTGACGGGCTTCAAGCGCGCATTGCTTGACGATCGCCTTCGTGCTCAGGAGCATACGTCCTGGAATCTAGGGGGCGGAAAAATACATTGCATGTTATCAGGTTCATCTACCGGTTGGAAGAGCTCGCACTCCTCAAGGATACTCTGCATGAAAGGTAAGCTGAAGCGTATTGACCCCGCAAGTCAGGCATCATACGCCAGTTGGATATCATACATCTCGAGACGTTCCAAAGATTCCGATAGACAGTGGTAGGATAGTCTACCTATCTATGAACAAAAAGTCGAACATCTTACATGGGACGGTTGTTATCATATCAGGGCTGGACTTTGTCCCCCAAAAGCTCCTAAGTGTAGGATTGACATATTAGCTGGTACGAGACCGCTTCAGCGTTATATCTTGTGCGCACAAGCAACGTGTAACACTACTATCGTGATTCAGGTCATAAAACCGTATCTTGGATCCTGGTCATCCATTTCATTCACCGCAGGTAACAATGCTTTCTCTTCTTCAGACATTCCACTCAAGCGTTGTGCATTACGGTTGTTGAGCCATGAAAGCCGAGTACGAAGAGCAAAAGCCATGAGCATAGACAAGAACAGACAGCTATAAAGAGGGGCTTTAGCATTGACTTGACTGTGAAGCAGCTGGAAGATATATACCTGGCGGATATGGCGTGCCCTTTGACATAGTCGTCTTCTGGATCGAAGTAGATCTGCGGAGAAGCGCTACGGATAAAGACCTCAGATGAATTTCAAACAAACGAAGATGCAACCATTCACATAGACACGGTGTTTGAAATGGACACAATAAATGCAGTTCCTACTCCTCGCTTGGATGTAGGAGATAATGCATTTGCTGCCCAGCTCCTGCAAGATATGGTCAGAAGAGAGGAAAAATTTGACATGTGTAATTCACATCACTAGCGGGAATAGACTGTACAACCCTCCAACGACCAAAAATAGCGCAAAATACGATGCGCCAACGCTCTTCCGCGCGGATGTGGCCAGTATGACATAGCCCACGAAAGATATTACACAAGAAAAGATGATATGCCACCCTCGTTCTCGGGTCTTATCGCTGTGCCAAGCTTGAAGCACAACCATACCCCATCCGAGAACATAGGGTGCGACAGTCAGGCCCTGTGCGTTGATTGCGGTGAAGCCGAGATCATTGATGAGCTAGAAAGTAGCGGTACTAAGTGGTCGAGCCGGAGGATCGCCAACAGGATACCCACCGTAGGTAAAAAGTATGGAATAGTGGCCACTCCGACATTAACTAGAGATAAAGTTTTTCAGTTATCTGGCATTAGCACTCTTTGAAATCTCACAGCTAGCGTAAATCGACATGAACATCCACGCATTGGGGTCGATGACAACCGCCTTCAAACCCTGCCACCCGGTCATTCCACCGTGCGATTGGGGTCTATGATCGCGGTTGACGCGAGCTTGGGCAATGGCCTTCTCCCGTGGGGTGAAGAAACTTGCGGAAAAAGGAAAAGCGGGAAGAAAAAAGAGTGTTACAAAAGCCATGATTATAGCGGGTATCGCTTCAACCTGTGTTCCCTATGTTCTTAAACAGGTGAACATATGATACTACTGCGAAAACACTGACAAGGTAGAGGAATTGCCATCTTGAGGAGATCGTGTAAGCGTTCATTTTCGAAAAATAAATCAATTTACCCATCTAGAAGCGCAGTGTCCGCCCTGACAAGACCAAAAGCAAGCAGACCCTGTAAAGCGCATTTAGAACACGGATGCTAACGACCGTGAACGAAACAACAAAGTTAACTTTAGCAAGACTCACACCAATAGCACCAGAGTAAGTCGCAGTCATGCAGAGACTTCCAAGAGTTGTGATCAGACACATCAGTTTTGCGTACTCAGACGCGGCGGTTCGCAGACGGACCTGATACGCATAGCAAGCTCGTGTCTACAGGAATCATCAGTTTCAGCTTTCGTGCCATTTAGCGATTCGTGATACCGCTTGTACCAAAAAGATAAGTAATAGATCACTCCAGCATAAAAACCAGCTTCCCCAATCCCTAACAAAACTCTGATGAAAGAACGATAGTGGTGAGTAAAATACACAGAGAATTCTTCATTGAAGACCTTGCCGTAGAACGAGTAGAGCTGCGTATCCTTTCGCATACACGATTGAAAGGGAGGACAGACCCCAGAAAGTCAAAGAGAGAAAGAAGCTGGCAAGGAGAGTAAGATCCTAGGAGATATATTCCTTTTCTTCTACCGTCGAGAAGGAAAAGCCACGTACAATCGATTAGCGCCAATGTGTCGCTGTAGAACTAATGCGGGAATAAGATGCACATCAGGCTAGTGCGAGTAAATGTTTACCATTAGCTGGTATTTCCAAGAGGCCTAGAGAGTGGTATTAAACGATGTTATCCTTTGGATCTCAAGGGTATATCTCACAGTATCCAACGTAGAATATGCTCAGCGCCAGAGTCCATTTGTTGTTGTCAGTAATACCCTTGGATAAATGTTCATCAGTTCTTCGAACTGCTTTCAACAGCTGACGATGGCGCATGACTGACAAAGTTTTTGTTGAAAGCTGGGATGATATGGGCATTGCCACTAAAAGCGGACCCATATCAGTTCGATATACTGATAGGTCCGGGATGTAGACTATACTTACATGTTCGTCCGGTCTTCCAAGTGTTGAAAGCTGTGAGGATTACGACTGGAGCGGTACAATTTGCCTACCCACCAAATTGATTGACTATGTGAATATCGTCGAAATGAGCGTAGCACTTCAAAAAGAAATCGAATCGTACAGATAAAGCTAGAATGACGATAAGGGTCCAATAATAGCATTAACAGTGAAGTAAAAAATACCTGCATATGATCAACGGAAGTACTCTGTTGTCGATCTTCCTTTTAATCCTGGTCTTGACACCAATGAGCTCTACGGTGGCACACTGAAAGCTCAAAAAGGCGTACATCTTCTTCAAAAGTGTACACCACATTCTCTGCATCCAAGTTTACAGCTTCCGCATAATTTGGATCCAGCGCCGAGAAAAAATGTCGCCTCTTGGGTCTGGCTCCGAGTTTGCCCTGGTGAGTGACGCCAGAATGACCTGTAGAGGATAGTGTGTGAGGCAGCGAGGTATGTGGCTCGGAAAGATTCAAAGGTAGTTTTTCTACGTCTGGTTCTGGACTTAGCGATTGAGATATTTCAGATGTACGGGTTATCATAATGGTATGTTCAGGAAGGTGTAAAAGATGACTATGCGATCTCAGTCTTATCAGTTCGTTGAGGTGGAGCTGTGGGTCAGGGGGATAGTTGTAGAAACGGCTGCCCGTCTCGAGCTTGGTTCTTCAATACAAAACATCGAGTGGATGTATGTCATCTGAACAGCTCGTACCACTGTCCTGAGAAATTTTCACTGTTCAGAATATTTGGTTTTCATTGACAAGAGTGTCGTTTGACCTAAGTCCAAGGGGCCAATAGCATCTTGATATGAGTCGTACAACACCAGGCAATACCTTGAAGGAGAGTAGTATCTGAAGTATCTTGTCAAAAAGGTTGTTGAAGGTCAAAGCTGTCTCTACTAAGTGAGAGTTATGTAATTATCCGCCTTAACTTTGTACTTGTTTATTATCCATTGTATTTGGTGACCATCATCTAATCGGAAGCCTCGTTGCCTCCTACTTACATCTTCCCTCTATATCATTAGTATCTTATTCAAAATGGGCAAATGGTACGCTCTCCTTGCGCTTGCCTCTTTTTGCACATCGTCACACCATGAACTCCAGGACATCAGGCTACTACGACGATGTATTGAACTCTAAAATCAAAAGCCTTGTGTATGTGTTCAAGTTTATATTTCATTTGTCGTGAAGTGCTAATAAGATAAATTTGATCCACGTGGTGCATTTGTTATACTCATGGGCAGTTCTGGGGCTATCAAAAGATCCAAGCTGGACAAAACGGAGCCGGAGATCAATTTTGAGAGGTTTGTGGAGGAGCTGGATGCTGGGGACTCTTTCACGACTTCTATCTTCGATATATTGGTTAATGTGCGAGCTTTGAGAACTTGAAAATCCAATAAAACTCTGCTCATGAACCAATAGGAACTCGCTGATAGGCAATCCCGCTCGAATGTGGACGACCGCCGGCTCATAGGGGAACGTACCGCAAGAAGCCTCCGAATCATAACCACCTCCAACAAAGTCTACTTCTCTTCATCTTTCTCTCACCGTGTTGCCGGGCGCAGTAGGTCGCATATATACTACCCCGGACCCCCTGAAGATATTGACTTGGAGGAGGACGAGGAGGAGGACGAATTCAGTGCTCTCCTTGATACAGATGCAACTCTGCGACAGCAGCATGATGCGATGATGGAGACTGCGGGTGCTAGTAGTGTACTACCCTCTTTCGCTGCCAGGTCTTCAAGCCCAGCACCCATTGCTCCGACAGATGAAGTATCCGCCTATTCACGCAGCTGGGTCCCTCCGCGTTCATATCTTCAATCTGGTTCAAACCTGTCTCGTTCATCCTCTTTGCGTCGTCCAACAAGGTCAAGGACGGTGGATTTTAACGACTTTACCTCTAGAAGGCGATCTACCATCCGGGACACCACTAGTGGTGCTACTAGTAGTGTGACCACTGATGCTACTTCGACTACTGCTTCTGAATCTCGAGACAGAGACAACAATTCATGGCTTTCGCCTGGTGCGACCCGTAGATTTTTCGGTCTCAGTCGACCACGGAGGTCAAACCCCGAACTTAATCTTTGGAGCGATCTTCCTGATGGCGACGACGGGCTTACTATTGGTGAGAACACCGCAGTACCGTATCTACCTGCTTCCTCTTCATCACATGGAGTCATCCTACCCCCACTCTCTGAAGCAGAAATAAGCGGTGAACGAAGCACTAATTCAATTCCGGGCCCAAATTCAAACCCCACTTTTCCGAGGCTACGAAGAGGTAGCTTACGGCGTCCAGAATCCTTGCTATCGAGACAGGCCTCTCCAGCCGAACCGGTGGTGCTTCCTGACGATTATGATTCTTCGAGGCGAGCACCCTCACCTCCAGATATATCTGAATATATTGTTGAGAGTTTTGATCGACCTCGATTTGGACGTGGTACCTTCTCCAGCCTTCCAATTCTGATTCCAGAGGGTGAAAGCGAAGGTGGGGCAACATATGGTACTATTGAAACTGCCGCGTACCCAACCCCAGGTTCTACGATTGACAACTGAAGTATGTGAAGGCGGGCAGTGTATGAGTAGCAGTGTATTTGCGGAAAAATTGTAGCTTCTAGCTTTTCCTATCTGATTCCAATCTTTATCGACGTTAGTTTTCCTCTGCTTATCGCCCGCTCCGCTGGTCACAGTACATCGCGGTGTATGAGAATAAATATAGTAGTGGTATGTGTATCGTGATGGACGGGTGAATTCAACTTGCCAAAGGCGGACACTGGTGGTTTTGCGTTGACGAGCAGATCCAATTTCATCGCCATCAGTGGCGGTGAGGATTCAAACCGTCTGCAAAAAGCTCTTCTAATTGGTCGCGTCACTTTCCTGGATCACAAGCACAAATGCACAATGTTTCATGGCTTTGATAAAGGTTACGCTCTCCATCGGCGTTCGAACCTGGGATTATAGTCGTTTGATGGTGGCGACACTTAGAGAGAGCAATATGACAGGAGCTCAGGCTCTGCATTCCCAAGATATTTCATTTGGAAAGAGAACAATCTTAGGTGAAGTCTGTGATCAAGTCAGAATTTATTTATGTAGATTTATGTACTACACAAAGTTAATCAACAAGCTCCTTTGAACTTGATACTAAGACTATGGATATACGTATATATTCCATGAACGCACATTACGCACATTACGCCCTGCGACAATACGTACATCAATACGCTCATGGCGAGGTACCATATGGGCGTTTACATCGGCGATATACAGATGTGCTTGACCGGTTTCCAGCAACTCATTCCTCCGAGCATGTGGTCTCTGATATTGCCGCACCCAGACGAAAAATACAACATCCAAAGTCTCATTCGTGTTTGTGCAACAAACAAAATACAGGCATTCCTTCAGGGACTCCCTTCATCTTTATCCACCTTGTCCCTCTCCCCCTTATCCTTTGAACTTCCGTTGCTCATCCCGCTCTTCGGTCTCCCCATAGAAGGACTCCCCGCACCTCTCTCCCTTTCTTTCTTGTCTTTACTACTCAACAAGCTTTGGAAGAAGTTTTGAAGAACTTCATGCTGACTCTGTCCAGATCCACCTGCTCCTTGAGCGCCTCCGGTGGGTGAAACGCCAGACGGGGACAAGCTAGAGGGCGAGGGAGATGAAGGACCTTTGCCGGATGGTGGTGAAGCACCAGTTGAAGTGAGCATAGTCGGTCGGTTGGTTGTAGGCCTCGTTCGTCGGTCATGACCAGAAGAAGGCCGTTCGTTTAATGAGGAAGATAGTCTGTCGGACCTATCAGGACGATCCGATAACGAAGACGAGAGTTTGTCTGAACGGTCAGAGGGGCTGCCCTCCATTTCCATGAAAAGCTTCTCAACGTTCGGGAGATTAAAAGAGTTCGTTCCCATTGGTCCGACGATGCCTGTGCCCGCTCCTGAGGTTGAGTTGAGCCCTAAAGAAATGAGAACAAAAAAGACGACGTATATACACAGCAACATACCATACGCTCCTCCATCGCCCTCGACTGGATTTCTGAAGGCGCCTCTTGGATCCCGGTCTGCTTTTTTGGTACTTTCATCGTAGTTCCTTGCAAGGAAGGATTGCTCAGGTATCGGGGAGTTAAACGGTGGGAGGGGAGGAGGCTGTGTCAAGAAATGAAAAAGGGAGGAAACGAGGCAGCTCAGCGAACAATGATCGCGTGAGACGTGAAGAAAAGTGAACTTACTTTCGTTCCAAGGTCTGGTACGAGATCTCTATACATCTTCTTCGCCCCATTCTTCACGTCCTCTCCCCCTTCCGACTCCAGATCTGCTTCCCACCCTTCGCCCCAGACAGTGGGCTCAAACTCCCTCAAGACGGCAATTTTGCCCCAGGAATCCCAGCCAGAGGGAATGACGACATGATCACGGTCAAGTGTATTGGGTCGGTGAGAGAAGGGGAACGGATTACGAGTGGCAGTCGAAGCTGTGGCGTTAGCCATTGCAGCCAAAGAGTTGGTGGATACGGTGGAAAAATTCTGAGCTTCACCGAAACCGATAGCGCTGTTAGATGATGGTAGTGAAGTCAAGGAAGGTGCCGAAGGAACAAAGAGTGTATGGAGTGCGTATTGGCGCAGGACGGAAAGCGTTTCTGGGAGAGTGGTAGTGTAGAATAGGGAAGCACCGTCTAGGATGACATGACCAGATCAGCTTCAATTTGACGAAGTAGATGAGACATGAAAAAAAGAGACAGATTACACCCAACGAAATTCAATGAACAGATATACGCACACTTCAAACATATCGTTCTTAGAATTTGCATAATTCCGTCTGTCCTCTCTTCCCATTCGCCTCCTTTACCTTTCACCATGCCGCCGCCGAGACCTGTAGGTACACCTATCCCACCTATATTGGAGGTACCCTCCTCCCTTTCGTCTATAAGGTCGGCTTTAGTGCAAACGACGATGATAGGCACCCCAGCGGCGTTGTGGGTAAGTGTACCGGGACCCAGGGGAAGAACAGCGTTTGATGAAAGGGCTGTTGAAGACGTTGATGGTACAACGATGGAAGGATCCGAAGATGGTTCGGTGTAGTGCTGAAGGTAGGATTGCCCTAAACGGCAAAGAGTTTATTGCAAACATACGACGAAGGAAGGGTCTTCACATACACCGTTCACGATTTTCTTCGCGAATCATGTCCAATTCTCTTCCCTCCTTCTTTGGGTCCTTTGTTTTTAATTCTGCTGAGACCATCGGCATACTCAATTCACCTCCTGCCCACTGTTCAATCCACGCGAACCATTCCTCCATTTCCTCCACAAATGTCCATGGTTTCGTCCAATCTAACGCCACAATGACCGTTGTATGTCCTAGTGATGATTTTGGAGGAAGGAAGGACGGAATCAGGGAGGTGAAAGAAGGATGGGAAGAAGGAACAGTGTAAACTGATAGACGGGCAAGAGTATCTGAAAATGAAGTTAAAGTAGGCAGGGTTGGAATGAATTAATGTTTATACCCACCTTCGTCGGCATCATCTCGAACATCTGCCCAGTCATAACCCATGGCGAAATCACTTTTAGATTCCTCATTGTCGTTATTACTGTTGACCTTCGTTCTACCCAATAAGGCTTCGCAAACTGTGCTCTTCCCACTACTGGGTTGGCCTAGAATTAAGATATTCTTGGATGGTATTGAGCGAGAAGATGAAACACTATCGAGGATGGAGGACCATAGATCCTGTGGCGGAGCAGGATGCGCGTCTTGAGAGTCTTGAATTGAAGAATCTCGCGGTGATTCTGGTTCCATTATAAATTGTTCTTATTTGCAGAAGGCGTTGATTAGATGAAAGAGGCGAAAACAACTATACCAAATTGAAAAGGCACTCTAGAATTGCTGGCAGGAGCCGTATAACATGGCAGAAATCAAGTCACGATTCCCAAGAAAGTTTACGGCAACTGTTGCGCCGTCGGGGTTACGGTAGTGCTTGTTTCCCGCACTCACTGTAAGCTTACTTTCCTCTGGTTTTATCAAATTATTGTTGAGAGTTTCCCTGATAAACTTACATATATGCAATGACTCTTCTCTTCCCTCAACCTTCATTCTCATTACTCTGGCAAGACCTATTTCTTCAAAATTTACCGTCAATTAGTCTGCTGGTTCGTTCTGAAAGGAATTTGTCCAACGGATCAAATACATTCAACGACTGGCTCCCTCTGGCTCCGTGAGCTTTCCGATGATTCCTGGGCCTCACTGAATCCTGCTGGATCCCTGCTAGATCCCTTTTTACCAGGCGAAAAGGCTCAAAAAGGTCACTACATTATGCAAGATAGGCTCCAAAGCACTTATTGGGCATACTTAGACCATCTCTTAGACCTGGACACAATATTTTACGAGCTTGGGGCGATCAGTGCAATCCTGTGTAAATCAGAAATCCTATGGGAAGCGTACTGAAATTCCGGCTTTTGGCAGATACTCACCGCCGTCATTTCATCACCAAGGAAGCATAAGAGTATATAACAGTATATGACTCCTACTTCGTCCTTACCGTCCCTGTTTCCCCTTCCTCCTCCTCCTCACTTGACGCTCAAACGGCCGCTATATCTTCCGTCAAGTATGTCCTCCGATGATGCTTTAGTCATCGCTTTGGGCTACGATCTGTAAGTATTCAACTCTGTCGTGCCGTTTCTTGGTGACTGACGAGGCATAGATTGGCCGAAAAGGTAGTCCACGTTGCTTCATTTTGCATCTTGTTGAAACTCTCATTGGTCTTTTCGTGCTGTGTTCATCAGCGGTACTGGATTGGAATAACGGCACTCTGGGTCTACGAGTATTTCCTTACCGTCGGCGACGAGGTAGGACCCTCGTATCATGGGATTTTTTATATGGCTCATTCACGTTCACTGAAGATACGATATATCTGGAAAGCACCCAAGGACAATATCGTTTTTTGTCTGTTCGTTCTGGTCAGTGGTTCTCATATTCTTGTCGACGACTCGCTAGACCAATGTAGAATCGATACCTGGCCCTCATCATCATTACTGTGACATGTGTCGGTGAGTCTATCGGCTCTTTGTTCTCTCCTCTTTCTGAACGCTATGTCATTCTCATGTAGCTTTTTTCTCGTCGTACTGGACGGAAGAAGTAAGTTCTTTGGTGCTTCCTTTTACTGTTTTCTTAATCTGACTTGTAATCCGTAGATGTTCGTACCAATGGTTCCCTTGTGTGGCTCCGAATGAATATCTATCTTCTAATAGGTGTCTACGATATGGTTATGCAGAGCAGTTGGAGACTCTGGTCATGTGTACGATCGCCGAGATGCTCGTCTTACTCAGGTTCGTCATTGATTCTTGCTTGGGAGTTTTCTTTTTTCAACTTGAATGATCATTTTCAGGGTGTATGCTCTAAGCGGAAATAATCGGACGGTCATCATCTGTGCAATTCCTCTTATCATTAGCCAGTGGGGCTTGTTGTTCTACGTTTGCAGTCAGTCTGCTAACGGTACTGCGAACTTAACACTGCTTCTTGGGCCCAGCGACGTTACAACCCTCCCCGATATTGATGCATTCCGCTGTAAGTTAGACGAAAGCAAAAGGAGACTGATATCTTACGCTAGTTTCCGATAGTGTGCATATCGGTTCCACCACTAGACGTGTAAGTTAAGTTACTCTACTATGTCGATCCATCCAACTCGTCCGCCTTTTCTTCGCAGTGTACCATATGGCCAAGCATACCTGTGCCTGCTTATCGCATACGATGGATTAACGGTGCTTGCAATTTTATACATAGTGGCGGGGCAGTCCGATAATCTACATCTCATGCCGATCCTGAAACTTATCCAGAGAGATGGGTTGTTGTATTTCGCTGTCATGTTCACGAGCCACTTTGTGTGGTTAATGCTGACACTTTACGCGCCGGTAAGTACACGCACCTTCGTGGTGTTTACTAGAAACTTACACATTTCTGAATAGACTGGATTGCAGTTCATACATAATCAGTGCGTAATTTTTCCGAAGTGACTTGAGGGTAACTCGAAATAAAAGGATTCTTCGCCTCAGGCCTGCGATGATGTCAGTATATTTCCATCATAGGTAAACCCGTGCACCCTCACTCAACTTCCCTTTCAGAATATCAAGTATCGTTGTCAGTAGAATCACCATCAACCTGAAGAAGGCGTCGGGCAAAAAAATGACCGTTTCTTGGAGAACTAGAGCTTCGAGATCAATTTCGCACAGCACAACTTGCGAACGGAGTGAAATGATTGACATAGAGCTGGGGGAATTTCTCTGTGCTAGAAATGCGGTACTAGACACCCTTTGATGTGTCATATTTCACCGTTCGAGGTCATTCCTTCTGGACATCATGGGTTCTTGTAAGTGGATTAGTACTGGGTAGTAAGTGAGTATGTAGAATGGTCGATTCTGTCTGTTGGATGCCCATTCTTAAGCTTTGGGCGCTGTAATTTCAGGACGCTTATATAACGGAGCTTGACTACCTTTATTATGGTTTTGGCCTCAGGCCTCAGGCATCAATGCATCATAGGCTGCACTACAATGGCCCAAGATCATCATACATAGGTGTGCCTAGCGGTTCCACCCTCCGACGGATCTGATGCTCCTCCGTATGCATAAAGCGATTCACGACTTTCAGATCGAGTACTTACGCTGCTCGGTATGTCCCTCCACCACAGTATCCATCACATCTTTTCATTTGGCCACTCCTTCGAAATATTTCCAACTCTCCCATCCAATTCTCTGTTTTTGCTATATGTATATAATTTGATTTTTTCTTCTTCTGACATAGTACAATTCTCAGTGGAAGGGAGATACGATTTGCTGGTAAAATCGATGCGAGCTGAGTGGATCAGTATATACCAATATCTCAAGTCGTCTCATGCCGAAGTTTTGCAGCAATCTTCCTGCATAACTACACTCAGCGCTCCATTCAAGGTACTCAGTCTAATGACGATTCACCCAGTTATCTTGACCCTGAAAGATGTCATCCTTCTCAATTATCTTATCAAAGCTCAGTAGCCTTGTTCTCATATGCGTTCTCGTCAATTCCATTTTAATCGACACTGTGTGTGCCCGCCCAACTTCTTTGGCGGTGCCCAATTTTCGCTATGATCCTTCCGTAACAGGGCGTAGCAATCCTCACGATGATGGTCAGTATTCTCTTGATGAAAGTTTATTCTGTTACATCTCAAAAGCGATTAGGTCTAACCAACCTCCCATTCTAGCGCGCCCGGTTCAACATCCACGACTTCCCTATCGTCATAGCAAGTAGCGAATCGTATGATCCCAAAGAAAAGCGGAGACTCTGCATCGGGATCAGATGTTTTTCAACAGATGAACTTGGTTCGTCGGAATTTCGCGTCGAGCTATCGGAATATCGTGCAAAGGTTCCGACACATACGGATGCAGCATATGATGTTTTTGGGTTTGTGTCGTTCCATGATGAGGAACAGAAGAGGAAAGTTATGGAGTGCTTGATCAAGGATGTCCCAGAGCTACTGAAAGGAGAAGAAGAGTATTACCGGAATTGGATGATTCGTTATCTCAAAAGTGAGAAGGTGTACAAGGCTTCCGAGGGACATTAGTATCTAGTGACGAAGTGTAACGCGACGTATTCGGTCTAGGTAATCGAGTTTGGGAAATCATATCATGCTAGAGCACCAGATCCGGCGAAGGAACGACCTTCAAGTTTCTTCCTTTACCTTCGGACCCTCATCCACTCGCATTTCTTCCCCAAACCTCTCCATCCCGTTCCTGCGCCCGTCGTTCGAGATTGCGGCAATTCGGATAGAATTTTGGCAATGAACAAAGGATCCGTGAGTGGCGTTAGGTCGTCTCGCTTCGGGAGGCGCTGGATACAAGTGAGATGTCAGAGTAAAATGCAGCATGAAAAAACAACACCAACATTTTTTACAGCATCATACGGTGCTTCCCATCCAGTTGTTTCTCGTATTACTATAGTTCCTTCATCGTTCTCTAGAGAAGAGTAGATCCGTGTGTCGAAAGTTCGGAAAAGGACCCCGTCAACCCGAAGGGTGAAGCGAGAAAGGATGAATATGCACGTTGGCATTACGCGCTGTAGATAAGGGTATTCAGTGGAAGAACACAAGTTGCTGAAAGCGTGTAAACTCACGATCCGGACGATCAACGCACTGGAACCATTATCGTGCAGCTCATCCTCGAACAACGGTACCTCGGCGTAAAAGAGGATTGGATCTGGACGGGTTAATTCAGCGAGGGGAATTTGATGTTTAGCGTGGGAGGGGTGGTTTAAGTCGAATGGTACCCATTGGGAAGGGGACGTGTTTCTCGGTGAGTGGGAGGCCGTAACAGATGAGGAAGCGGAAGAGGTAGCAGAGGGTGTGGTGTCCATGGATGTGACCGAAGGATAGGAAGGAGAGTGTCCACAATACGTGGTGGTATACGTCCAATCGTAGGGCTTCGTGGGTACGGTCTTGGGCATTGGTAGCAGCGGGGATGGACCAGTACTATTCAACAAAAGAGACGAATCAGAGATTCATTCCGGATGTAATCAACAGAACGCGTATTTCGCGCACTTACCGACTCTTCAGCCATTCTTCTGCATATCCAACCTTCACACCACCGTCTCCAGGTTCTAAGTATCCCTTTTTGACACCCAGAAGGGCGTGCAGGGTGTCAAATTCGTATATCCATTCAGCTTCTTCTTCTTCTGCTGCTTCCTCAAGATCGCTCTCAGCGCTGGTATCACCTTCTTTATCTGCACCTGCACCTGCTTGATCCCGACTACGATTTCGCTTTTGCCGTCTATCCTGACCAATGAACCCACTTGTCCTCCATTCCATCTTCAGCGAATTACTTCCAAAAGTCATTTCTGGCAATGGTAACCCTCCATCACTCCCTGTACTGAGGTCTGATTGAAGCTGATCGCATTGGGGAGCATTTGAGATTGGATTTGTGGATGCTGTAATGCGCCAGTTTCCTGCGTTTCTTGTTAGATTTGTAGATATTCAAATATTGAATGAACGCAGTCGGATGAAAAGACAGACCTACCTACAAGGATAGCCCGTGAATTAGGAGACTCTAGCAGAGTATGTTTGGGGAGGTGAATAGCTGGCTTGAGCAGTGGATCGAAGGTTGGTGTTGCGGAAAGTCTAGGTACTGTGGTAGTAGGAACACTCATTTTTGGATTGGTAGAGTTTAGGGGGACAATAAAAAACCTGGGAAAGTCGTAGTACTATGTAGTAGAATATAGAAAAAGGCGTGCACGAGGACGCAGGAATAGCTTTTAGGCTCTAAAACTTTCTTCACCATGCCACAAAGCGCTCGAGCTATTTTGTTCAACGAGTCTCAAATTCCTGTACATTTACCATATTTTACGCTACACCCCCCACGCTATGCATTGCTTTGAAATATGCTTCCCATACATCCATTTTGATCTCAGCTATTATCCCCTTCGCCTGCGCATTGTTGCTGAACCAGTGGATTACAGCGTTCAGAAATAGCAAGTTGGATTCAGCGTCCTTCGCAATTTCCATCCTGAATGAGTTGATGACACTGTACATCTGTTTCTTATTCTTGAAAGTGACTGTTCCAATGCCAATATAGTCTTCTGCCCATTCGTCGTTCCAACCTGTGAGTATGACCTTCTTTAAGTGTCGCGGTGATACGTCAAACAGAAGTTTAAGGCAATATCCGCCAATACAGAGGTCCCAATCTTCATCTGCCTTTGGGGGCGCTACCACTGCGCCGTTTCTGTCGATCGGATGAGCTACCGGTTTGCCATGTTCATCAACCGCCGGGGGTGGTATGATATTGTCGTTCTTGTCGAATTGAGCCGCTATCGGAAGACTGCCGACGTGCGGTTGACGAATGAGCTCAATTTCAAGCACTACCTTATGCTCTGGGTCCGAAGGACTTGCAGCAGTTATGATGAGGACAACTGAGGAAAGGACGCATAGTAAAAGTAGATGCAATGATGGAAATCGGAGGGAGCCAAAGGTCGGCATCGAATGGACTAACGACGAGTGTCTGAGTAGTTGATATAAGGAACGAAATTTAATGAAACTGCATGTGCAGGAAAGAAGCTGAGAATAGACTTGGGTGTCAATGAAAACGGCAACACACCGAGAGATTTGAACCAGCAGATCTCACGGGCCCTTAGAACGTTGCTGAACGATGTCAGAAGGGTTCCCTTTGAAGATAACTTGAATCAGCAGTTGCGCAAACAGCAAACGTGGAGAGAAGATATCAGGGAAGGACGTCAGTAAGTGAAGGGAATTCTATGAAGACATATACATACCGAACCAGCGTCACGGTACAATAGGGTACAATGTTCAACAGAAAACTTTGAAAAGGAAATTTTGGCGACGGACCGCGCCGGCACGGGATATATGGTCGCGTCAGAAAGGCAACCTTGCAAGTTGAAGCGGGGCGATGAACCGCTGGTCTGGTTCAGCAGTTTTGAGCTCAAGAACACACAAGCAACGGCTGAGCTAGTATGTTTTCATCCATTGGAAGCAGATGTGCACTGATTGCTTGTTTTTTCCATTGCAATTCTCAACGTTCCCAATAAAAGAAAGCCCAATCTCAAAGCTGCAACCCTTTGAAATTGTCAATTATTGCCTCCAGGAGTACCCTCCCTTGTCTACATTATGCAATGTACATTATCCCAAGGTCTCGCAGGCCATTCGGTTCCATGTAGGTCTCTCGACATTCTCCTTCTGACTCCTCGGTATTCACGCATCCGGCCAAGGCGAGTTGGGACAGGCATTTCTATTTTTCAGATGCCTGATGTGAGCCCGAGATTCGGTGAAACGTCTTCCGCAATATTCACATTCAATCTTTTTTTCGTGCTGCAGATGCTTATAGTTGATGTGAGCTAGACAAAATGCAGGCCAAGACATCGAAGTGATGAGTACTGGATTGGAACTTGTATTATCTATACATACATTGCAAATTGTGCTTCGCTGTGTATTCTTTCCCGCAATCACAACATTTGAACCTCTTGCTGACGTTGACATTCTAGTTGATATATGAGCTATTGGAGCCCCCAAGCATTTATTTAGTATGACACACCGCAACAACGGGCTCGAATTCCCTCGAGCTCATAAGATCTGTCCAGTCCATCTTAGACAAATTGACCTGAACCTCTGAATGAAATTCGTGGCGACCGTCTACTAGAAATTGTTGAACGCGGCTATGCTGTTCACACATCACTAATACGGTCATGTGTTATACTAGTCTATGCTTAGTGTACACTGACATCATATACCATATGCGGATTCCTCAGTACTTCCTTATGTAATACTGTCATACATTTATGTATATAAGTAGCTATGTCCTGTACTGGAATCCAACTCGCTCCTCTCTCATCTTTATTGCCTCACTGAGACTATAAGCTATACTACCCAGGTATGGTGCTAGAGAGTGTCACCACTATGCACCCCTTGCCTGCTCAACAGGTTATGGGCCCCGGATGAACGCTTTGCTGAGCTCTAAGCTCGCAGCGCTCTCTGGTTTACTGTTGTCATTGACACATCTATTTGATTGCTGTCTCTGACACAGACCTTTACCTGAAATGTTGCCTCTGGCGCTGAAGTCAATATCGCACCTAACAAGTGCTGATTATGACATCGCCCAAGAGTGCTTGACACTGTAGATGACAGCTTGCTAGACATATGTCGCAGCTTGTCACTACTGGCAATAACATTCATGCCATTTTATTTTCATCTGTTGTCTTGAGCGTTTATGAATTGCATGCTGACATCACTGTTGATTTTATCCAGATTACAATGTCTTCTGCACTCTTCACCGCTGTTACCACCACCCTTAAAGGTGATAACTACGACACCTGGATCTCTGAAATGGAAGCCTTTCTCCAAGCCACAGGGCTTTGGTCCGCCATTATCTCCGACCCGCCTGCCGAGCCGTCTCCACTTGATTCGACAGACCTCGACAGTGTCAAAGCCTGGAAGGAGTATGACGATAACCTCAAATCCTGGAAGGAGACCGACACTAAGGCTGTTGGAAACATCCGCCTCCGCCTTTCTCCGTCTATCCGCACCCTTGCTAAGGACGAGGGTGACACGGCTAAGAAACTGTGGGAATTCTTGCAGAAAACCTACAAGGTCAAAGGTCTAGGTGCAGTCTTTAATGACTTTGCTGCCGCCATGGCTGTCAAGGTCCCATACAAGGGAAACCCACTCACAGCTATGACTGACATTGGCATGTTCTTCACCCATATGGATGACGCTGACATTGGCATCCCTGACCACCTTGAAGCTCTGATTCTTCTATCTAAGCTTCCATCACGCTACTCTGTCGTTGTCCAGACTATGTCTCAACTCGGTACTGAGGAACTCAAGGAATTGACGTTTGCCAAAGTTCGTATCGCAGTTATGAACGCTTTCAGCGGAGACACCATTAGCAACTCCCAACCGCAGAACGCGAACAAGTTTTCGAACGTTCATCGCAAGGGAAATGATCCCAAGTTCTCCCAACAGCAGCATGGTAACAATAGTAACCAGCAGCAGAAGGGACAGAACGGGAACGACGACTCCAACAAGAAGAAGCGTAAGCGTGGCAGTGGAAAGAACAAGAAGGCTAAGAGGAATGCAAACGCTGCACAAGCTGATGCAGACTCTATGGACTTCAGTCCTATTGGCAGTACTGTTGACTTTGGTCCGGTACGTACCGATCTTACTCCTTCTGTCCCAGATGTGCGCAAGCACTCTATCCATCCTCCCTACAATCCTCCTCACAATGCTACGTCCCTTCGTCTTCATAAGAAGACAAGGATGGCCATTCAACGTGCCCGTGATATTGGCGTCCGTGCGACTGCCGAAGTCATTCGTGCCCTTGAGCCATCTGGACACATTTCGGAGTTAGATAGTAGTGACGATGAGCAAGGTTCTTCTGATCCTCCAACGAAGCGCACCCGTGTGTTGCCTTCTGAGAATGATGTTGAGGATGGCAACAAGGCTCCTACGCCGCCTCCTCCATCTCCTCCTATGGACTTTGAGGTCCCAGGAACTGCCTCTTTTGACCCTGATGAGTTGATGAATTTCGACTTGGATCGTGAAATTTTGGCAATCACTGGATTCATGGACACCATGGGGTCAGTACCCTCCTCTGATCTTGATCATACGAGATATACTAACGCACCTTCATCGGTTGCAGTGACGAAGACATGCAAGTCGGCCTTTAAGCCTGATCTCTTGTCCCGCTTGTATAATTATCGTATCAATGTCAAGTATATATCCAAAGAACATTTCTGTGTACATGATGTTTCATACTCTGTGTGCAAGAAGTGTAAGGGTAAAGAGAGGAACCAACCCAAGTGGTGGATGAACGACTCTGGTTGTTCTGAACACACTACCTTTGACTTGAGTGACTTCATTGAGTATGAAGACCTTGAGGAAAAAGTTCTTATAGCAACTGCAACCACAACTGCCTACATTACTGGCGTTGGGACTGTCTTGATACATTTCAAGGATGTAAGAGGCCGCATGCATTCGGCACGAATCGCTCCAGTATTCTATATGAAGGAGTTGAGTCATCGCCTTATAGCACAAGGACGCTTCCTACAAGATGGCAAAACTGTTCGCGGCAACGCAGACAAAGTTGACTTCTGGGACAAAGATGGTTTATTCCTGTCATTTGAACCACGAACTCACAGCAATACAATCTATATTCTCAAAGATTATTCGCCACAGCCTATGGCTGTAAACTTAGTGATCCACTCAGTGGACTACACTACCATGCATCGCCGAATGGGTCATCCATCGCGCGAAGCACTCACTCAACTGAGGAAACATGCAGAAGGTGTTCCCACCTTCAGCATTCCCCATGAGGAAGATCTCTGTGAAGGTTGTGCCAAGGGAAAGATGACTTTACGTCCATTTCCGCCAACTACTCATCGGGCATCACGTCCCTTTGAGCTCATTCACTCAGACCTCAAAGAATGGCCTACCACTTCGTACCACAAGTACAAGTATACGATCTTCTTCATAGATGACTATACTTCATTCGGGTTCTTCTGCCACTTGAAAAAGAAGAGCGGATCTCTGCCAGTGATAAAGCAATTTATTGCCTCAGTCAAAAATCTATACGAGACTAACATCAAGGAATGGATGTCTGATGGTGGCGGAGAATTTAGATCCAATGCACTTGATGAGTTCTTTAAGAACGAAGGTATCAAAGCACAATGGTCATCTCCTCATATCCACCAGCAGAATGGAAGAGCCGAAAGGTTTATCCGGACTATTATTGAGAAAAGTGAACCGCAGCGCTTTCAAGCCTGTATTCCTGAGTCCTGGTGGGAATTCTCTGTTAAACATGCTGTGTGCGTGTATAACCTCACTCCTATGCGTCGTCACAAATGGAAGACACCATATGAGATTTTGTACAACAAAGTTCCGCGCATAGATCACTTGCGTGTCTTTGGCTGTGGCGCATACGTCTATCTTCATGAAGAAGTACGTGTAAACAAACAATCGCCCAGGTCAGAACTAATGACATATCTCGGAGTTTCTGATGGTGGACACGGAAATATCTACATGCGGTCGAACAATGCTATGTTCACTGCTACACACGCTGTCTTCGATGAGAAATTATTTCCTCGTTGTAAAGCCTCAGAGCGTCATCGCTCTACGCGACTACCAGATCGCAACACAGATCCTAAAGATCCAATTCCTCCACCTGATGATGATGATGTTCCGATCTCTCATCAACCTACTACTCCCCAAAGGAGACAGGATCCGGAGCAAGACGTTGCACCGCCTGCGCCAGCTGAACAGCCAGCGCGAGATCCTAGTCCGCCGCCACAACCCCGGAATGAACAACCTCCTGCTGAAGAGCAACCGAGACGTTCAGGTCGTGTGCGGAGACCACCTACTCGTCTTACCGGTGATCCTAGAAGCAGCAGTAAGCTTCCTACGGAACAACAGGTAGAGAGACCAAAGAGGGATATTCAGAGACGCGCAAGAGCTCCACAGCCAGGTAGCTCCTCGGCTGAGCAAGAGCGCCCTGAGCCAGAACAGGTTCCCGGACCTAGTACTGAGCATCCTACTCCTGAAGATGGAGAACAACCCTCTGTCACTCCCGGTGACGAAGCTAGTACCCTGATCAGACTATGTCGGGAAGGGGGAGCTGAATTAATATATTTTCTCATGGCTAAGGCCGTTCCCTTTGAGGGGGAGCTGAAAGGCTCCGAGAACGTCCGTGAATGGACTTACAAGGACATTACTCGCCTACCTAAGGCTGAGCGTGAGGAATGGCTTAAGGCCTGCCAAGAAGAGCTTGAAGCGCTCAAACGGCGTGGTACTTTTGAACTCATGGATCGTCCAGCAGACCGAAAGGTCATTAAGAACCGCTGGGTCTTCGACGTCAAATCTGACGGTCGTAAGAAGGCACGCCTTGTTGTCAAAGGGTTCTCACAAATTGAAGGTCTTGATTATGACCAAGTCTTCTCTCCTGTAGTACGGTTTGAGACTGTTAGACTGTTGCTCGCCTTGACTGCGCTGAACAACTGGTATCTCACTGGACTCGATGTTCGAAATGCCTATCTATATGGCGTCTTACATGAGACTATCTACATGGAACAGCCTGAAGGTTTTCGAATCAAAGGCAAAGAGGATAAAGTCCTCTTACTGCGCAAAGCTCTGTATGGACTAAAACAAGCAGGTCTTGTCTGGTGGCGAACACTGGACTCATACATGAAAACACTCGGCTTTAAACGCTTGAGCTCTGATGCAGGTATCTTTGTCCGTCGAGGTAAAGATGACTCACTAGTCATCGCCATCATCTACGTTGATGACGCACTCTTCGCTGGACCTGACAAGAAACTCGTAGCTTCTCTAAAAGAGAAATTCATGTCACACTGGGAATGCAGAGATCTTGGTGAAGCCAAAGAATTCCTTCGCATGCGGATTACTCGTCGTGGCAAAAAGATCTATATTGATCAATGCGCCTACCTTGACAAAGTCCTTAAGCGTTGCGGTATGGAAAATGCTAAAATGGCTGATACACCACTTCCTGCAGGGTTCCAACCCGAACCCACCAAAGGCCAGGCGGATTCCGCTCTTCGTAGCAAGTTCCAAATGGTTATTGGTTCCCTTCTCTATCTCATGTTGGGCACACGTCCCGACATCTCCTTCGCTGTCACCAAGCTTGCACAACATGCAGCTAACCCATCTCAAGAGCACCTTAGCAAGGCACTCTATATTTGCCGCTACCTCCTAGGTACGAAATCATATGCACTTTGCTATGATGGTGAATCGGGTATTGGTCTCAGTGCTTGGACTGATTCTGATTGGGCTTCTGATCCTTATACTCGCCGGTCTCAGACTGGATATTTTATGAAGCTTGCCAATGGCATCTTCTCTTGGACCAGCCATGCGCAGAAAACAATCGCTCACTCGTCTACAGAGGCTGAGTATATGGCATTGTCTGATTGCAGCCGCCAAGTGGTTTGTGTCCGCAATCTACTTGAGGAATTAGGCTATAAACTTGACGCTATTCCTATTGCTGGAGACAATCAAGGATCCATTTTCATGGCATCAAATCCTGTCACTAGCAAACACTCGAAACACATTGACATCCGATATCATTATATCCGTGAAGTTGTCGAACGTGGTCTTGTGCAAGTATTCTTCGTAGATGGCAGTAACAACCCCGCAGATCTTCTCACAAAGAATCTTGGGCGTATCAAATTTGAGCTATTCCGCTCAATGCTTGGACTTGAGTTTTACTCGTCCACCAATCCTTAGGCTGTCTGCCTTGCCTGACGCCTACCGCTATTGCTTCGAGCAAAGTACTTCACTGTGCTGCTCAGCAAGGGGGAGTGTTGAACGCGGCTATGCTGTTCACACATCACTAATACGGTCATGTGTTATACTAGTCTATGCTTAGTGTACACTGACATCATATACCATATGCGGATTCCTCAGTACTTCCTTATGTAATACTGTCATACATTTATGTATATAAGTAGCTATGTCCTGTACTGGAATCCAACTCGCTCCTCTCTCATCTTTATTGCCTCACTGAGACTATAAGCTATACTACCCAGGTATGGTGCTAGAGAGTGTCACCACTATGCACCCCTTGCCTGCTCAACAGAAATGAGGAAGAAGGTCCTGATATTGGACTCGCAATCAAGCCAGACGGACTCATCAGGAAACACTGAACCGGCTATATTGCCCTGGGCAAGAGTACAATAGCCAATATTGTCCCCCTGCCAAGCTCCATAGTATTGGTAGCACTATATAGTTCACGTAGCAACCCTGCAACTACTATATATGATATTGTATCACTACGTACTTCACTAAGGTGATCAAGTAGACTTACATAGCTTCAGTGATTTTGATGATCTTCTCCATTGCTTTTGCCTAATATTCCATAGCATGTGTAGACTGCATTACATATATTATTTAGTTATGATTTAACAATGTTGAACCAATTAAAGAAGAATAAACTATATTCAATGACTTTAACTATGGTACTGACAGTATGTATGTAGACATCAACTTGAAATCACTGTAAAATAATTCATGGTCAACACAAAATTGAAGACAACGCATACTGTATGATCGGACTTAAAAGAAAAAGAAGAAAAAACCAAGGCCCGGCATATTCACGTGGCACTATACAGGTGCTGAGAAATATTTTCCCGCGGTTTTCCAAGTGATCAACGCACGAAGAAAATACAAAATCCGTCGTTCTCCCCTTCTCTCTTCCTTTCTCCTCCATTTTGTGGTCCATTGGTGTTGGCCTTGTCCACTGTCCACATACTCCTTTTGTCATATTCATGTTATGCTTCGTTATCTTTCCCTTTACACCCGCCTTCAGTGACTGGTTACTAGGCAGCAACTACGTGGCAATGAGCAGTGGAATGGTAGCAGTTGCATTCGGAAACAGGTAAGCAATTTTATCTTATCTGCCAACCAATTCTTACCCACTTTATTTGACAGGAATTGTGTAAACAGGGCAATCATGGTGCAACTGATACTGGTACGTGTATGTTGTGTTCCCGCCAGAATTCCTCTGATTATTATTTTTGTTTAGGCTCTGCTTACTTGTGCTCCAACCAGGGCAAATTATTTATCTCATATACTAGCTAGACTAGCTATCACAAATCAAACTTTTATATGTGTCTAATATCTATCTCGGTTTCTGCTTATTTACGCTGCTTGTATGAAAATAGTAACATATGTATGCTGTGAAAATATACTATTGCATTCCTTCTTTCTTGGAGTAATTGATTTCGGTGTGAATAATTTTTGTTTTTTTTGTGTAGTTGTAGCTTGAACTATGTAGTACCTATACCCTATGTTGCATAAATAGATTTGTAAGCTAAGTAGGCAAGCATTAGACTATCTGTGCTATGCGAGCTATGTAGCACTTGGCGGTAACTACTATTGCTACTATAGTGATACAGGTTAGGGGACTTGTATATGAGACTATAATCATGATCGAGTCTATATAGTGATACATAGAAAATTCCGTGTTTCCTGATGCTTGTTGGGACTACAGCATCGATGTTTGGCAAAGGCCACGGCTCCTGCTCATCGAAGTTCCCCACACAGCCTGTCAAGTCTGGAACTCATGCCGCACTGGGATGAGACACAAAATCGAAGACAGGTACGTCCTCGAATAACGCTGGAGATGTAGTTTTATTACCAGTATCCGACTCCGAGCTAAAATGGTATTCTTGTCCATACGTCGCTGGCATGTCGGGCAGACCTGAATACGAACAGGAAGAACCTCGCATGAACTTGAAATCCGCGTTGGATAAAACCTCCAAACGTTCAGGTCGTTGCGACGTCCTGCACAAAAAGAAGTCAATTATCGTATTTTTAGAATTGAGATCGTCTGATCTTACTGGAGCATTTGGTGAAAAGTTTGCGGTGAGTTTGTCTGCATGGTAAGTGGAAAGCGGGGAACTAGTACTAGGGATATCTCCCTTGAGGACAACGTGTGCCAGTGGGTCCTTCAATACAACAAGATTCATGCCAGGCTATCTCATAAGAGAGAACTCCGATTTTAAGGTCCATCAGGATTCTATGAATCGAAGCAAATGTTCTCCTGTCAATTTTGCGCTGCATTCATACCTGTCTCGTATACCGGAGCCCAAGAAGCTGTATGGAGATATTTCTTTATATGTACCACTGTGCCTCATAATTCAATGTTTTACGTTGTAGTTTGTTTGCAAGATCGTAGTAATGACTCGTCTATTGATCACCTATATAGCCTATAAGCAATTGACCGGGGGCAATTTGCTCGCGAAATCCACTTGGAGGTGTAATTGGAGGTAATCAGGCTGGTATGTACTAGATCTGTATGAGTATCTCAATGCTGTTGGGCAATTTGGAATTGCACGTATGATTGCAATCAGATTGCAGACATCGCCGCATTTCTATTCAATTCTGAGGTGCAGTGGGTACTACATAGGCAGCCATTGTAATGTGTAGTTTCTCGGTTGCTCCTTCAACCTCCCGAGGAGAAGATATTCCTTCGGAGCCAACTAAGGATATCCGTATGCAGAACCAAAGCCACGAACAAATGTATATCGTTCTATCCTGCCATCATTTGGGTCGAGATCAGGTCGCCAAAATGCTCCTTAACGATTGGTCGAAATTTCAGCACTCTGTACTTATTGGATTCATGTTATTTTTGAGCAGTCCTCCGCGTGTGCCTTCTGATCTCCAAGTACATAAGTCCGTTATGTATGCAATCCAGTTAATACAGGGTCCATTCGCTGAAACAAAAGTCCACGATATTAATACTACCATTCCAGCCTTGCTGCGGAACAGCGACCAAGGATTTGGTGCGTAAGGTGAGCCGCCCATCTAACGGGATGAAACTCGAAAATGATTGCCATAAGGTCGCCCCTCTGCTTGGTCAAGGTTCGACGCATTTTCAGGTCAGGTGTAACATGGATCTCCGAGGAGCAGAAGAGTATAGAGCATTCCTATAGCCGCATGGAATTTTGAACCCTGACGAGTCTCGAAAGTGTGGATAGAAGTGATTACGAAAGCATCATCTACAATTGTTTTATAGAAATGAACGATAATCTGGCTTGACTGGACAGAGGGGTAGGAGATTGTTCACTCTAGAAATTGTTTTATTTGAGTACACAGAAACAGATCCTCGTTGCGCTTGAATGGCGTCGTACCAATTTGCAAAAGTCTAATTCCTTTCTTTCTTCCCCCCCTACCCTCCCTCAAGTTCATTCAGAAATCAACCGTAGAATATCCGTGTCTTGCGAAGATAGCCGGCACGTCTTTTGATGTCTTTTGAGTACGTGTTTGGTGCCAAATGCGCGGTTGCAGAAACAGGAATACGGCCTCTTTCCCCAGTGTGAATTAACGTGATCTGCGAGATGATTGATTGAGGGATCATAAACACTTGAGAGATGGGCTTCTTACTAGTTAGGTTATGCTTTGCTGTAAATGTTGCCTCGCACATGTGACAATGTAGGAGTTTCCCTCCCGGTTTCAGCTGTCCACGCCGTCTTCGACTAGCAGCTAACACCCGTTCAGTAGCGACTTGAGTCTTTCCTTGGGGAATTAAGACAGGATCGTTGAAAAAGTTCAATGGCGTCAATTCTTGTTCAAAACTCAGTCCAAGAATCTGAGGAGAGACAGTGGTACGAGTTAGGGCATTGGGATCGGAATGAATCATATTGTCGAGATAAAACGCGTCTGGTTCCGACAGATGACGACCATCATTATCATCGGGTCCTGTTCCACAATGGCATGGGAATCCGTTTATGAAAGAAGATTCGAACTGTGTCGAGCTTTGAGGAGATTCATATTGCTGGCTTCTAAGATATAGAACCTCGGTATCAATGGACATGTTCGAAGGTGAAGGACTCCATGATGTCGTCGATGCTGAGAGTGAATTGTGACGATGACCCATGTCATCGACAATACCAGTATCAAGTCGCGGTACCGGTTTCACGTTAGAGTTCAGATATTGATGACCTGTAGAGTTGGAGGCCTGATACGACACGGTGGGAGAGAAGTACGGGCTATGATTATCTGATGAGGAATGACAGTCCACACTCATATCCTCGAGATTTAAGCGATCATTAGTTGAAACCTCAGCATGATATCGATATCCCGAATCAGTATCAACCTCCCCGCAATATTGAGGGGAGGGAATCTGACATCGAGTAATCCAAAGCCTAAAAGCAACTAGTTGTTAGCAAGGCAACGGCTACCTTGAGACCCTACTCACTCTTGATAAGTGGTATCAGCAGAAGACATCCTGTTCTCTTTGTGAAATTGAAGGAAGCGAGAAGGCAGTTATTATAGACCTCATCCTTGGGACGACTGAAGAGCTCCGAAAAAGCGTCAAGACAGCCATGCTGTGAGAGTACGAACCAACACAGCTACAACTTGATGCTGTTCATGCCTATGTTGCTAAATTTCTATGAGCCGTACAAATTCAAACTGAGAAGATTCCCAAGAGCATGGGCAACAAATTTTGCAAACAATCTCACCAAACCAAGTAGGGTAAAAAATCCATGCTGAATTGGAAGGAACTTGGATTTATTTTCGATTCTGATATCATTTGATAGCAGAGCATCCAAATACCTCGACTGGCAAGAGAAAACATGTGAAGACTGAGCAACAACCTTACTTACATTACGGAACGTTGAGCCCCGATTAAAGGCGGAGTTGTTCTTTCTATGGCATAAGATTGGAAAAAATCTACAGCTCCGCTAGACAGCAAGACACCTTGCTGTTTGTTCACTTCTGAGGTAGAGAGTGCAGTCAGTACTAGCATGACGTCTGATCGGGCTAAAGACACAAGAAGATATGTATGTAACCTGTTAAAGAAAATCAGATTCGACATCCTATGGCCATGATCTGTGGAAGCAAAGCACAAAAACACACCCTCCCGCCCCGCTCCGCAGCGCCGATATGACGGCTGGTATACTCAGTAGGCGATAATGCGTTATCTTGGAAAGAGGTCGGTTTCGGCGGCAACAGTTATTTGATTAGAAGCGTAGCAGGACACTGGAGAAAACAGACAACATGTAACACTGAACCTCCGATGCGCATGAACCCAATGCAAATAAACCTAATACGAATGTAAATGAACCCAATACGAATGCAAATGAACACAATGCAAATGCAGGGATCGCATCATCCAGTATCGAAAATTCCTTCCTCCAATCGATATGTTCGACAAGAGCGGAAGATGTGTATTTATGTTGATAATTGGCAAAGTATTGTGTTGGAGTTGAACGCAAACCACGGAAATCCTGAAATGTGGAGGACTACAGAAACGATTTAACCTTAACCAATTGCTATCACGCGCGACTCACTTCCCCAGAGCTGTGATAATCTATTCAACAAAGTGAAGGCAACTGATACAATACCAGCTCTTGAAGACGTCTTCGCCGACGTCCCCGAGTATTCTAGGATGCGCACCCTGGAAATTCTACAATGCTCAACTGCTTTGCACGTTCAAATGCGCCACCAATACATTTTTGAGCCCGAAAGAATTTTGGACAGATTCCTTTTTCAGGGCAAAATGTATTGGAGAACAAACAATAATAAGCAGCTCCGCATGTGAAAAGCTTTCCGAAGCAATGGTCACAGTTTACGCAGAAATCGAAGCTGTAGTAGAACAGATATAAGATTTAATGTAAATCAGTTTCTCCACGGTCAAACAATCCGTAATATGTGAAAAAGTTTGAACCTAGGTCGAACCATTTGAGGAGATAACCAGCGTGGACGTAAGAATGACGGATTGTCGATCGACGCTCTATTTTATGGCACACCAAAAGAGAATACGGAGAGCAACCACGTACATATCTACACTTGCCGCATTCCAGAACCCAATGCAATCAAGACCGAGCACATCATACTCAGTTTCGACCCAGGACCCAACATTGTCTCTAAGTACGATGTAACCAATGACAGGTAATATATCTCCACTGTTATCAGTTAATGGCTATTGGTGAGCAGGTTCTTGCGTATTTGAATCGCAGCCTAATGTGCGTCGGCTGCTAGATGGTCATATAGTGGTCCCATGGGAGGCTTGAAATTGGGATATCAGCCTAGGTGTGGACATCCTCTAGAAAATAGCAAGACGTACAGGAATATTTCTCTCCCTATTTCGTGAGCAGGAAGGAATTGATGATTATACCAGGCAACGGTAAACTGGACACATACCACTTCGTACCACCAGGGAAGAGAGGCGCTACGGGATGGTATGCATGAGAGAGGACCGAACAGAAACTTCGACTGTATGGTGCTCACAAATGACTGGATCTGGATGTTGGTTGCGAGCTAGATCAGCCTCGGCCTTGTCGAAAATGACAGCCAGTTGACGAGGGTCATGAACATTTCTAAAGATTATCAGGGATATCGTCTTTGTGTGGAAAGATGGAATAAAACTCACCGATTCTTCTCAAATTCAGCCCTTATGATAAGAGCGCGCCTGCGCCAAAGTTCGCGGTGAACGGTCCAATTGAGACTATCGGTGAGCATACGCCTGTACAGGGATTTGACATAGCGTCTGTGTGCCCCAGAAAAGGTGGAGGTAGACATTGTGGTGGCGATAACGAAGAGAAGACGAGAAAAGAAAAGGACAGGGGAGTTTGAGTCAAAAATCTAGTCACAAGCCGAGGCCAACCCGGAGATGACCGTTTGAAATTTCGCCTTGCTGAGCTAATCTACCCACGGGGATTGGAAGAAAAAAAGTCGCTTTGGCCTGTACAAAGGCGACTGCAGCGCGCTGCATTATAATAAGCTGCAAACCTCCTCATAACTGGGAGGTAGAATGGACCCACATTCGCGCTTTTCGCATTTTGACAACAAAAGGAATCCTAAAGCTGGGCCTCAATCTTTATCACAAAAACCACGCTTCATGGACAACCCAATCAAGCCTAATCTCGACGATTTCGCGTCTTCAAAGCAGCAGAGCCATAAGAGTTCTGCTGCTCGCGAAAGTAGCGCATCGATATTGGTACGCCGGCCATTTGTGACCAACTCGCGAGTTAAGCAGGACGAGAAATCACGCAAGGACATGTACTTGGCGTTTGTGAATAATGCATTGCAGGAAAAGGCAAACGTGAGTTCCTCGAACCACCAATCACTGCTATAGCTTGATGCATGTATTTGAATTTAGGGAAATTCTGAGCCTTTCGAAGAACTCATCAGCCAGTTCAATCCGAAGCGCTCTCCGAACGAATTACCGTTTCCGCAACCAGCTCAACTGCGTCTCTGGATTTTGGCGTTATCACATGTGGTCTCAAGACTCGAGCGAACGCACTCATCACTTGTCGAAGCGATCATAAACATGCCTTGGGTTACCATGGATAATTCCACCGTCAGATCGTACACAGTTTTTATCGGAATGTTGATTTCCGCTCGACCAGAGTACCTATCGCTCGTCCTTGCAAAGCTGTCACTAGGTCTCACATATCGTATGTCATTTTTCTCCTGAATGAATACTTCATATAATATTTCTCAACACCACAGAAGCTGGCTTCTCGGCGTTGTCTGCATCACCACCAGAACCATCGTCAAGTCCTGTGACACGCAGACTGGTCTATGACCGTCAGCATTACCTTCTTAGACATCTACTGTCACTAATTCCGACCCTTCCCTCAACTCTCATGCCTCTTTTGTTGCGAAATTTTCCCCATAAGCGGCAAAACCAAACCGCTCAAACGACCTACATCCGGAATCTCCTTCACATCTCGGAGTACTGTCCAGAACTCGCTGATCAGATCCTCGGGGTTATCGTAGACAGAGCAATTCAAATAGATGTATAGTCTCAACTCCTTTCGTTATTGGCTGTACTCTGACGTTCATGACTAGGTTGAGATACAGATAGAAATAGACGAAATCGAAGAAGAGGTGGACCAAGAGCAAGAAGGAATATTCGAGCTTGATCCTTTCGACGTTCTCGTAGGTCAAGAAGGTGACGAGGAAAATTCCGAGGAAGATTCTTCAGATGATGAATTCGAAACTTTCAGCGATATCTCATCTGAAGGGGGCGATATGGATGATGACGGTGGTTTGGCTGGACGAATTGATAATCTGCCTCCAAACCATGAGCACCTTCGCGAAATGGTGAAGAAACTGGATTCCATACTATCCCTTGTTTTCGATCATTATGAGGCTTACGCATCCATAGTGAGAAAGTCTAACAAGGACGGACACACACCTTCACCGTCTTCATCCTTGCCCGAGCTACCGCCGTTACCGCCTATTTCTACTGCGGTCAACCCGTTCTTTGACGCCACACGTTCGTCACCCATGATGGATTACTCATCATTCAACCAACCTCCCCCGTCTAATCAAGCTCAGCTGGCACAATTAAACCAGCTGGCTTCTTCGTCTCGTCCGTCTACCCCAACATCAATCACATCCGGTACTCCAGCGTGGCTATTACCCAACCAACCGCCATTACCTGCACCAACAAGAAAGATGCTCCATGCTCGATTCCACGCCCTCCTATCGATATTCGATCGTACGATACTGCGTACATTCAAATCCAGATACACCCAATTCCTTATCTTCTGGTACACATCCTTAGATCCCGAATTTGCAGATATATTCCAAGGCATGCTCGTTGATCGCGCCCTTTTCCAACCTGAAGATAACGCCGGTAATTCTGCGCAGACGCCAATTGTCACTCGCGCTGCTGCTGCATCGTATATTGGCAGCTTCGTCAGTCGGGCGAAGTTTGTTGACCGAGAAGGAGCGCGGCGTGTCGTTGGAGTTTTATGCGAGTTCCTCAAGGCGCACCTCGATAGTGTGGAATCTATCTTGAAAAACTCTACTTCTCCATCCAATAACACGCGCGCATTAAATACTGAGGCGCTGAACGTGACTGGTGATCAGAATACGGTGTTTTATGCGGTGGCGCAAGCATTATTTTTGATCTTTTGTTTCAGGTGGAGAGAATTGTTGGAGAACGATGAAGAACAGGATGATATGCCTTCACTCCGGCTTCAGGGCACCAAAGCTGCTGCGGCAGGAAAAAAATGGATGAAGCAATTGGATGTAGTCCAGAGAGTTGTAAACTCCGTATTCAATCCCCTCAAGGTCTGTATCTACCTTCCCCGCTCAGTGGTTCTTTGCTGATGATTATTCCAAGGTTTGCTCCCCTAATGTGGCCAATCAGTTCGCTCATGTAGCGCACGCAACGGACTTCATTTACTGCTACACTATCCTAGAATCCAACCGCCGGTCCGATGCTTCTTCTGGGGATGGGTCTGTCCTATACACGCTCACGCATGGACATCATCTCACCGCCGAACTCAACACGTTCTTCCCCTTCGACCCATACAAACTACCCAAGTCAGGCGTCTATATTCAGGAGGTCTACCGCGATTGGACTTCCGTGGCTATCGACGAAGAATCTGATGATGACGAAACATCAGATTCGGACGAGGATACAGATACAGACCAAGAACCCGCGCATTTTTCGAGTGATTTCGGTATGCCAATATCGATATCTGTGGCGGGAGACGATGCCCACGAAAATACGGATGAAACAGCTCCAGGCCTGGGTGCCTCTTTTGATGCGATGAGTATTAGTCCCGCAAAAGATGGGATGAATGCCGCGGAGCAGGTCCTTGCGTTGGCTTGAGCGTCACCCCATAGGAATTCTCATTTATCGTTTTATATTGCTATCCATTTGGCATTTGGTTTTTGTTTCAGTTCTGATCACGCTCAACTGTATACTATATGTGCACTTTTACAATGTAATTATGATGTAGGTTGGAATGTCGACTTGTGGTTGGATTTATCCCTTAGTATTTACCTCCCCCTCCGCAATACCATACATTCCAAGTTCGACTACAGCTTGGATATCCACTTCTTCCTCCTTCGAGTTGCGTACGATTTTGACTAGAACTACGCAAGAATTTTCTTTCTGTGGTTTGGTCGCTAACTGGAAAACGCGGAAGATGACGATAACTCATGCACTAATCCAGGAAGGAATCGAGGTTTTTTATTTAATGTTTCCCTGGTTTCTACTACCAGGTCAGAGTTCAGCATAGAACAACATTGCAAGATTGACCAAGACGACTTGAATGTTCAGACTTGATATCAATTATGATAGCACGCAAGGGGCTGCAAGGGGCTCCAAAGGCAAAAGATTGATAGAGAGGGGGGGGGGAGAAAACGCCGCGGGAAGTGCAATCGGGGTTCATACATATATGGTCCATGATATGCGTGATCTCCACTACTCTGCCTAGGTACCAGGTACATGCCTACGATCAGTCGCAGATGGATATACATAGCAGGAAATAGCAAATAGATAGATAGATAAATAGTATTTTCGCAATTCCTGTTCCTGGAGTGTTGTTTTTGGGCTGTTTCCCTCTCTCCCTCCTCATCCTAGCTCCTCCTCTAGATCTAATATTGAGTCTATACTGAGTCTGGTGTAGAAAATCAGAAAGTCAATGTGAGAACTATTGAAGTTCGTGTCAGACGACACCTATCGAGGTAGAGCAGCGCATATCAGAATGTCTGCCAGATTAAAATCAGATCAAGTCATCAAAGAGATGGAAGGATGGAAGATGGAGGAAAGACACGGAACAGATACAATGCCGTTATGCCGGCATAGTCAGTACAGCTGCCGAGGCTGCCGTTGCTTTCATCGGCAAGCCGGCTAAGGACTTGGCCGACTGATCTTGAATTTGACCACCGACTCTCACGCTAAGTTACCTTTTCCTCGCTTTATTAAATTTGGGGGAACCCAGATTCCGTCAGAATTCCGGATTACGTTCTACTCCAGACCCTCACTTCTCGACCACCACGTCTAACACACATCTCGCACACACCGCGTAACACAGCTATTTGTACGCCAGCTGTTTTTTCCCCTCATTGTCGCTTTCTTGCTTTCTTGCTTTCGTCGCTCTCGTGATTTTGTTTCTCTCGGACGCCTTTGTCTCTTGCTAGGTATATATTGGAATTATCTGGGTGATATATAGGTGAAAATGATGGAACGTATAAGAAGAAGAAGAGGTCACAGTCAGACTTTGAGGCATAGTGGAGGAGCGGAAACCTGGTTATGGGACGATGCCAGAAACAACCAAGATCAAAATCGACAATCGCTAAATTTTACGCTACCCAAATACATCAAACGGCCTTCCCTTTCCTCGCTTTCCTCTATGTCGCTGAAGCCCTCGAGCCGTAACCGCAAGCAAGTCGTCGGTGGTTGGCAATTCGACGCATTGGACGAAACGAGGCCTGGGAGAGTAATGCCAGAATTACCCAGAGAACTCTGGATAGAGATTCTGGCGATGGCAAGTTGTCAGTACTTGGGTAAGGCCTCGGGATTGGTTGGAAGTGGAGGCAAGTACGACTCCCTACCGAGAACAGCCAATGGTCGGCCACTCGGAGCTAAATCGGACATCCTCTCTTTCTCCCTCGTTTCAAAAGCGTGGAATACCTATTCCCAACCCGCACTTTATCACACAATCAATATCCGAAGAAGTTCTCAGGCGAAAGCTCTGGCTTGGACGTTATTGAGTCAGATCTGCGGTGGGCCGCCACCTGCACAGACATTGCTTATTCCCTCTTATTCTCCACAGCCGATGTCATATTCTGCTTCTTGTTCGAGTGTCGGTTCATCGTCGGTAACACCAAGCACCGGACTTGAAACCAGTGGAAGGCATATCCGATACTTGACGCTTTCCACGTTCTCCTACGACCGGTGTGATCCTTCTGACGTCCTTGTCATCTTGTCGTCGTCGCCGCATCTAGTAGGCTTTTGTGATGAGGGAGGTATCAGATGTCCATTATTGGACGACTGTTGTGATTGGAAAGCGACCCCAGAAAAATTGTTGGGTGTTTTAGTGGCTGCTTCGGCGCAAGATAAGGAGAAGGGAAGGAAGAGTCGAAGAGAAAGTAAACGGTATAGTAATGGTAAGTCGGCTTTTCTAGTTTATGTATTGTCTCGGTGCAACAATACTAACATTTTCCTTTTTAGGTACTATATCTGCTCCTTACTCCTCCAACACCGCCCGATTAGAATGTCTGACATGGACTTGTTATCCACATTTACCGCTCCCTCTTCCTATTCCATTCTCCCCTAGCGGTGAGTTCACCGGCTTCAACTTACTCCGCTCCCTTCACCTTTACCTCCCATATAACGACGGGATGGAGTCTTTTTCTTTCCCCGAATATCCGGAGCTAGACGGCAGCATCAATACCAAATATCAACCTCCTCTACATCTTCCCTCCCTAACCAAGCTTACTTTGACACTATCCGATCCGATTTTATCCAAGTCACATAAAGGGTCTACGGGTTACACGTACTCGACGCCACCCAACACCCTCTTGGCCCTCCTTGCCGAGTGGGATCTGCCGTCATTAAGGATTCTC
This sequence comes from Lentinula lateritia, assembly GCA_028011325.1. Lineage (NCBI taxonomy): Eukaryota > Fungi > Basidiomycota > Agaricomycetes > Agaricales > Omphalotaceae > Lentinula > Lentinula lateritia. The sequence goes on along the minus strand of JANVFT010000025.1, from coordinate 121,869 downwards.
ACAATAAACACGCCTTACACGTTGCATCATTCCAGTGATGGGAGAGGTCAAAATCCCCAGCAGCATCATGACGCGAATGATGCTGCTGATGAAAGACTAGGCTACAAACTTGGAGATGGGTTTTGGCGATTCTTCAAATCTCATGGCAGTAGAATTGTCGTGCTGGAGTTCGGCAGGATCAGCGCTGGGTCGCAAATTTCCCCTCGCCAAACTCTCAGTCCACTCAGCCGTCTTGCCTCTCGTGCTTCTCACATCGCGAGAGAAGGATATGTTGAAGGTAGTGAAGCACCTGGTTATGGATACGAACATTCCTACATCCGAGACGTACAGGAAATGGAAGACCGTTGGATCGAAGCTCAGGTGCGAGATGCGAATAGGGAGCAGGTCGAAGCTGAAAGGCTTGCTGAGGCCGAAAGGGAGAGGGAGGAGTTTGAGTCCTGGACAAAACCTTTTCCTCCGAGTCCTGAGGCTGCAGCCGCCTCATCACCAATGTCCTCATCCTTTTCATCCATGTCTGCATCTTCTCAAAACCTTGCCTCCCTCACCCCCAACCTCAGAACATTCATCTGTTCTGCCTCCCTATCCTCTTCGCATGATCAGGATCTCACCTTCAATGGCCTCGACGCCTTCGACGACGCCGCTGATGCTTTTGACGCACTAGAGTGGGACTGGACTCACCCCGACTGGGTCGCTCCTCATCCTTTGTTACCCAGTCATCCAAATGTGCGGATGATTGGTATCCGTGAAATTGGAGAGAGAGTTAGAGCTGATTGGGATGAGCGAGAAGAGGGAGTTATCTGGGATCAGTCTGAATTGGGATCTGAAAATGGTATGGGTGATCACAACAACCCTTTCTTTATGCTTTATCTCCAGCTATCTTCTCTGTTGCTTCCTTCTGTGGATGATGCCGAACACCCTGATGAGGTACAGGGATCCTCAATCAGACGAGAAAGACAGAAGGTCCCTTTTCCTTCATTGAAATATATCAGGGATTTGGACCCGGACAGTGATCTCTTACGACGCGGTGTGCGTCATTTGGAGAGAACATCGATACCCTCTGTGATGGGACCCATGCAGGGAGCTGGTTCTCCTGTAATGTCTCAGGCCCATGCCCGAAGATGGTCATGGCGTCGTCCTTCACTCCTTTCACTTCCTTCGTTCCTACCCTCGCCATCATACGCATCACAATTTTCGAACATTATATCTGCTCGCAACTCCTCCCGACCACCACATTTCAATCTCTACTCTGTACAAACCCAAACTAGGTCGAGACACCAAAATGCCTCAGATGCCTCCCACAGTGCCCTGTTGACTCTATGGTCCCGCGTCTTATTTGCCACCCGAGGAGGCGAAGTTTGGTTAGAAGATTGGCGCGGGTGGAATTTAACGAAGAATAATCTGGAGAGGTGGAAGAGGTGTTAGGATAAAATGAAGAGAAGCAACAGAAGGATGGGATCTACCTAGGCGGAATCTGTTTACAAGGAAATATGAAGGACCACATACGGTTTCTGAATTTATGTTGCTTGATATGATGCTTGATATTTTGATATTATCTATCGTTTTGAATGTAGCTGCATTGATAAGCGACAGGAAGAACGATCTAGCGGAATAAGCTCAGTGCTGGCCTGTGCTGGCTCTGCTGACCAGGTCGCTTCTGTTAAAACTGCAAAGGTTCTTCGGATACTTCCAGATACACCCCCGTCTTCAACGCTGTTTCGGTATATCATTTACTGCATCGATCCATGACCTCCTCACTGATTTTCGCGCTTCCCTCTCTTCAACACACCGTGACAGATTTGTAGACTCCATTGACTTTCGAAAGTTTGCAGTGCTTCAAAGAAAGACTACATCCCCTTCTTATCTTCTGATTCGTTCGCCGCTACCTCAGAAAAGATGTTACTCCTATAATCGTTCACGTCTCGTCGCCCTGTCCATTAGCCTTTGCTCTGTCTCAGCGCAGTGTCTACCACTCCGGTGAATGGTAGAACCTTGCAAAAAGTGAACTGTATGAATTCGTTCTTCTAGTCCTACTGTTTTACTTCTATAAATTATATGTAGTGGCACTCGCGCTGCCATCACCCAGTACAGAAGACCCGTGTACGCATCTTTGAGCCCCTCGTTCTTCCGCAAATTATGCTTATATGAAAAAATCTGTAGTAATGCCTAACCTCTCTACCTTCGGGCACCTTGATCATCCTTCAATATGGGCGATATGTATGGTCGAGGTTGTTTTCAAGCCAAACCTAGCTCGCGCTCGTCACCGACCATCGAGTCCATAGTTGGTCCAGACGAATATCAAAACAGCAAAGTTTGGGTTATTGGAACGCTGAAATTCTCTGATCACACGTCGATGGAGATGATCGTGGATGAAATGGGAAGACTTCAGGTTCCTGATGAGCCGGGGAGGGTCGACGTGAGATACATCAAGCAGGCATATTCGTGGTTGGGGAATGAAAAGAAGGTACTTGTTGTCACTGAGAGTGCTCGATCCTGGCGCAGTTGGAGTACATCGGTGTCATCCAAATGAAGTGATGAACACGCGAATTCTGCTTAATGGTTGATTGTGTATGAGATTGAATACGTAGTACGTATAAGCAATCACCATCTCAGCCCCCTGTGCAACGGAGCGACATCTCTTACAAGAGCCTGAGTGACTGAAAGTCCCTAATGCTTCGTTCTACTTCCTTCTATACCTCCCACCCTCTCTCGCCGCCTCCATCTCAACCATCTCCATCTTCTTCCTTTGCATTTCTCTTGCGCTTTCATTGATTTCCTCCGCCCTCTGCGTATCCGGGAACCCAATGTCCCAATACGCCGGCGGCGTATTCCCTCGTGCCCATGCAGCTCTATGTCTGGATATGTTCTGTTTATGGGCAGCTATTCCAGGAGCAGAGGTCGAAGGCGTATTTCTATTTTGCTGGTTTCTATTTGATGATAGATTGCGTTTACTAGGCGGAGGAGAGTCGAGGTCGCCGAAGATGTGATCATCGGCTTCACCGTTGGAGGTGTTACTTCCCTTTTTCGTGGTCCCGCCGTCCCGGTGGTGAGGACAGCGTTTTGATAAAGGAACAGGATTATGACTGTTTTTGACTGGAGACTTCCATAAAGGAGGTTGCAAACGCGGAGGCATGGGGCCCACGGCTTCATAGTACTATATAAAAGGAGATCAATGCGCGACTTGAGGGAATGACTCTCAAGATGTACCTCTCGACAGTCGTCGCAATCCCCACCAATAAGCCGTTTCCGTTTCTCCCTCCCTCTAACGACCTCGTCATACTGATATTCAAGCCCCGCATTCTGAGCGGGGTCGATCTCGTAGATGTCATTGATTGCGGTGTCTTCCTCTCTACTCGAGAGAACAAACAGATTCACAACAGAAGACAAAATTCCGATTCAAACTCACCCTCGGATCTCGTTCTTACCGTACCTCCCCCGACCCTTATACATCAGATAGTCATCCAGAGGTCCCTTCGGGGTAGATTTCGAAGTAGAAGCGACAAAATTCACTTCCCCCGTCCTTGCTTTGGCTCTAACCAGTCCCGATGATGTTCGATCTCCTGCGCTCTTTCGTCTTTCTGAGTGTGAAGGCAGCAGCTTGTTGTCAACAGTAGCAGTACTCTCATTCTCCTTGTAGTTGTCGTGATCCTTTTCCGCTTTTCCCTTAGTAGGTCGAGTCTGACTCTTATTTCGGCTCACTGAGGCATGTCGCAGGGTCGAAGGGCTGGTGTTGGTATGTTCGTTCTCCTCAAAGGTTAGGGCACTGGGGGCACTTTTTCTTCGGAAACGGTCATCATCTTTTCCAGCGGCGTTGTCGCTGCCACTCGGTATCCGACGTCCTGCAGTCGACTTGCGGTATTTAGCGGGAGGAAGCTCAGATCCCTGTTCATCAAACCTGTCTTCGTTTTCCAGTTCCGGCAATATAGGTGAGATTGCTCGGCGGACCCTTGGCACAGGCGTGGGGGACAGCGGGGACCTTCGAGTAGGAGGGGAGCTGTCGGTGTGGCTAGAACTGCTGGAGGCTTTCGCATTGGCATTTCTACGGATAGATGCAAGCATCGGGGAACGAATTCGTTGCGGCCGATGGGGTTGTGGAATATACGCGTTTAACTTTGTGGTGGGTTGATCAGAGCTGGCTACTATCCGTGGTGTCGGACAAGAATGGGTGGCAGAACCAGGATGCGCAATGGGATTCAGTGGTCCAGCACGGATAATAGAGGGATTCGTTTGAGGTAAGGATCGTAATGGAGTCCGAGAACGATCAATGACGGGGGCAGTAATAATCGCATGTGGCGGAAACTGAGACCACCGAACTGTGAAGTACAGTGAGTTCGTCAATATAAATTGACACAGGAAAGATGCAAAGATATTGAAGGCTTGATATCGAGAGGCGAAAGACACGTACGGGACTGTGATTCATCTTCAGTCTCAGAATCAGGAGCAAGTATCGCTGACGCAGGTGGAGCAGAACTTGCAGTCGATGGTTGAGGAGCTGCAGAGAACAGGGCGTAAGCTTTTGGTAACAATTATCGGCATGAGACATACATAGCGTTTCTTCATTAGTTGGCGCAGTGATGAATGAAGTACCGACTGATTCTTGGCCACTGTCGTCAACGATTGCACTGATCATCGGGAGATCTGACGTAGACAACCGAGATAAGTGTATCCACACGATAAATGGATAAATAGACAAAGGTAATCACCAAGTCCGGTGTAACCCCCCACAGGAGGAGAGTCAGGTGTACTCTTAATCGCATTAGATCTGTATGTTGTTATAGCAAGTAGGTATAAAGTTGTGCGAAGGCATAAAGATGGAACTTGCCTAATCAGACGTCGAACCGGAGTCCCTGTCGTATTTGGATCGAATAATGGCGATGGTGACGAATTGTCATTATTGAGCGGTTTGTTGACCTTTGAAGAAGGGTTGAAAGGCGTGAGAGAGGGGAGTTTCGCTGTGTTTTCAGTTCGGATGATTGTGGTGGGAGTTGGGACCAGGCGAGACTCATTCGAATCTTGTTCAGCAAGATCGAATACTTGCCGATAAAGCATTAACAAAAAGTGTACCGGAAAGTGAACGAAAAAACGCACGCGTCTGATCTTCCAAATTGTCTAGTTGCGACAGCTTATACTTCTTTCCCTTTACAATCCTGAAAAGCTCTTTTGCTCTATCCCCTCTATCCACTCTGTCAAGCCCAATCTCCGTCTCGTACTGTTTGAACTGCTCCAGCTCAGCGATACATAGGATCCAGCGCTTGAAATGTGTCCATTTGTCGTAATCTTTTCTCCGACGCTCCTCAGCTGCACAATTAGCTTTGATGGTAGCATCAAACCTTTCTTGGAGATTCTGGTTTTCTTTGCAGAGTTGACGATAGGCGGAGGCGCTGTCAGACGTTGAGATCACTCTTGAAGGGCGAGATTCTCGAGTCATACCTCTCATCTTTTGCCTTTCTCAGCGTCGTGTATTCCTCCTCAAGCTCTCTTTCTCTGTTCTCCATCTTCATAATCAGAATCTTTGCTTGCTTCAGCTCGTCCTCGAGATTTCCAACTGACTTCAAACAGTCTCTATATTTCATTTGCCTGTTTGCTGAGTTTCCAGCATCAACATGCACCTGCGCTTCCATGAGATCACTAAAGCCAAGGCTCTGAACCAAACGGTTCGACCGATTCTTTAAGTCAAATAGTGAAGCTCGTAGCTCCGCATTAGCATGATTCGCTTTATCGAGCGTTACTTTGAAGGAGCGAGTTTCTTCATCGTGTTTGCGCTGTACAGCCTTGTCTCGCTCGCGGAAGGTAGCGCTGGAGAAAGCGTTGGGTGTTCCATCTTCCATCGGATGATGGAGGTGAATAACAAATGGGCAAATGAGAGGCAAACTACTTATGTTATCCGGCTGGGGCAGCTCAGCACGTGCTGCGCGCTCATTGCTCACCACAACTATCAACTAGTATCGACTTGACGACGATCGACGCGTCGTTTCTCTACCACTTCTCTACCAATGTACCCTGGACTCCAGAGATCAATCAACCTCTAATAAATGATAGTCGGACAAGTACAACATCTCGAGATTGCAAACATGACACTTTGTGCGGTGAACAGAGTCGTCGCAATTCGCTACCCTAATTTTCAAACGTTACTCCGAGCCGCCCTTATGAATGATCCTGGTTTTGAGAACTCAAAGTACGGAACTGCATGCAAAGCTATTGAAGCTAGCCTGTTCGAGCGAGAATCTCAAGCCTAGAAGGAGCCGTAACTTCGGGTATACAGAATTGCCCTTGTAACATCTGTTCAAGGATTTTTGCGACGGTCAACATCTAAGAACTCTAGGCTTTTTGCGCTTCGTACCGCAATGCTGGAAGATTCAATCTATGAGCCTGGGAGTAGCTGGGAGCGTTTTCAAGGATCGAAAGACTAATAAATTGGCCAGAGTGTAAAGAACTGGCGAGTATTAAAATTCAATTCTTGGGGCGGGTCACCATGCAAAGGATTCACTAGGGAGCAGATAATGCAGTTTGAAGGCGCATGAAATGTCTTCGAATCTGTCGCTGAAACACTGGTACTTAAACAGGCTTGAACGAAGCGACATTCTTGCGGCAATGAATATGAATATCTTTAATCTCAGAGCCACTATTCTACGTGCCGTCGTGCCGTTTCCATTGTCCAAGTTGGGTCCTCTGCGACTCCAACTTCGTCGTAAGAATTGTTTCTGCATACAAACATATCGCTGTTCAGCATGGCAGAACATGAATCATCGGAGAGAGATCCTCTATAGATTCGTGAAATGTGCTGAAACATCATATCACGATATAATTTTGAACGCCGGACACCTGCTCGGACCGTGCAGGGACCGTGACTCCGTCCTCCTTTGGTCACTAACCGTCATGAGAGGTCCCCTTCCTTTCCTCCTTGTTGTTCCCTTCAATACTTCGCTCTTTGAACAGGATTCCTGCCTTTCTGGTAAATTTCTGGGAAACTATAGAGATGGGTCCAATATCAATAGTGTTTTGATTACCAATGAGGAGTGTATATCTTCGTGGACTTCTCAAACCCAGTCTCTATCCGCTTCCTTTGCACCCGCAGCGCAGGGCTTCAGACAACTTGTCTGGATAGAGGAAGAGGCTGTAGATCCTTCCTTGAAGACTGTGATAGCTGAAGATGAATTCAAACAATTCCTCGAACGCTTATCTTCGCCTCCTGCGATGCCGTCTGAGGAGACTTTCCTTGAATCCAAGCAGAATATCTTCATAGGAACTTACCAGGATGCCAGCTACGAAATCTTCTATCAAACACAAACAGCCGCTCTACTGTCCGTGAACTCCCGAGTTGCTATCCACCTAGACGCAGTCTTGCCTCGATACTGGAAATCCACACCGGTCCCATCTTTTCCAGTCGAATATATTCCCGTTCCCCCGTCGTCTATTGATCCGGTCAAATCCGTCCTTGCCAATCTGGCTTACGACTCGACTGTTGCTACTCTCGTCGATGGCATCTCAATTCCACAAATGAGAAATGACATTCGATTCCTCACCGGCGAAGATGGCCAATCTGGCATTGTATCACGCCATTCATTTTCCCAGGGCGCTAGAGTAGCCGCTGCATGGCTCAAACAACGATTCGAGGAAACTGGAGCTACATGCCAACTTATGCCATTCATGCAAGGTTTCGCTCCTAACGTTATCTGGCAAGTTTTGTGTCCAGCTTAAGCAACCCACTTCTGACGTGTCTTTTGATTTTAGCCGTTATGAATCCGTCGTGAACACCACTGGAACTGTTATCATTAGTGGCCATTATGATAGCCGAGGTTCGTTTGGTAGTACTCGGATGCCAGGAGGAGATGGTGATGGCTCAGGTGTGTTATCAGTATGAACGTTATCATTCGTGCGTCTGATTTTGCTCATGAAAATAGGAACAACTGCTGTCCTCAGCATTGCTCGCGCAATAGCACGCAATGGAGTAAAATTCCATCAAAATATTGAGCTTGTTGCATTTGCTGGCGAAGAGCAAGGTCTCTATGGTTCTAGAGCATATGCTCGTACGTTCTTAGCCCTTTTTGAATATTGTATTTCATCAACGAACCTTCATAGGCGAACTTCGAAGTCTAGATGCGAATATCACACTTATGATTCAAGCGGACATGCTTGCGTATCGCAAGCCCGGTGAACCCATGCAGCTCGGTCTCCCAAAGTCGTACGTTCACACTATCTATCAAGCTATAGCTCTTTGTAACGTTCTCGTCAGAATTGGAACCCCAGAAGTTGCGCAGCTCGTTGCTAACATATCATCCTTATACAGCCCTGAGCTCGAAGTCGGCTTCACATCAGCATGTTGCAGTGATCATCAAGTAAGGAAACTGTTTAAGCAGGGATTACCTGTCTCCCATTCAACCTTTGCCTTATCATCTAGTCCTTCTTCGAACAAGGATATGCATCAACTCAAGTTTTCGAGAGAGCGGGACCCAGTGAGTACCGCCTCGACTTTTCTTGCTGGCTAGTATTGACGAACATGCTTCTCAGTCGCAGATCCCATGTATCATAATAGTGGTGATTTGAGTGATCGTGAAGGGTATGATTTTGACCAGTTGAAAGGCATAGCAAAGGTCCAGGTACGCTTTGCATTTCATCTTTTCACTCAATGCATCCTCAGTAGTGGCTTACAGTTTGCCACTATACTTCATTATGCTGGTTTTGAACTGCACAAGTAAATTTTATAAATAGATTAATTACTCATCACCTATAATAATTCGCAAGTCTACGAATATTCGTCAACGGTCTACGCTGATATAAATATCATAGAAGATAAACACTTGTGTATTAGCAGTCATCAAGACCAACAGCTGTGCGAATGGCGTCAAGAAGAATATCATTGAAATCTCCCCCCGCTTCCCACATAGCGAAACCAGCCAAACCGTATTCTGCAATGAAGTTTCCCTTGGCTGTAAATGATTCTGCGTTGTCGAAGGATATCATCAATTCAGCGTCTTCGACGTAAAGGTAAGGCTGGAAACTAATATAAGCGATCCACGGGTCAAACCCTCTTGTATCTATGGCTACGTACCGTTTGACTGCATTCGTCGAATCTATGAGGAAATTCAGAAGTAAAGTTCCCTTCGGTATCAAGATATCCATTCTCAATCAAGCTCCAAAAGTCGTACACTCCTAGAAAGGTTGATCAGGATATGTTTTACATAAAACGGCCACCACAATTCTGCGTACCTCCGTTGGATTCCAAGAGACCACATGCATCAGGCTCAGTAGCACCTGTATCCCAGGAATCACCGAGAGGAAATGCGGTAGCATTGAAAGGGGGATAAGCCGCAAGTTCTGTCGACGAAACAAAGGCGGAGGTTTGGTTGACACTGAATGAGTGACCGTAGCTCGGAACACCAAGGACAATCTTTTCCGCTGGCATTCCAGCAGTGTACCATGCGGCGACAGCAGAGACGGCGGACCCTTGTTGATTGGGTTTTGCAGCACATGAATCATTCAATGGCGCATTGGGTCCGACACCGGTACTCCAGGATCCCCACACGTCGTAATTCATGACGGTGACGAAATCGAAGACATCAGCGAAGGCAGACACGTTTGTTAACGCATTCCCTTTCGAGTCAAAGAAAGCTGTAATAGCTGTGGCGGCAGAGAGCGTAAGGTTGGCACCAACGGGGTCAGTTCGAAGCTCTTGAAGAAAAGCTAGGAAGTTATCTGTGTCATTTGCATTCACGATATTACAACCTATGCCCTGCTTGTTGGGATACTCCCAGCTATCAAAAAGGTGAGACCAACGTCACACGCAGTCAACCATCACGCTTACTCAAAGTTGATACCATCCAATGAATAGTTAGTGGCGAAATCGGTTATTGCTTTGACGAACTGTGTGCGATTCTCTGCAGAGCCCATTGCAGTGGAAAAGTAGATTGATCCTCCCCAGCCTCCGACCGAAACATGGGCATTGACGCCCTAACATAGAAATAAAAGAAATGGGTTCATGAATAGAATTAATAGTGGGTGGTGATCTTACATTGGCATGTGCCTGATGAACAAAAGATGGGAGGGCATCGCCATTGGAGCCATTCAGCGTGAGCACCTGCGTGTCGGCAGTGGGCAATCTTGAATCGCTTTCAACTTCCATTCTATAGACTGGTAAAAAAAGTGCACTCACGCAAACGAGAAGAACACATCCGTGTACTTCGACCAACTGATATTGGTCAAATCGAAGGTCGGTGTAGCATTGGCAGTATGCCAGCCCGCTAGCCACGCGGAAGATATGATCTTAGACTCTGCCTCAGCGGAGGACGTTACTTGACCATGTGCACACAAGGTCGTAAGCGAAAGGAGGGAAAGAGCTGCAATTTCAAAGAAGGGAGATATCATGGTCAGAGCTCAAGCGAGAACAGTAGGAGAGCAGTCAACAGACGTTGCTCTTATTCGGGGAAACGATCATGATTCGAAAACTTCGAACTGCCTCGTGCATATGGTGCAGTTCAATGCCTTGTCCTCAACTGACAACGGAGACAAAAATGGAACTGGAAAAAGCGCCGCGGCACAGAATTTGATCCGCTCAGGAGCCAAATCACCGAGCCCCGATCAGCAAAACAAATTCGCGATCGTTGATGTCCAAAATCAAAATCATTGCGGAAGACTCGGGCGAAGACTAAAATTCAGAACTGGACTGTACAAACACAGGATGGAGCACTTATGAGTACACTGAGTGGTGTATGAGTTTAAGGGAGTACAAGTAAGGATCCAAATCAAACTATTTCGTTCTCCACGTGCATCACTTCTACCTGCCCACCTTTCTCGACCACTGCTATCTTTTTCTTTGCTAGAGAAGCTTTGACGGGATTGGGACTCTGAGAGGATTCTATGTTTAGTGGAAATTAGATGTCGAGAAAACAAACAAACTTCGAATATCTCGTTTAGTTCCTCACTGTAGCGGGATCATGGATCCGTCAATATTTCTACCCCATTAAAAGAAAACTGTAAAAATGCGTACAGGGTCCGTCCCCTAGTCTCCACTGCGAAGAACCAGATCATCGTACACTCAAAAATATCCCAGCATACGTAGACAATGTAATACTATTTTAATCAAATTTAAGTCAACCATGCTGGACAACATGGGTCAAGTGAAACCCATACCTTCCAACCAATGTTTTGCAGTGCAATGGGTCCTGCGTAGTTTCCGACAAGACCTGCACAGCTGACCGCTAACGAATACCTAATCATATTCAGAATCGTGGACAGACTCCAAAGATCACCGTCTTACATTGCCATTCCTTTAGCACTACAGGGCCATTTACAATCACACATCAGTGCCCGTTCGAATCACTGCCCAATTTCACGAGTACGTACCGAGTGTTATTTGCCAGACATTCCGTTGGTACCAGGGCTTGAAGGGGTGTGTACGCGAAGCTGAAAACAAACCCGAATAGGACTTGGGTAAAATGAGAAATTGGTCATAGTCATTATGAGAAATTTCTCACAAATGAACGCAATGGCGGCGTTTGCACCGTCAGGATTGGCGCTATTTTGTCCAAACAAGGCCGTACAAACTAGAACGGCGGTCACGGATCACATCTGCGTAACGGTTTAAACAAACAATATACCGGTTACGATAATCAAAGTGGATGCGCTAGCGAATGTGCCCCAAAACCACATAGTTCGTCTTCCAACTTTTACGAACATCAGCGTCGAATTGACAGTCAGACACATTTTTGCTCACGTGTATCACAGAGGGATGTACCAATAGATGCTCCGATGGCAGAAACAATAGTGTTGACAAAGTTTAAGACCAGCCGGCGCTCCTGAGATTCAACCCCAGCATTTTTGAAAAGAACAGTCAAGAAATAGCTGTCAATAGTGAGCATCTGAAGCCAAGTGGAACAGCAATTGATCCCGCTCACCCAAGACCATTTCCAGACCATTGTCCGAAGAAGCCCATCATGAGCATCATGAGTGTCCGGTACCGAGCATTCGAAGTGTTAACAAGCTCGGAGTAGTCCCACCTAGTACGGGAGAGGATTTAGTATATGAAGTGTTGCTCAGAAGCGAGTTCCTACCATCGCTTGTCAGAAGCATCGAGTTTGATCGATTCCTCGAACTCTTTAAGCTCTAACTGTACTAATGGAGCATTTACGTCTCCATTTCCGTGATATTTCGCAAGGACCTCCGCAGCCTTGTCGACTTTTCCTGCGGAAACATACTAGAGCAATCGTAAATATAGATGTTGGGTGATCTCAGCCATACAAAACGCACTTACCCATCGTGGAGACTTGTATACCGTGTCCAGATATATAAGTGAATCAGCGTAGGGAGTCAGGTTACTCACTTCAGGTAGAAACCACACAAAAGAGACCAGAATGCCTGCAGGCACAATTTGAATCGCGAGGGGAGCCCTCCAAGATGTAGTGGTACTCAAACGAGCCGTAGCAATAGAAATCCCGGTACAGAGCATGGAGCCCGCATAATAAAACGCTGTATTTCCCTCGCATATAGTGGTGTCGAATGAAGATTAGACAGGAAACTCACTATTGAATCTGGGGGATAGTATTAAAGGTCAGCAAGATATTATTTGGGACTAAGGAGGAAATTCATTTTACAGTCCGGTCAATCGTCCTCTCCACTGCAATCATATCAAACTGGCTATCGGTATCGAAATTACAGGAAATTTACCTGAGGGGGAGCCATTTCAACAACGTATGAAGGACAGGCAGTCGCAGTAATGGACACACCCAATCCAAGAACAAACCGTCCACCCAGAAGGTATGGTTTATCTAGTGCTGTGGTGATGGTAATAGCGCCTATGGGATATTGGTTTGAGCATGTCTCAGTGTGATTCGTGTACAAGAGGCCTACCTATTAAAATGATCGTGGCTCCGATAAACTATGAAACAAGCAGTAATTGTCCAGGTTTGTCACAAAAGGAAATCACAATGAGAGGGTGCGTACCATCCCACCCCGTCGTCCGAATTTACCATCTGTTAGAGGACCCGCTAGTAGAACACCGACAATACTTCCTGCAACAACGAATCGGTAACAAATCGATTGGAGTGCCACAGAAGAGCATACCTATTTGATACTGACCAGAATAGGAATCTGAATGTAGTGATCCTCGAACTATTCAACGATCGATAACACTTACAATACCAAAGATAAGAGCAGTAGCTAGAAATTTGCAGAGATCGTCAGAGTCAGCAACAAGATCATGATAATAGTATCTGTAAAGGTTCACCTGTCCCGACTCCTCCGCCCGCATCGGCTCCAGAGATTCCGAAATAATTCAAATATTGGCTGATAATAACGTCGAATTCAGTGCGAAATTTCCTCCCCCAGACGAAGACACATACTTCATACCATTCACAGCACCCATGACCTTCCAAACGATATCCCAATATCAATGTGGAATCCTTGATGAAAATCTCAGAGGCGTTCGCACCTGACCGTCAAAACCGTTCGACATGCTGCCCATGAATGCGACTACCAAGATAAGATAGAGCTGGATGGACGCTCGGCTGAGTGGATCCAGTTGAGTTGATGTGAGGGCCACCGCAAGGTCAGCATTTTTCACTTCCATAAGCTTTGCTCCCTCCTTCTCGGCGACTACGGTGGGTACGACATGATGATGTTTAGCGTCGTGTTTCTCGTCTGAAGATGAGCTAGACGGTCCAGTAGACTCCTTGGCTGAAGACATGGTTCGACAAGCTGAGATAAGGTGCGGCGATTGGGAAAATCCAAAAGACAAAGCGATTTTATACTCCAGAAGTTAACCATTCGGGTTTCTTGTGCCGGAATCAAACATCTTTGATAGAATTGAAAAGTGCGTATGGTAAGGGCATGTTCTAAATACTCCTCTTTTAAAGGCATACAAGAGGCGAGATTTCCATGTTCCAGTTGTATTAGATGCATATCGCTGCCATCGAAGGGAATACGCTGCTACGATTTCAGCGATAATTAATGAGGTGATGAACAAGCAGACGGAGAGTAGTCGGGGAATCCGTGTAGGCGTGGTCTTCTGATCGTTCATTTCGACTTTACAAGGATTTGTGATTAAAAGTGGTGTAAATTTCTGCAAAGTGCGTCTCCGATGTTAATCCGCAAAAATAGGATGGAAGAACACCGGCATGTATCAAAGTGATTTCATGAGACCCCGGTGAAGAACACACTCAATATGATTGGAAGCTATGTATATAGATTCGTTGCACATCATACCGCGTCGAGCCACTGGATAGAAGCTCGAGCTCTTTCCATATGTTACTGGTGGGAAACATTCAGGCAGTGAGAGATCTTGCAAAGGCGTATGGTTCATCGACGCGCTCCGGACCGTCCTGTAGGTCCACGAAATAAGGAACAATCCCAATACAATTGCTAGCTCTAGTCTTCAAGAACTATATCGACGCCCTCCGATCGAGCCTTTTCAATGGCCGATTGCTCTTTTGCATCAACAAACGCAAGAAGGGAGTCGAGAATGTCCCGTTGGCCTACATATTGCCCGGGATAAGTCTGGGGAGTATCTAGAGTAATATCCATTCTCACCTTCGAGGTAATTTCGGAACATCTCTATCACGTCAGGTCGTATCTGTCCCGGATCGAGAGATCTTTTGGATGTTGGGAGCTTCTCGATAACCGCGCGAATCATCTCTCCTAGCGTTGAAGACGCGTCCAGTTCGTCTTCGTAGTTATATGTAGTATCTTGAGATATCAACGACAGGACCTCCGTCCAGAGACCCTCTGCCCCTCTCAAAGATCGTCCAATCTCCCATTTCTTTGTGTTTGAACCACCACCTCCAATCTTCAGGATAATTGTGTCATCAGGATTTTCTGCAAGTGAGAAACCATAGCCTAGGATGAGTTCCGAATTGGGTTTAGCGCCGTAGTTGTTGAACAGTTCGGAGCTGGCGGGGGTTGGACTATGGAGAATCAGGGAGACGCATGGCTCGGGAGTTTGATTAAGTTCATTGGGATAAGTGACGACCCATGAAACAGGTTGACCTCGAGCGTGGTTGAGGGAGTCGATGCCTGGTAGCAGTATCGGTTCGGTGGACGGGGAGGACAATAAAGAAGGATTTTGGGATAAAAGAGTAGATGGAAAGGCTCTTGATGATATGTGAGATGCAGAAGTAAGATATAATTCCCTGAATAAACTGAGAAACGACTGAGGGAGCGAGAAAACGAGATAACTCACCACGTGAACGCGCGCGCCCACGCCTCTTCGACTCCAGCAACAATATTATGGCACTGGTTCCATTCAGACTTCCATTCCTGTTCTCGGTCTTGTATGGCGCCGTACAGATTTGTACCTTGAAACAATTCCCGCTCCGCCGAGCTCAAGAAAAGGCCTGTTCGTAGTTGGTTGGAAGTAGGCAAGGTCTGGACGTAAGGACGATGTCGTAGATTCGGGCTGAAAGCAGCTCAATATGGCGATATGGATCCATAAGTAAAATGTGTCACCTTTCTCCGTTCAAGATGTGATGAAAACAGAGATAGGATGCTATACATTGGCGTTCGTTCCAAGATTCCACCGCAAATCGATTTTTCAATATCTGGACCAGAGCCTCCGCTGAAACTTTTCTTGATATCGCCAAGCTGAAGGGGGTAGTAACTATCGTCGACTCGGCTGGTAATGATGTTTTTGCAATGATAGAAAATCCGGAATTGGCTGAGTTAAAAGAGTAAGTGATTGCTTAAAAGATCTTGTGGTTCTATTAGGGAACTTTACTTTTACAAAATCCCGCGTTAGGGTCGAAATACCCATTATTCTGAGCAAGCCATATTTTCAAGGCAGTGGCGTTCGGATCTTCAGAGGCCATCACCCTAGCTCATTGAAGGTATAGAACGGGAACACCGAGGCGCCCGCACTTGTCGGGTTAGCGCTGGCGCTTGCAGCCTGTCAGTTGTTCTTCCACGTCGTCTTTGATTATTTTACTGTGTTACAAACGATGGATGACCCGATAGAGCTACGGATCCCTGTGGAACCGATAAGCCTCCATGCTCAAGTGGATCTTCTAGATGGTCCTATCCAGGACACAACGAACTCTTCCAATAGTAACTCGGAAGAGCGGTTCAATGTACTCGAGCTGCCGCCAGTGGATGAGGTGACTTTTTCCTATCGGAAAGCATACAATATCTCATGCAGATAGTAGGGATCCAAGGCCTGGTTGTTTTGTGCTTCAGCATGTGCGTTGGAAACATTCATTTGGGGTTGGAACAACTCGTATGGGATCTTCCAAGGTAATCGTGGATTTGGTACTCACTCATATTGAACTTGACCTCATGTGGCTTCAATCGACGAAGAATTCTATTCTACACATACGCCTTTCGAAAGCTCTTCGCTAGTCTCAATCTCTGCTATCGGAACAGCGTCTCTAGCGATCCAGTACATTGAAATTATTGCAGTGATAGCAGGTGCGTTGGTCGGGTGAAATTTCAGATCAGCACACAAAACATGCTTGTCAGTTTGTCAACGCTATCCCGAAAAAGTGAAACCGGCAATGTGGATCGCGTTACTCATCTGTGTGACAACGCTCATAATATCTAGTTTTGCGAGTCAAGTCCGATAATTGATTTGATCTATGCACTTGCCAGAGATTTTTAATGTGATGATTTAGGTATGGCAGTTGATTCTTCTTCAGGGAATCATTTTCGGACTTGCTGCGGGGGTCTTGTATGCTCCGATCATAATGTGGCTCTCTGAGTGGTTTGTTCGAAGAAGAGGACTGGCGGGCGGTATCATATTTGGTGGTGCTGGAGTTGGAGGGTAAGTCTTGAGGGGCATAGTGCCATAGTCTGGGGGTAGACACCGCTCAAACTAGTCTACAGTTTTGTTTTTCCTCTTGCAATTGGTGCTTGCCTCGACAACATTGGTTTCCGTTGGACAATGCGGTATGTATATGCAGCTGGATTGTCTCCTTGCAAAACTAACCTGTGTCTATCTAGAATATGGGCAGTCATCTTAGGACTCTCTTGTAGCCTGGCCCTTTTTGGTTCAAATCCACGTGTACCAGTCCAAAGACTTGGGACTAACAGGCCCAAATCGTTGTGGCCAGCAGGAATGACGGAGTTTGTAAAGAACCCTCTCCTTTTATGGATGGTAAGAACCATCTTTGTTCATTATCCAGGTCCTAAAGCTCTTGATAAGCTAGTAACGAATATTTTTCAAGCTCTTGGGTTTTTCCCTGTTAGCATATTCATTTCTACATACACATCCGCTTTGACAACCACCACCCTTTCTCCGACTGTTGTACTTGCATTATTCAATGCATCTTCCGTCGTCTGCTATGTATTGTTTGGTCGGATATGCGACTCATATCCATATGCAGCTGTCATTCTATGCAGTGGTTTGGGCAGTGCATTGGGTGCATTTTTCCTTTGGGGGTTTGCAACCAATCTTCCACTTATCTTTGCATTTGCTCTTGTTTTTGGAGGTTTGGTCAGTGCTCATCCTTTCTACATGGAGAATTATTCGTGGATGTACTCAATTTTACTGTTATAGAGTGGCGGATTCCCTGGCATATGGCCTGCAGCTGCTACCGAGATTGCCGGTAGCTAAATCCATATTATGATTACATGCCTTATTTATCTCTTGAGCCTTTGCTTTCAGGATCGCGTAATGAACATACCAGCCTTGCATTCGGAGCTTTCGGAGTGGCGAAAGGCATAGCAGCCATTGTTGGTCCCATTATTGCGGCGTCCTTGCACGACAAGAACAAATATGGACCTGAAAAATACGGTGCATATGGTTTTCTGAAGGTGGAGATTTTTGTGGGTATGTGCATTATTTATAATTGATATGACACTTTGAGATGGACTGCTATCCTAGGGGTTATGGCTACCACAACAGTTTTCTGTGCCATTGCTGTGGCGTTTATATCAAGGACTAAACATCGAGCATAGTATATAGAATTCGAAAAATTCACCATAGTGAAATTTCATCGATCACTGGTCTAACTTAGAGGCAATTTGGATCAGCTAGGTTTCAGCGAGAATATAAGTTCAAGACCCTCCAAATTTGAAGTCTTTTTTCTTCAAGTTTGTTCAATGTTCGAATATTATAGGTAATATTTGGTATTCTTTTCCGTTACGAGTGAAGTACACTGGCTTAGAATATGCATTCCGAGTAAAACTCATGCATACGTTGACAATCGATATGATGTGTATATAGCTCAGATATTACATTCTACTAGTAATATGCTCTGACATAGCCTGCATATACCTATATCTTCGTACATCTAGACATACTGCATAGTTCTCGCATAATTCGATGTACCGCTCACTTTCAGATGATCTTACTAACACTCAGAAATAAAGTGGTCCACTGGCAGGTGAGCAGTCATTAACTAATTGTCAGTTTTCAGACTTGGAGTGGGGGACTCTATTTCACTTCCGGAATCCAAGGTAAACTCAAATCGGAAGGATCGGAAGGATCGGAAGAATTATTAAGACAATTCATGTTGAGTTAGAGAGGTGCTCATGCAGCGCTCATGCCTCAACTTGAAGTCTGGTGTTCTGTCACCCGTCCCGCCAGTAGACATAATACATAAGGTTAGTACTAGTGCTTCTGTAGACTGTAGCTCCGGTGTCACATAGGAGAGGAAGATGGAAGGAAGGGGACAGCACTAGCTAGATGCTGGTATGAATTCAATCTGAAGGAATGATCAATTGTGCTACTATACAGTGGTACTACTTATTTACGCTTTTAAGTAATCAATGACCCCCAGGGCGTGTTGCAGCCATGTTGCCCGTGTAGTGTAAGGCCCTTGCTCCGATGTGATGTTAGATTATCGAAATCAAAAAATGACAAACAGGCATATAAAATTGCCATGACTCGGACTCTGTGAGCAAAATGACAGGGCCTGCTATCAAGGAGGAAGAACCGATTGTCACCCGGACCCGACGTCAATGTTCCGAGCTCAAGTCACTGAGACCTCACTAACATTATTCTCCACGTCGGATGTACGTCGACCTCATTGAGTCTTCTAGTACCCAAGACCTGATTTGTAACTGATAGGCCAATGATATATATATTGTCGCTACTTATCCTCTCAATTTTACATCACCATGGCACAGTCTCACCTGAATCTACTTACCTCGCAGCTCACAGCTCTCCAAGCATACAACAATGGTGCTCAGTTTGCCTTTGTTGATGGCCACTCATTGAATGTTCCTGGGGTTGTCGTTGTGTCACGGTGAGTCAACTTGTTCAACCTGAATCCTCCTCTGATACGTATCTTGTCTAATTTACTGTATTTATCTACAGTAAAAATCATATTCCCAAACTCGAAGACTCGGAAGCCATTCGAAATCGCGTCGCTGCTGCTGTAGACGTTGTTCAGAGTTTGGCACTCGAAGCGCAGTCTCAATATGGCGGTAAAGAATCCAGGTACAGGCGCATACATCCGTGCTGACATGTCTTTGTGCAGTGACGACTGGATTTGGTGGAAGTGGTAAGCTGCGCGCGGAATTGTATCTGGTTCTAAATTCATAATATCACTTGGTGACTAGCAAACACACGAACCAAAAGAACTGCACTTCTACAGGTTCGTGCAAATAACTATGTCCCCAATGTTGTACAAGCTTATATTCATGTTTCGTTCAATACAGAAAGCTCTCCTAGCCACTATACAGTGTGGTATTCTTCCTGACTTCAGGTCCAAGGGCGTGAAGGATTTGACTCCAGAAGATTATTCATTAATGTTGCCTCAAGATTGGGTTCGTGGCACTATGTTTGTGCGATTGAACTCTATTATTCGCGCGCAGTCGGGTACTCGTTGGAACATAATAGAGAGTCTCCATAGGCTTATTGAAGAGAATGTTGCACCTTGTGCCCCCCTTCGCCAAAGTATCAGCGCATCTGGAGATCTGGGTCCTCTAGCGTACATCTCAGGTGTTCTCACCGGTAACCCAGATGTATTTGCTTGGTATGGGGAAGGGTAAGCGTTGCATCATGATTCTCAAGAATTCGACTGATACCTCGGATGAGCAGGGAGGGCAGGAAGATCTATGACTCTGCTACCTTGTTGAGAAAACTGAATTTAGCGCCAATTGACCTTATTGCCAAAGAGGGTTTGGCTCTTGTGAATGGAACCGCAGCTTCTGCAGCGGTGGCGGCCCTGGCAATTCACGACTGCCACATCCTCGCATTGGCCGCACAGGTTCTTGCTGCCTATGGTAATATTACCAGAGCTCACATTTTCCTTACTGAAAGTGTACCTTTTCTAGCCGTCGAAGCTATCAAGGGATCGCAGGAGCCCTTCCAGCCATTTTTACATGACTTATCTCGCCCACACAAGGGCCAGATTGAGGTTGCAGCTAACATACGACACATTTTGAAGTCTTCAAAGCTTGCCCGCATTCAACACGAAGAATCCGATCCAGAGGGGCAACTCCGTCAAGATACCTACTGCGTTCGGGGTTCTCCTCAGTGGATCGGGCCCTTGCTAGAAGATCTGATGCTTGCCCAAGATCAGATCGACATTGAGCTCAACTCGACTACAGGTAATTGAAAGACCTACTCTATCACATTTGACTGGAAGATCATTCACTCAACATAGATAATCCTGTTGTTGACATTGACTCGAATTATATTCATCATGGTGCTAATTTTATGGCGATGTCGTACGTTCTTCGTTACAACTTGAAGCTTCTAACCCTACATCATTAACGATCTGTTGTGTCTGCAGAATTACATCTGTATGGAACATACCTCATACGAACCTCTCATTGACTAACACATTCCATGCTAGGCTAGCGAGAAGATGCGTCTATCTCTGCACCATATGGGTCAGTCGTTCAATGCATCTCACCGTATACACTAGTCTAAACAAGGCGCGGTAGCAAAACTTACGTATGCACAACTAACAGAGCTGTTAAACAACCATATGAACAAAGGTCTTCCGCCAAATTTATCTGTAAATGAGCCAAGCGTGGATTATTGCATGAAGGTAGCAGACGTAGCAGCAGCTTCATACTTGTCTGGTCCGTCAAATTATTTGATTTGTGTTCGTTGGTTCAACCTCTGATGCCCCAAAAGAGATCGCATACCTTGCAAATCCAGTGAGCACACACGTTATATCCGCAGAAATGCACAATCAGTACGTGTCTCATACCCCCTAGTTCCGACAAAATTCCTCAACTATTTCCAAAGAGCTATCAACTCTCTGGCCCTCATTAGTGCACGTTACACTATGGATACGATAAAACTAGTTAGAATGGTAAAAATCTGGTGCCGACCATGAATCATAGAATCTCACTGATCACTTATCTACTTCAGATCATGTCCACCCATTTGTATGGCCTCGTTCAAGCAACTGATCTTCGAGCAATGGAGTTTAATTTCCGTTCTCTGCTGTTCGAAGCCCTTCGATCGGAAACTATGTCTCAATTCGGCCATATATCCTCTATCGCTGCCGACGACGACGATTTCTTCCAGGGCTTGATTCATCCTCTCGTCGTGCTCTTGAACGCGAGTACATGGGAGGACAGTTATTCCCGGTTCGACGGTGTATTTCGGAAATTATCCGGATATCTTTTGAAACAGTTGAAGCCTAGAATTCATGCGGACAAAGACATAAATTTATCGGCTATCGAAGAATGGCAAGAGGTTATGAGCGGTCGAGCTCGAGAAGCCTTCGTTCTTTCCAGAGATACCTATGTCCCTTCGGCAGGTTCAAAAGGACACGAGATGCTAGGGCGTACGAAAGCACTATACAAGTTCGTTCGAGGGGAGCTGGATGTTCAGTTGCATTGGGGAGATCCCGAAAAGGATAAAAGAGAGATTGGGACAGAGATTTCGAAGATCTTCAGGGCATTCGAGAATGGGAGTATTGCGTCTATCCTGCTGGATGTAGTAGGTGGAAGACTGTGACGTTCAATCTGCGCAGTTGGATACATCAATCGGAAGTAGGTGCTATCTTGACGAGTAAGCCACGATATACAAGTTGTACCACATTGTATCCAGTCAGCGCTAGCACAAAGGAGTATAACTTTGAAAGAGAGCCAATGAGCAAGAAGAAGGCTTAGATTATAATGAATCTAAAGGTGAATAAGGAGGAAGCATCTGCAGCAGCACTGAAAGAAATTAAGAGGCAATATTCTGGAAGAACAGATAGCGAGCAAGATTGAGCCGTGATTGATTGTTATAGTCAGAGGCACAATAACTTTTACGTCACTCCTTGCCATCCCTGTTCTCCATGCGCTCTCGATAAACTCTACGTTGCACCATTCTATGGGTATGTTCTAATAATTTCATATAGAGAATAGACCTCATTTCAATTAGACTCCGCGGTCTCCAAGCAGCTGGTCGATAAAATCTACGAAAAACGGAAGGCAGCTGCTCTCGAACTCGAAAAGTAAGAAGATCATTTTAGGTTTCCATTGACGACTTGGCTTACTTTAATCCTTTTAATAGACAGATTCGGGAATGTCACCAACAAGGAGATGACCGACGTATTTCCCTGATTATCGACCAGCTGGTGGATATGTTCAGTAATCCAAACAACGCTCTGCATGTACGGAACGGTGGCCTTATTGGATTAGCTGGCACCGCTATTGCATTGGGTGTCGATGTCGCGCCTTACATGGACAAATTTGTGTATCCCGTCCTCGACTGCTTCGTGGATCCCGAAAATCGTATCCGATACTTCTCTGCCGAGTGCCTGTACAATATAGCTAAAGTGTCGAAGGGCGAAGTGCTGATATACTTCAACGAAATTTTCGATGCGCTGAGCAAGGTGTGTGGTATCAATTTCAATCGTGTACAAGGGTTGACCCTTGTTTCCTCTCTATTCGTAGCTCGCCGCAGATTCCGAGTTGTCTGTAAAGAATGGCGCAGAGCTTTTGGACAGACTTCTAAAGGATATTGTCGCCGAATCTGCTTCAGTCTATATTCCAATCCATGCCGAATCTGAAAAACCTTACAACGAAAGCCAAGGCGTACTTGTACCGCATCCTGTTGACCCTTGTTCCGCCAAGAAAGCATTTTCCTTGGCTCATTTCATTCCTCTGTTGCGCGAACGAATTTATGTCGTCAGCCCTTTTACCAGAAGCTATCTGGTGTCTTGGATCACGGTCTTGGACTCTGTTCCGGAGCTCGAGTTAATCTCGTATCTCCCAGAATTTCTGGAAGGACTGCTGTAAGTGTACACTCATCTATCTCAGAATTTGTGCGCATCTGAAGACTTATAGGAAATATCTTTCGGATCCCACAGAAGACGTCCGAGTGGCTACAGAGGTTCTGCTTGCTGACTTTCTTCGTGAAATTCGTGATGTCACTGTGGTTCGCAGGCGCTCAGAAAAACTGGCCAAGTCTACACATACTGTTGGAGACACTGAATCTATCGTTCCTTCGGAAGGCGGACAAACCGAGCATTCAATTACTGATTCGCCTGAACGTGCTGTGTTCCTTGCTGATCACGATGATGCTCAATATCCGGATTCAGAATACAAGGAAGACCGTGCTTCAGACTTCGATGTTCGAGACGCTGGATGTACGTTACAACTGCATTGATAAAATTCATGTGCTTAGTCTTATATAGCTTGGGTCCCTGGACAGGGTGTCAAAATTGACTTTCCTTCCATCGTTGAGATCCTGATCGAGCAGCTGGATGGAGAACGTATGTCATCTGCTTTTCCCCCTTGCTAACCCACATTGATACACAAGCAGACGACGAAATCCAGCAATCCACTGCTTTAAGGTGGTTAGCTGAGTTCATCAACTTCGCCTCTGAAGTGATGATTCCATTCACTCCACGTTTGATTCCGGCAATTCTTCCAAATCTTGCCCATCATGCTAGCATGATCCAGACTATCGCCGTCCGCACCAACAAGCTACTTCTCAGCGTCATACAAAACCTTCCTTCGCCGCCAGAAGTGCCAGCTCGCTCCCAGGAGAAGCCGCCATCGACTCGCGTTCAAGCTTCACCAACTCCCACTGCTATTCCTGCCCCCACTAGTTCCAATTCGAGGCAGCCTACAATGGCAAAGGATTCTAGTACCTCCTTGAGGGATGCAGCATCTCCTGAAACGGCAGGAGATGCAGTCTCACCTCCACCCATGAATGCCAATTCATCTTCATCCAGTGGCGTGTCTCTCGTACGTCCACGTGGTAGTGGAGTAGATTTGTCCATGACTCCTCGAACAATCGTAGCAGAGACTCTACCGCAACCTAGTACTAGTCGACCTCAGTCTCCAGTGTCCGTTCTCAGTCACTCTAATCAAAACCTACAAGCCTCTATTACGGAGGAACCGGACGTTTTCGACTATCAGGCTACTGTCAACGAGCTGACGATACAGTTCTTGAGCGAATTCGAAGAGACGAGGGTGGCCGCCCTCAAATGGTTGATCATGCTCCATCAGAAGGCACCGAGAAAGATACTGGCTATGGATGACGGGACTTTTCCTGCGCTACTTAAGACCTTGTCAGATAGTTCAGAAGAGGTTATCAAGCATGACTTGCAGCTGTTGGCACAGATCTCTTCCAGCTCTGAAGAGAATTATTTTAAAGCGTTCATGATGAATCTTTTGGAGTTGTTTAGTACCGACCGGCGACTACTGGAGACAAGAGGAAGTCTTATTATCCGCCAGTTATGTTTAAATCTGAACACAGAGCGTATATACAAAGCGTTTGCTGAGATTCTGGAGAAGGAAGATGTAAGTGTCAGTTTGTTTAACGAAGTGTCACTGCTGATGTTTACACTTTCTATAGGACCTTGAATTTGCCAGCGTCATCGTGCAGAAACTGAACATGATACTCATTACATCCCCTGAACTGGCCGACTTTAGGAAAAGGTTGAAAAGCCTCGAGACGCGGGTAAGCTATCCTACTCTCATGTCAGTTTTCTTGTACCCTGATGAAGCTTCTAGCAAGATGGTCAGGCACTCTTCACGACGCTATACCGATCTTGGTGTCACAATGCGGTGGCGGTATTTTCGCTGTGTCTTCTAGCCCAGGCATATGAGCATGCGTCTAACCTGTTGTATATCTTGTGAGTTGTCTTTCATAAGTTACTCTCCCTTGTACTACCTTTGTACTAATTTCTACATATAGTGCCGATCTAGAGATAACAGTTCCAATGCTTGTTCAAATCGATAAATTAGTGCAATTGATCGAGTCTCCGGTTTTTACTTGTGAATATTTCCAATAGATATCTTTCTCTGAGATATGAATTGACTATCCTTCCAGATCTCCGTCTCCAGCTTTTGGAACCTGACCGATATCCTCATCTTTTCAAATGTCTCTATGGGCTATTGATGTTATTACCGCAAAGTTCTGCCTTTGTCTCCTTGCGAAATCGTCTGAATGCCGTCAATTCAGCCGGTTTTCTTCACATTGCTCCGAAACCGTCAGTGTGAATCTTGTCGCTTGGATGCTTATTCTCATCTGTGACTTTAGCACGGTCGGTCCACTTTCCGGTCGTTCGAAATTAGCACGGGATGAGATCAAGTGGCAGGAGCTGCTACAACACTTCCGCTCGGTTCAATCAAAGCATGAAAAAGCTCGAAGGCAAGCTCTCGGCACAGACATGACCTCCTTCTCCAGCTTCCCTGAATTCGACAGGCAGAGTGATCAGAGCGAGCGCGTCGGACGATCTCCGGTAAACGGTCGACCCGCTATACGGAGGAAGGTGACGGGTGACCTGTCAGTCAGTGTAAATAATACCTCGTCCTCGGGACCATTGTCACGAGCACCAATCCTGTCTCCCTTGAACCCGAGAGCTCGTGGTTCTAGCGGGGCCACGCCTATGAATCCCGCTGCAGCAATTACCCAACAAGCACAGAAGGGTAGACGGACCATTAGTTTGACCAGGAAATGACTTGGGTTGAAACGATTTTCATTCATGGAATATTCGATGCATAATTACATGTAGTTCACGCTTTTTAATGATTTTTAAACTGTTGATAGGACGAGTATGCAAATATGAGAGCAGACGAGACCAGACAAGAAAAGATGTGTGAGAATTGTAGTGGATATAGTACTACATAGGCTATGTCTGAAGTCTTCAAATGTAAATTCAAGGAACGTATGAAGAATATCGGACCAGTTAGGTCCTTGGGTGTTGTCAGTATGCTGAAAGCATCAAGTGCAGGTAGTATGAGACTAAATTGCTCGGCCCTTCATGTCCTTCACTAGCTGCTGCACCATCTGGGTGAGTGCTGCAATCTGCTGGGTGAGTGCGGCTTCGGAGTCCCTCCGCTCTGTTTTGACCGTGACTGAATCCTTGGGTGTTGAGAGGGGGATCGATATTCGATCTCCCTTATGAAAATTCTTGAGCCAGCGGGAGCTGAGGCATCGGAGAGGAGGAAGACAATAACCTTCCGAGTTTCGTTGATAGTGTATGCCTGACCAACTTTTTCGAGGGGTAATGGACATACAGCTCATACAGTCCAGTGTGAATGCGGGCTCGAATACTCTCGGGCGATGGCAGGACATAGATAGTACTTAGCTATCAGAATCTCTGAGAGTATTCCCTGGTTACGAAGAGCTTTGGCTGCCACAGCGAACTCTCGAGGGTCCTCGGCGAGGTTAAGAGTCGTAGAGATACCTTAGCGTTCGCGGCTTTGATCGATTTTTATCAAACGTCGCAGCTCATGCGGCTGGTTTGAGTCTAAGTCAGGTTCCTTTCATATGCCCAGATAGGCGTCTCTCCAGGATAGAACACACAACCGGCCTTCCTACACCTCCAGCAATCGTGTGCAACCAATAATGGTAAGAAGAAAGTTTCCGAGTCTGCTTCATAAATTTTGCGTAGTTGCCTACATACGTGTAAGAAAAAGAAGCAACGACGAGGAAGGGAACGGTTGTGCCACGATGGTATTTTTCATAATGACACGAGATGGTCAATATCAGTGGTCAGGAATCGCACAAGACTCAGGCTTAGCACATCGCAGTCTTGGATTTGTTTCTGACCTGCTGCTGCTAATATGGCTATACTTATCCGGTGCACTATCGGAGGATACAATATCAAGGCTATAGAAGTGAGTGCGAAGACACAAGCATATTATTTCGAATCACAGCAATATCGCTTTCGGAGAGATGTGTGTAATTCTTGATGTATTCTTCGACACCGCCGTACTTTGTATCGAGCAAATCCAAGAAAGCAAGCATGGTCTCTTCACTGCGAATATATGTGATAAACATCTACAGCAAGTATGGTAGGCAGAACATACCGGCAAGTGAACATGATCAATGCAGCCTCATTGTTTGAGGCGAATAGTGGTTCTTTAGATAACCGTTCCATTATCTTTTCCCGTGCTGGTTCCCGACCTACGCGCGTCAAAGAGTAATCGTTGGCGATGGCGACGTTGTCTACCCCTGCAAGCTTGGTTTGGGTCGATGAGCGTTGTGAACTATAGGAGGACAACTTTGCAACACACTTTGAGCAGAATAGCCGCCATGATCCCAGTCCGATCTTTACCAGCCGTACAATGAAATAAGCATGCATGGTCAGAATGATCGCGAATGAATCGTAGTATCGAGCCAAAAGCTGGACCTCCGTGATCGAGAATTTGAGAGTAGAGTTCCATGAACGCCTATCAGATCCAATCAATCATCGAGGATGCATCAAGGAAGCCTTTGCACGTGCCTCGGTTTTGCCACTAGCGTACAACTGATAGCGCCTTGGTTGCGGAAGTCAAGCCCAGGGAATGCGAAGAAGAGACCAGAGACACGTACTTACTTAGCCATCATCTCTGGGCTGTAGTCTTCAATTTGAAAAACAGGAACATGTAACAATTCTACGTCCACGATTGTTGGTAGAGGAGCGTTATATTTCTTGATTTCAGTATCGGATCTTAGGTCGAAGACCGTTTTTATTCCTAGGCGGCGAACTTGTTCCTTTCCTACACAGTTCAGTAAGGTCGCAGAGAAGATTCCCAATACAAGATCACCTTCATCTGTGATACTGGCTACCTCTGCAGAGCGATAGATAAAGCCTGGTTTTGTACTCTTGCCTGGGTGCGTGATAGACGGATATCCGCCGAGATCTCGAACATTAATGACACCTGATATGGAAGTAAATGGTGGTCGAGATAAAACTTCCTGAACATAAGAGGGATCAAGTGGCTCAAGGTCCTTCATGAAGAATAGAGGAACTGGTCAAGTTTTAACTTAAACTTCAAGCGGGGCCAAAGGATGCACGTGGTAAATAAATATGTTAAGGGCAGGCCTTTTGGTGTATGAAACAGACCGCAAATCTATATCGCGCTATTCGAGCAGAACCATCATGTCAGAACTTTCATCCCCCGCTTCTCGTCGCTCCGCTCTTCC
Source organism: Lentinula lateritia (assembly GCA_028011325.1). NCBI lineage: Eukaryota > Fungi > Basidiomycota > Agaricomycetes > Agaricales > Omphalotaceae > Lentinula > Lentinula lateritia. The sequence continues at coordinate 93,626 of JANVFT010000025.1, read as the reverse complement.
ACCAAGCAGCGCTCCTATACCGACTCAATCTCAATCTACAAATGGACGTTCGACACCCAGACGACGGACCGACGTTCTGGCTCTTGGTGATGAAGCAGGGGTCGAAGGAGGCGATGAGGAGGAGCCGTCTGCTGCACGAAAGAGGAGAAGACCAAGGACGCAACAGCCGGGTGACGTGCCTCTGGTCCAGGATACAGTAGGAGAGCGAGTGACAGAGACCTTCGAAACTTTTCTTAGGACGTGCGCTCTTTCACTCATATTTTCATCTGCGTTTATTGATTGATTATCTATCCTCAGCTTCACAGAAGATGTAGCCCTTGCTTCTACTCCTATGTCCGATGGCGATCTACCAGATGGTTCCGAAGGAGAATTGGTTTATGTCGAGCAAATCCACACCATGCGCGCTTATGAACTGACCACTCTTTACGTGGATTACGGTCATATCCTTGCGAAAGACGATGTGCTCGCGACTGCGATCCAGACACAGTATTATCGATTCCTCCCTTATCTTCGTCGCGCTTTACACAATCTCGTAGCCGAGTTTGAACCAGAATATCTCAAGATTAACCCTACTGCCGCGACTACAGATTCAGCTAATCTCCAATCGAGAGAATTCAATATTGCATTCTACCATCTTCCTTTGGTCTCTGGCATCAGAGAACTAAGGACTCACAAGATTGGTACTCTAATGAGTATTAGTGGCACTGTTACGCGTACCAGCGAGGTCCGTCCCGAGCTACTCTTTGGAAGTTTCATCTGCGAGGTCTGCAAAGGCTTGGTTAACGATATTGAACAACAATTCAAGTATACAGAGGTATGCTTCGTGTGAGGGCATGTTTGATCGTGCTCACTTTGATTTCCAGCCTGCACTCTGTCCTAATCCAACATGTGGAAATCGAAGCGCATGGCAACTCCAGATCGAGACCTCAACATTTACTGATTGGCAAAAAGTTAGAATTCAGGAAAACCCTTCCGAAATACCGACCGGTTCCATGCCTCGCTCATTGGACGTCATTTTACGCTCTGAGCTGGTGGAACGAGCCAAAGCCGGAGATAAGTGTGTCTTCACTGGTACATTCATCGTCGTCCCAGACGTCAGCCAACTGGGGCTTCCCGGAGGCGAGAACGCTCAATTGCAACGTGAGGCGAACCGAGGAAACTCCACTAGTGCAGGTGTAGGTGGAGGAGTTACTGGATTGAAGAGTTTAGGAGTGCGAGATCTACAATATAAGACTGCTTTCTTGGCATGTATGGTACACGATTCAGACACGATGGTGAGTTTTTCGATGTTGCACTCATTTTTCACTTACCTTACTCAGATTTATTCTAGGGTGGTACCAACATCCGTGGCGAGGAAGAAGTCGGCGAAGAAAGCGGGCAATCCTTTATCCAATCCCTCACTGAACCCGAGTTCGACGAGCTGAAGGCTATGATCGATTCGGATAACATCTATCAACGTCTAGTCGAGAGTATTGCCCCAACTGTTTATGGGCATGAAATCGTTAAGAAGGGTCTGCTTTTGCAGCTGATGAGTGGCGTACACAAGCAGACGGGCGAGGGCATGCATCTTCGAGGAGACATCAATATTTGCATTGTTGGCGACCCGTCCACCTCGAAATCTCAGTTCTTAAAGTATGTTCCTGCCTCATTGACTCACCCCACAACTCAACTGTTATCGCTCTAGGTATATCTGCTCCTTCCTTCCCCGTGCAATTTACACTTCTGGAAAAGCTTCTTCTGCAGCCGGGCTGACAGCCGCTGTAGTGAAGGACGAAGAAACTGGTGACTTTACGATCGAAGCAGGGGCACTGATGCTCGCAGACAACGGAATCTGTGCTATTGATGAATTCGATAAAATGGACATTTCTGACCAGGTTGCCATTCACGAAGCCATGGAACAACAGACCATATCTATTGCCAAAGCTGGTATCCACGCCACGCTCAATGCTCGAACATCAATCCTCGCTGCTGCGAATCCCATCGGAGGAAGGTACGATCGAAAGAAGACGTTAAGGGCGAACTTGCAGATGAGCGCGCCCATCATGAGTCGATTCGACCTATTTTTCGTGGTTTTGGACGAGTGCAATGAGAAGACGGATAGAAATATTGCGGAGCACATTGTCAACGTACATCGGTATCAGGATGAGGCCATTAATCCAGAGTTCAGCACGGAGACGTTGCAGAGGTATATTAGATATGCTAGGACTTTCAATCCTAAGGTATGTTGACACTCATTTTTTCTGTACAAGCAGTCAACTCAGTGGTCCTTCCATAGCTGACGCCGGAAGCTGCAGATGTTCTTGTCGAAAAATACCGCATGCTGCGTCAGGACGATGCATCCGGCGCCGGTCGCAATTCTTACCGTATTACCGTCCGACAGTTGGAGAGTATGATTCGATTAAGTGAGGCTATCGCCAGAACCAACTGTACTTCCGAGGTAGAGTGGATTCCGATTTGCACACACGTACATCTATGAACTCAAATACCAACCTTCAGATTACACCCGCCTATGTTCGGGAAGCTTATACTCTCCTACGACAATCAATTATTCACGTTGAGCAAGACGATGTTGACTTTGATGAAGAGGAACTTGATGGCAAACGAGAGAGGCTCGCAGCTCAGGACCCCTCTACTGAGGCTGCAGAAGAATCTCAAGACGTCGAAATGTCTGGCGTTGACCAGTCTGAAGAATCCCAACAAATTGACGGTGGTGAAACTTCTACTGTCGTAAACCAAACATCTTCGACTGCCGTTGCCGGTCAGTCTTCACATGCAGACCAAGTACAGCAAGCCGCTGCTGCAACATCGTCCAAACGACGTATGGTCATCTCCCATGACAAATACATCACGCTCAAGAGTCTTATTGTCTACCATCTTTCCGAGGTTGAACGCGAGACGCTTCAGGGGCTCGATCGTGATGACCTGATTGACTGGTATTTGGAGACCAAGGAAGAAGAGATGCAGGATATCGAAGACATCGAGTATGAGAAGGAACTAATCACGAAAATGTTACGGAAACTGGTAAAGGTGAGTCACATGGATATTCTTTCCCTTGTCCAGACGAGTTCACGATATTTATCAGGAAAACTACCTCATTGAAATTCGGGGAGACGTACAAGACTCTTTACCTGAAAGCGGCTTCTCAGCAACGGAGGGTGAAGATGTGCGAGTGTATTATATGGTCCATCCTTCGGTCGACGCCGATGAATCTTCCGAGTTTCCTTCAGGAGCTTAGTGTGCAAATATTGTGCTGATTCACTTCTTTGTTTAATTGTTGTTGCTTTCGACTCTAATTTATCGCATCTTTTTAACAAGATGGTACTGCCTCATTGCGATAACTCGCTTTGGCCTGTGAGAATTTCGGAGAAATCTGCAGACAAAAAGGCACGGCTTGGTCTATGGATCGACATATGACCAGAGACATAATATTCGAATGAGTGGCCGGTGCCACATTGCTGAGATTTTTGCAGTTATCGAGGTCTGACGTCCGATGAAGGCACTGCAACGCGTTCAAAGATAGGAAAGATTACGTAAGACGAGCAGGGAAGTCCCGTGCACTCAGCGAATGGTCTTCCATGTCAATGGGTAGATATTATGAGGTTTATAGGATCTTTTTGGGTCTTGCTCAGTATTGCCTGCCCGAAAACTGATTGTCCGAAAACCCAGGAGGAATGATTACAATAAATAGTAACATGGTAACATCAGACAACCGACGGCGCTCGGAACCGAGCGATCTCTGGCTCGTCCCTCCATGTCTATTTCATATCACTAAAATCACCTATTGTTATACACTGTCTACCTGCTTCGAATAACGCGAAGATCACTGCGCCGTCATGACTAGCCCGTCTCCCTTAATCGTTCCGATAATCCTCGTCAACGGAGACTTGCAATTCGTCGAAGTAGATCATGGTGCTACGGTGCAGGACGTGTTAAATGAGCTGCTGGAGACGTCGGACGTAAAGAATAATATACTGGGAGACTTAGAAGATCAAGGTTGGGCATTGCAGAGACTGAGGTTCGAAAGGAAGGGAAGAAGATGGGAAGAAGAGGAGCTTGAGGCGCTTGGAGATGGCAAGTCGGTGCTTTTCGAAGGACTACTCCTTGCTGATTCTTCCATGTAGGAACACTTGACCCATCGGAACTCATCGAACCTTTCTTAAACAATATCTCTCCAGATAATAATACATCAATGAGGACATTTTCGACATTTCCAATGACTGGTCATATGCAACAGCCAGTTTTACGACTAGTTTCGCTGAACTCATTCCTGACACTTGATTTATCTTTCCTTCGCTTGCCCGAAATTCATGACTCTTTCGTGTACAAGCTCTTCATTTCACGGCAAACGTTAGTATCTACTGTCATCACACAAGTTATTAATGAACTCGGATTGGCTCTATCGATTCCTGTCCCCGGTGGCGGGCCATTAGAGTATATAATGGAGGAAGTTTGGACAGATGGGTCCTCTGAAAGTGCGTTCTGCTTATTTCGTCTCGACCTATATCTCATTCGTGGACAAGAGTCTTCTAGATTACCAGGAGATTCATTGATTTACAGCACCGTTGAATTTTCCTACATCCCGAACCCATTCCCTCCCAGTGCCACTAGGGCTTTTCGAATATGCATACCAGACGAATGGTTCCGTCGGACGAAGACCCGTACAGCGTCAATGACTTCTCTTGAGCCCTCACAATCCACCATCAGACGGCTTGCGTCTCTGCAGGAATCTGAGGAGGAAGGTGAAGATGAAGATGAGAGGGAGGAGGAAGGCGAAGGAACAGCCAAGGTCACCAACATTGCGTCTCCAGAGAATAAATCATCTTCTAGTGATTGGACGAGTACAAATCGACTATCTACCTTATTCACTGGCTGGTTATCACCGTCTACAGAAGGACCCAATCGAAGTACTGTTGTCGCTTTTCCGGACAAAAGGAAAAGTGTTGTTAGTGAACCTCGGCTGTTCGAACAACACACTGGAGGTAATCACAAGGAATCCTCTGCCTCAAGTACCGAAGATGAATCTGATTTTGACGAAAATGGGTTCAATGACATGCTTGTCAGTGGTTCGTTCTATATTGAATGTAATTTACTGGTTAACATTATTCCCCTTCCTCAGGACAAACTGGGTTTTACAGGGGACAAACGTGCAAATATACAAGCTCTATCGCAAGAAAAGAAGAAATTTCTCGCCAAGCAGAATCAACATCTTATAAGCTCATCACCCAAGTCTTCACCGACGCGAAATCAAACTTTTGGCCCATCTTCCGGTGGCGGTCTCATGCCTCGTCTCGTTCCACACCTTACTGGTGATTCAGTCATGCGCCGCCTGTCTCTGACATCTTGGAATAATCCTTCAGAAGAAACCGCAGACCAAAGTTCTGTCACCGATTCTCCACACACTCAAACAGCCACTGTCATTGCTCCTGACCCAGATCCACAGCCTGTTGCTTCTCAAAGTACTGGCAGTCTCTGGTCCTCATTATGGATTCTTTCCGGCGGAGACAAGAGCGACAAGTACTCTTCTGACAACGACAAGAAAAAGACCAAGCCAGCCAAGTGGTATGTCGACCAGCTGAAGTCTGGTAGGCTCAGAGGTGATAGGCTGCAAGCCCTTGTGCTCGGTTTACGGGTACAACTATCAACAGTGAATTTGGTATGGATACAGGAGTTTATTGAAGTGGAGAAAGGCATGGATCAGCTTGACGTTCTTTTGGTTGATCTTGTCGGAAAGGGACCGAAGAGTAAGGTGTTGAGTGAAACGAATGCTTCGACGTTGCTGGAGACTGCAAAGTGTTTCAGGGCTCTTTTAAACACTGATGTGAGCTTGTTCGTCATTGGAAAGTTCAATTACTGAATCTTTCTTCTGATCCACAGGTCGGCCTCAACAAAGCTTTCCAATCTCCTATCATTATCACTCACATCACATATGCCCTTTCGTCACCCTCACCCAAGATTCGTGCTTTAATATCCTACATCCTCGTCGGATTCTGCCTTCTCTCCAACCCGGAGGGGTTCCGCGTAGCCATGTCCAGTCTAGCAGAATACCGAATCGCGTTTGGAGAAGAATTTAGGTTCGAGATGATCATTTCGACTTTGAAGTTGCCCGAGTTGAATAACGCTGTTGTTGGTGATGCGTCCCCAGCAGACGAATTTGGTTACGGATACGAGGAATCAGACATATGGGAAGCGAGAAATGCTGCAATGTTGTTGTTGAATGCTATAGCGACTGCTACTGGGTCGGTGGAAGATAGGATTATGCTAAGGGAGGAGTATGGAAGGAGAGGTCTTAACGAGGCTATTGTCGTAAGTTCAGGGTGTTCAGCTTGCAGGCTCTGCTCAAGGTCTGATCGTTCCTGTTTGCCTCAACCAGGCTCTTCGCTATCTCGGTCCTCCAGACGACCTTCTCAAACAACTCGACTACTACACCGAAGAAAAGTTTGAGGACGAAGAAACGATGCGTGAACGCGTACAAAGAGTCTTATCTCGATTAGCTGACAGTAATCTTGAGCAAAGCCGTCTAGGATCGAGGTCGGGGACTTCTGAAAGTTCGCTGAGTGACTTGTTGGAGGATATCATCAGACTAGCCAAACAGCATGGGGAGTTATACCCTATAATGGTGGATGTTTTGAACCATTATGGTCAGTTATTGGAGAGGGATATCGGGATGTGAGTCCAGCGTTTTCATCTGAAATCAATGCTTATTAGCTGATGGGATGATTTAGGCAACTCAAAACCAATCTACTCACTGTGCTAGACCAGTTTGTACAACAAGCTTCATTGCTCGATAGCTTGTACGTCCTTGCTCTCTTTGGCTCCGGATTCCACGATCTCAGTCCCAGCTTTTCTCAACACACAGTGACGACAACTGGCACATTTTCATGAAGCGGTTTACCGAATCCGTGGAGAACATTACTGGTCAACCGTTGGACGTCAGAGCAATATCGGAAGACACCCAGATGAACAGTGCTATTGTCAAGGAGGAGGTTGCGCAATTGAGGAAACAAGTCGAAGAACTGAGCCAGGAGGTGGGTAATTCATAAACTTACAATGTTTTTTTTTCCTGATTGATGTTACCTGTTAGCGGACAGCACTCCAGAAAGAGAAGGACGAACAGTTGGTGGAAATCAATACTTATAAATCCCTACCTGTAGCTTCGACTTCTCAAACGAAAATCGGGGGGAAGGTTGCTCCTGAGGTCAGCGGTCGAACCACAAGGTCAAAAATTGTAGCTGAAATACGTCACACATAGGTTCAGGGCTTTGTTCAACGTGTAATCGCGAAAGAGAAGGAGGTTCGGAAACTTCAATCTGAACTGGACCATCTAAAATCCCGACTGCCTAGTGAAGCCGTACGTAGTTACCTGGCTTTCGAGATTTTATACTGAGTTTGGTACTTGTATAGGAAGAGAAGGCAAGGCGAGAACGCGACAGAGTCAAATGGCATAATTTGAATTCACAAATAGATGAACTTAGAGCAGAAGTATGTCTGTTCAAGTGTAACCTGACATGTGCTCATCCTGCCTTCAGTTAGTGGAACTCACCGCAAACTCTAAAGCGAAGGATCAGCACATCCAATACCTGAAGCGCGCTCTAGAAGCGGTGTGGAGTCGATTCAAGTCCCGTGAAGAAGAACGAGATACAGCGGAAATAGATCCTGAACAAATGGCCGCTCGATCAATCCAAAGTTTGGAGCTCAAGGACAGCCAAATTGCCTCGTTAATTGTGGAGGTGGCGGACTTGAAAGCTCAGCTTACGGCGAAACCAAAAACGGAGAAAGAATTCAAGATGAGGTCTCCACCTCCTCCGCCTCCGCCTTCAAAACCAAGACACAATACGACGTCGGTATCCGATTTATCGCTGAGGTCACTTTCTCCATCCCCCGCGCCTCCTCCGCCTCATAACCATGGGACGTCAGCTTCTTCTCTGCTATCTGCATCCCCGATAGTTTCCAGCACAGAATCCACCACCCTTTCCCCATTGCCGCCCCCGCCCCCACCTCCCTTACCCCAAACTGTCTCTTCTGCTTTTTCGACGATCATCGCTGCTCTGCCTTCACCACCACCTCCTCCGCCTCCTCAGCCGCCTTCTCTAGGTAGATCACAGCCTCCGTCACCTCCGCCTCCGCCTCCGCCACCTCCACCATCTCGAGGACTTAGCGGGCTTCCTCCTATTCCTCCCCCTCCACCACCTGCTCCGGGTGGAGCACCGCCACCTCCGCCACCTCCTCCCACTCCTGTTTCAGGCCGAGGACCGCCACCACCTCCCCCTCCTCCGACCGCCTTCAGGATGCCTGCTCGTAAGCCTAGCAAGCCGGTCAAACGATTAAAACCCTTTTTCTGGACCAAGCTAGCTTCCTCTGCGGTGGAGTCTTCCATTTGGCAGGAAACAACATCTGAGTCTCAGTTCGACTTGACCGATCTGGAAGCAACTTTCGCTATCGATAATATCCCAGGAGCAGGGACCGGGACGGCTTCACAGATACCGCTTAGTCCCTCCAAGAGGCAGGCTGTAACGACGTTGCTGGATATTACTCGGGCAAACAATATTGGTGAGAGTTTTCTTGTGTCTTTTATGAAGTACTACAATAATCATGATCCTGTTGGACAGCTATCATGCTATCACGAATCAAACTGAAACTGCCTCAGATTCGGGAGGCGTTACTAAAACTTGATGACGAAAAATTATCTACAGATGATCTGAGGGCGATCAGTAAACAGCTTCCGACTTCTGACGAGGTATATATTGATTCTGCTTGCAGATAGATGTTCTCATCTTCACTTTCATTTTGGTTATGTATATACCAGGTCATGCGCATTCAAGACTTCAACGACGTCAGTAAACTGGCAATAGCAGACCAGTATTTCGCCGAAGTGCGTCCTATTCCTTTTCGTTATCTTTCGTTCTCTCGGTGCTAAAACGCATGTAACAGATCATCATCATTCCTCGCCTCTCGGAACGTTTAGAATGTATGCTCTTCCGACGCAGGTTAGATCTAGAATTAGAGGAACTGCGCCCAGAGTTGAATATCTTGCGAACTGCATGTCTTCAGTTGCGCAATTCGCAAAAGTTCAAACGCGTCTTAAATGTAAGCTTTCGCGGTTTCTGTCGAGTGCTTGCTTTCACCCTAATGTGCACATAGGCAGTTCTCGCTGTCGGGAATGCATTGAATGGGTCTTCATTTCGTGGAGGAGCTCGAGGGTTTCAATTGGACGCTTTGATGAAGGTACATACTCCACTTGAATTCTGACTTCGTTTCACCGTTTGTTATTGTGCCATAGCTGAAGGAGACTAAGACTGTGAGGGGTGGCGCCGAATGTCCGACGCTTTTACATTACCTGGCAAAGGTGTTGCTTCGGACAGATCCCTCGCTCCTCACTTTCATTGAAGAGATGCCTAACTTAGAGGCTGCTGCTCGAGGTTGGTTCTATTAACGTTGCTTCTCTGGAATTCACAATTGACAAAAATTATGTAGCATCAGTGCAGACCACTGTCCAAGCAGTAAACTCCCTTGTTACTGGTCTCAATCAGGTCAAGAACGAGACGAGCGAACTGAAAAGACTACGCGACATACGACCGAACGACCAGTTCGTTCAGATCATGCAGGCAAGTCTGTTTTACAGTAATGTTCAAATCATCTTGATTTTTGTGGATGTAGCCTTTCATTTCGCAGGTGAGCCCAGGTGTAGAGGCGCTCAAGACCATGGCAGTAACTGTGGAAGCTGGATTACGATCATTACTTGCATATTACGGGGAAAATCCTGACTCCCCTGAAGCTCCCAAGTCTGAAGATTTTTTTGGTCTCATATTATCTTTCTCGTCCTCTCTCCAGGTACGACATGCTTTGAACTCTCTGTATGGACATTTATAAACCATACCATAGAAATGCTCTTTGGAAGTACATGAATATCAGCGCAAGTTGGAGACTTCATTGCCTAAACCCGAGATAGTCGTGGTCCCGGGAGAAGAAACGGTATGTCCTGTTTTCCTTCATTCCAGTGTGGTGTATCTGAACACTGAATCACAGACCATCAAATTGCCGGCTCCAGTTCCACTTCTCACTCCAGGATCGCAGAGCTCGATGGGCAAGTCTATTGGTCGCGGTGATCTCGATCAAGCTATTCGTAGCATGCGAGATGGAAAAAGACGTGCTCGTCCAACTGCTGCTCGTCCACTGAGTAAGATTTTCTTAGATGGTGCTCCGGCTGGCGGGCGCCCTCTCAGCAGGCTATTTGATTCATGATGCCTCATTATGAAGTGCTACGTTTACACGAATTGTATATTTCCCCATCATCTAACGCATTTATCTCACTAGGACAATTTATATCTCTTTACATAAATATGACATTACAACCACCAAGAATCTTGCATGAGTATTTCTTCCCGTTTTGCACTCAGATAAGTTGCTGGCTGGCTTGTCTCTGGCATCGCGATGCCGTCGAGGAACCAACGTCGTGGATCATTCCATATCTTATAACATTGATACGTCGTCAAATGAGCAATCATGTGTTCGCCGAGGAGGCACTCTTATCTGTGGTTCTCAACTTCATGGTATCTTTCCCTTGACCTCCTGATAGAGCCTGATACAATTATTCCGGAACCGTTGCTTTATTATAGGAACTGTCTTGTGTAGTCACCTTTTTTTCCTTCCATCGTTCATATGCTCTCCATGATACCATCAAGCCTCTCGTATGAACTCCCTCTTTCATAAAAAAGAAGTCTATTAGCTAATGACTTTACACGCTTTCCCGCATGGCATTACGCTCGTCGCCGCGCGGCTCTACTTGCTTCTGACGATCCGTCGAGTCCGAGTATATAAAGCCTAACACTATGACTTGGTGACCACCTCCTTTTGTTCGACCGCCCTCCCCGCGAATTGGAGTGTGTCACTATGCTTGTAGCAGGCATCCTCGGTTCTTTGGTCCTCTGCGTACAGGTTGCGGTCGCTCTACGACCCAATGGTAGGCTGAATCGTGCGACTCCGATCGCGCCTATTCCTGAAGAAGCCCTGAGTGAGGGGCCTGTCGTGAGCCGCAATGGCACGCAGTTACCACCGTACAGTGAGTTTTCGTCAACGGATGTTGATTGCACTAACCGCGAGTATAATTCTTCATTTTTTCATAGATACAACCTACATTTTCAACCAGTTGGTATGACTGTGACATTCGCATACGTCCCTTTGAGTCCATCTGCTGATCATCAATGCTTAGATTGACCATACGAACCCTTCATTAGGGACATTTCAACAACGATACTGGCATACGTATGAGTGGTATGAGACTGGTCAGTTTGAACATGTTTTTCTTTGATTATGACTAATAGTTTGACTAACCTTGTGGCAGGCGGTGCGTCTTTTGATTTGGAAATCATGCCCTCTCAAAGGTTAATTGCGAGTAATCAGGCCCAGTCATCCTTTTCACTCCCGGAGAAGCCAACGCCCAACGTATGAACCTTGTTTCATTTCTGGAACACTGTCCTGATAATTTTCCTTATCTATCCCGTTACCAACCCAGCATATACCGGCTATCTCACAAATGCGACCATTAATGGACAAATTGCACAACAGCAAAGTGGTGCAACGATAGTCCTAGAGCATCGATTTTACGGTCTCAGCAACCCTGTCCCCAATCTGTCTGGAAAGAACTTGAAGTTGCACACGATTCAACAGGCTATAGATGATCTTGCATACTTCGCAGAAAACGTCGTGCTTCCTATGCCAAATGGTGCGGAATTCCCATCGGTCGAGGTGACACGCTGATTTCTCACTTTATATTCTTTGGTTCAAAGGTGCACACCTTTCCCCTACAGACGCACCATGGGTAAATTTCCTTGAGCCTCTCAATGTGCTTTTAAGTATTGACTATATTTATTTGGCTACATAATTAGATCTTGATCGGTGGAAGCTATTCGGGTGCTTTGACTAGTTGGACTTTGGTCAAGTGAGTACCATGAAAATTTGCGGCTTGTTCCCTTCTCCGACTCTAATCCTAAACTTCACAGTAAACCAGATGTATTTTGGGCAGGATATGCATCCTCCGCGGTTGTTGAAGCAATTCTGTGAGTAGAGTGAGAACAAATCTGTCTAAGAGCCTGAGCATCCAAGTACTCACCGCCCCAAATCGTTGCGCGCATTCTGATAGAGACTACTGGGGATACTTTGAGCCTATTCGCCAATTTATGCCAGCGAACTGCTCCGCGGACGTCGAAGCTGTCATTGCGCACGTTGACGAGGTATTTTCTGGAAACGACGCTACTGCAATTCAAGTACTCAAAGACAACTGGGGTTTGGGTGAGATGACTCATCTGGACGATGTTGCTGGGTGTATGTGTCATTTTACTTCATCTCAGGAAATTTCGAACTGAGTTGATCGTGAACGCGTTTTAGCTCGTACGTGGTTCTACCCTTTTCAGATATACTGTATATTTATACACTAGATCCTTAGTCCGGAACAACCTCTGGGACTGGCAATCCTTATCGCCCACATCGGGTCCTGGTGCCACTTTCTTCCAATTCTGCGATGCATTAGAAGTTAAAGATGGCGTCAACGCACCTGCTACTGGATGGGGTCTTGATCATGCTCTCACTGCCTGGGGTTCCTTCTGGAATGAGACTTACCTTGATGCTCGTAAGCATACATTCTTTTCCTTTGCAAGGATGCCATATATCGTTTAATTTGACTTTTAGTTTGTGGCGGCGATGATGTTGTGTAGGATGCATTCTTAATCTTTTGTGATCTATTCGAGTCGCTGATACTTATGAATCGCTTTGGCACAGCGACTGCCTGGGATCCTACAATCCTGAGTCAGCAGTCTACACAGATATCGCATTGGATAACGCTGGTCGTTCTTGGACCTGGATCGTGTATGTACTGCGGTTCTGTTGAAGGAACATTATTTGAATGAATTTTCACAGATGTAATGAAGTTGGTTTCCTTCAGGTGACATACATATCAAAGTATCTCCTGAACGTCTCTGAACAAAGATGACTTTTCATTAGGAGGGACCTCCAGAAGGGGTACCAGCTGTCGTGACACGACTCGTTCAACCAGCTTATGATATCGTGAGCTGACGATCAAACTCTATGATTTGATCTGATTCTCAAAACATCCCCTTTTCATTCACAGCGTCAATGTGTATTGATGTTCTCAGACGTATTCGCCTCTTCTGCAGACGTCCCCATGGCTGCTGGCGTTGCCAATGTTAACAAGCAGTACACCGGTTGGAACGTGAGCGTCGACCGACTTTTCTTTGCCAACGGACAACGTGAGTGTCGGTTTCGCCTTCATCCCTATATGCTCCAACTGACCCTTCCCCGAAAAACACAGGCGACCCCTGGAGAGAGGCGACAGTCTCTGCAGATGGGGTGGACGTTGCGAGCACCAACACTCAACCTATCGCGATCGGAGACGGCTTCCATTGTTCGGATCTTTTGACCTCTGCAGGGACTGTCGATCAAACTGTTCGCGCTGTGCAAACTGAGGCGTTATCATTTATGAAGACGTGGCTTGCGGAGTGGGAAGCTCCTTCGAAGACGTCGAAGAGGGAGATTTCTGAAGCGCGGCATTCGAGGTTCTTCAAGAATGTTGCTGTATGATAAATTTATTTTCGTAAAGTTAAAGTCTGGACACGGGTCCCTTCTACTACGTTTTTGTCTGAATATCTACCGCATTGAATCTCACATTTTCACTCACTAGAACTGTGAAAACGAGTAAAATAACTTTTGCGATGAAAGTGACTGGCGCTATGGACATGAATAGGCGTCTCTCATCCATACACATGCCAGGGACTCGTCTGGTTCGACAATAACGAGGAAACACAAGAGTTCGCAAGACTGAAGCCTCACAGTGAGGACTTTGGTGTTAAGATGGGACGTGAGGTCCTGCACTATATGTAGTACCCCAAATTGTGATTGATTGAACACATATTCTACTTCTCTTCCTCCTCGGGGCATATCGTCCACCTAATGACAACAATGCAATACTTCAAACCCGGATCTGGGACTCCTTGTTCGGCCTCCGTATCTCGTTCTGTCCACTTATCCCTGGCTTTGTCGTAATAAAGATCAGAAAGCCTACTGGGACCCATCCATTCTTTCTTAACAATCGGATTGCCAGCAGTGCTGAGGGTTTTCCCATTGTTAAGGATGTGGGTATACTTCTTGATTCGTTCAGCAATGGCGTAGATCTGAAAGGATCATAGAAAAAATTCGGAAAGACAAATCGAAAGGAGGAACAAAGACATACTTGCTCCTTGTCTCTCTCCATCGTTTCCAATTCCAAAATGACTTCTTCGAGTCTCGTCGAATAATCCAACCCTGTCGACCATACATCGTTCAAATTCAACGGGTGGTTGTCCTCCCACCACCACCAATCACCGTGTCTGAGCGTGATCTTCAGAGATCTTGGTCTCATGGCAGGTAACTTGCATATTTCTGGAAAGTCTCCCTCCAAATAATATTGTTGCGTGAAGAAATGTACACGGTCGACGCGATCCTTCTGCTCTTCGGTGAAGCGCGCGAAGTATTCTCGTGGATCGCTTGCATAGGTAATCCCTGGAGGAGCGCGATGGCACCAAAATACGTGCTCGGTTGCCATGACCGGCAGGAAACGACTCTCGAGGTAGATTAGACGGCAGGTCTGCAATATACGGGGATCGATTCGAGAGGTATGTCGGTAGTCTGGGCGGGAATAATGTTGGTCCTCGGGATAGACAGTGGAGAGATCTTCATAGCTTAGGAGAGCGTAGAGGAAGATAGCGTTACGAATTTCTGGGGGAATTTGGTTGAAGAGGGGAGAGTGTTCCTGGGTGTTGTGGTTTGAGATGAAGGAAGCAATGAGTTCTGGGGTGGGAGGTGTTATAGTGAGTGGTTTAGATCGACCACTATTGTCGCGCTGTCGCCGGCGTAGACTACGAAGTCGGCGTAGGGAGGACATGAAGGATGGCCAGCAAAGTTCCGGACAGAGGTTGGATCAGGGCTGCTGCTGCGTGTAGACATGCAATGAGTCAACTATTGTCATACCAATAAATCAAATGCTTGGTATCACCCTCACGCACAGCCAGCCAGTTTCTAAATAGCAGATATCCATGTGGGTGATAATCACTGTGGAAATAATTCTTCTCCTGGGGTTCATTCTTTGCAATGGCAATGTTGAGAAATTCACATTCGAGTTGGACCATAGCCTGGATCCTCCTGCGACGCGCTGATCTTGAGTGAAAATAGTTAGTGGTCAAAAACTAATGTCCCTGGCAGGAGTCGAGCCTGCGTCCCCACGGTTTTGCTGACTAAGCCACAACGTGATGATCTAACCACTAATCGACGGGGACAACATATTTTACTCCTGGTAAAGCCACTAGAATTTGAAATTTGAACATCAATCAATGGGTTTTCCCTTCTCATCGATATTATTCAGAACAGATTCAGAATCTCCTTATTCTAGGCCTTATCACTGGAGCATATACGCTAAGAAATTTACTTCTTTCGCACCTTAGTGGAAAGCCCACCCACAATTCTAACAACCCCTCAGGGTCTTATCACAATAAACAGCTCGTTTCAGAGCGTAGAGCCTGAGGTTCCGCTGCTATGTAGTAAGGGGCAGTAAGGTGCTCACCTGGTCCGTATACTAGGAGATATCAATCTAAAGTTACCATCCCCCAGACCGCCCTTCCACACTGATAACGCCATTCAAGCTCAAAGAATGCTGATTGTGCCTCATCAGAATTGGACCACATTCAAACCATCCAATAACCGACATCTTTTCTTGGTGAATGAAAAGATTATCGATGACTTCTGCGACATTTTCAACTCGGAGGCTGGAGTATAAATCTTGGATTCAAAATTCCTTTTCCCTCATCGAGTCATCCTTCTCTTTACGCTGGTTCGGTACGTGCACTGCTAATCCCATCGTTCTTCTCTGACCCTTTTCTTCGTTTGCAGTTATCGATCATCCAAAGCCTTCGTCAAAACATCTGCTGGTCCAGATTTTTTGGTAAGCAGCTCAACAGCTGTCGCACCGTGGCCGTACTCACGCGTTCATAGATATCAACTGTATCTTTTCATCGTTTCAAGAGTCCCCGAACACTACTTCCTTTGTCCCGACACTTTCTTGTTCCGCACGCACCACCAACGGAAAATGCCCTCCTTCCGATCCCTATTCTTGCACCTGCTCGCCCTGTGCATCATTTCTTCCACTGTTCCCAATGTGGTAGCCACTCCCATCGCTCTGCAAGGTGGACTGCTTGAAGCAAGAGCTAGCAACCTCGGCGGTAAGTACATCTCTTTTGCTTTTCGGTTCATCCTACTTTTTACACCGTGGTTGCTAGTATAATACTCTGCTCCCCCTAGATTTTATATGCGATACCCTTTGACTTACCATCTCTCTCTTTCACAGTGGGTTCAAGTCCTCAGGCTGTCAACACAGCGCCTGGTCCCTCAACTCAGCCGACGCAAAAGAATGGTCGGTAGTTCTTCCTTCTCTTACCTCATTTTTATCTCATTCCCAATGCAGACTCAGACACCTAAGTATTCTGAGACAGGGTCTTCCTCTGACAACGAGTCGTCGCATGATCCTGAAGATGACACAGAGGAACCGGATCCAGAGTTCAAGAATGTTCCGATCAGGCTCTGGCGAACCAAAAATGCAGACTTTCACCAGTGGGTTGACTCATAAACTCGCTACGTTCAAAGGCGAACACTGGTGGCTCTGCGTCGGCAAGCAGTGCTACCGGGGGGGACTTAAAACCGCATGAAGAGGACATCTTGGTTATCAACATGGAATTCGTCAGCGACAACAAAGACTTGCAGAATTTGCAGAACTCTTTACTAATCGGCCACATCACCTTCGCTGATTTTGAGCACAAAAAATGGTTTCTTCGTTCTATCCAGAAAGGCAAAGAACTTAGCTTCCACAAAACCAACCTGGATTTGTTGAATGGGAAATCCCACAATGGCAAGACACCAATACCGATTCAAAGTCTGACTTTACGAATACACAGTTTGAAGCTTCGCTTGCAAAGATGAAGAAGATGAAAAATTTTGGATAGAGTTTGTAAGTATGATTGACATATGTACTCGAGTTAATCAGTATGCTTCTTTGAACCAATCTACGGTCATCAGAGTATGACAGTACTGGTCTAATGGTCCAATTCATGTCCAACTACACGATAAATCAGCGGAGCTCTGGGAATAAGATCTGGATAGCTAAGGCTTATATTATAGCTGAAGTGTGGTAGATTGACGCTTGAAGTGCTCATTCACATATCCGTCCTCAATGCTAAGCTCCAACGCGATGTATGTCTATTTATTTAGAGGAGACTTTGTATCGCACTGGGAGACACAGTGCAAGAATATGTCGAAAAACTTGACAACCTTTAGAAACACCAGTCGTTTAATTTTGAATGATGTGTACGATAATAAAGCAAACTCACATCCAACGACTGCGTGACTATACAGTTCTTCCCATCGCTTGCCCAGCTATCATCTCTGCAGCCGCGATAATCCCAAACATCGACTACCGTTTCGCCAATCGTATGTACGCCACTCAATTCGACGTCAACACGATACCTCTGTGACTTGGTGAACAATTCCGGGTGGGCCACATATGCGATTGTTAACGCGTCGTGGAGCGGCGGACCATCGTTGAAGCCGAATGTGGATTTGTAAGAGTCTGCGAAGAAGGAAATGAGTGTGGAGAGGGTGTGTCGGAGAGGGGTGGAAGCTGCCGGGAGACTGATTTTCGTGTCTGGGAGGCTATCTGGTATGGAGCTCGGAGAGAGGAGTCGTCGATGGATGTCACGGGTGACAATAGCTGTATGGGTAATATTGATAGGGATCATAACCGCAGGTACAGGTGCATCGAGAACGATTTGAGCGGCATGGGCTGTTTTAGTGAAATTTTAGCTATTTATTTAGTTGACGTAGAAGTGAGCTTGAGCTTACGGTCACAGAGAATGTTGAATTCTGGAAAAGGTCGGTATCGTTAAGCAAAAGAGTGCAAATGAGTTTCACCAGCAACTGCGGATCGGTTCCCTAATCCGACTCCTCCGCCCATAAAGACAAACTGGTCTATAGCATCAACGAGCTCTGGATATACACTGATGAATAGAGCCAGATTTGTCAGTGGTCCACAGGAAACGACAGTAACTTTTCTTCCAGCGCCGTTCTTCCAAGTCTGTTTGATATGTTGTGCCATTCCATCTAACGCACGAACAGTTTCTCCTTCTTCATCTTTGGCAATCATAGCTAAAACCGCTGAATCATCTACGGCCGGTAGCCCCTCAACGCCTCCCAAACCGTCTGGACCGTGGATTTCTGGATCGTGTTTAGGTTGAAGAAGCAGAGGTTTCGATGCGCCTGGATAGACTTTAATTCCAAGTTGTGCACCGCCAAATGCGAGGATACATCGAGCGGCGTTGATTGCTGTGTGGTAACTGCTGGCATTACCATGTGTCTGTTGCAGGATTGCTTTGAACGAACACTATTCAGACAAATCATGGCGTTGTCGTTACCGTTGAAATTCCGAGAAGATGTATGTTGGGTAAATTTATGGCGAGCATTATGGCGGTAGCGTCATCGTGCCCCTGCAGGTAGTCTGGAATTTATGTTATGTGCTGGAACCAGGGGATAAAAACTCACTGGATCGACATCCAACCAGATTGTCTTGATATCGCTCATAGCTACTGCAATACAGCTCCGGCGCCTTTTTTGAATAAGTTAATATTCTCCTCATCACCTCACCCTCACCCTCCAGCTTATCATTACGCAGCTTTCTCTAGAAATCGAAGGGTGGAATGCTACAATGGCAGGACTAAGATTATTGCTCTCTGTGCTTTGTAGAATTTTTAATGTTCATTCTCTCTCGTTCACTATTATGCACGAGGCAAGGCTTTCGAGGACTTTCCGCCACTGGAAGAGGCACATCGATTTCACTAATATGTACGTATACACAGACAAGTCTTTTCAAGACATTACCCAAACAAATTCTTCTTTGCCTCCTCCTTCATGTATTGCTCGATCTCTTCCTGGTTTGCTAGCGGCGGGCCTCCAAAAGATTCTCTTCTTAATTCACGCAAGAGAGCTGCAATATAGTCCCAGTTGGTTGGGTTAGAGTTATCCTCGAAGTAGTGTCGTTGACCTTTGACGAAAACGGCCAAGATTTGACGTTTGTGTTCGATGTCATCGAAAGAGATTTTGCCAACGTTCTTCAATTCCTGCAAGGTTCCGCGCCCGATGATCACGTCGGAGAGTAGATCGCTTGGTGCCTTGGGATCCTTGTTAGCTCGTAGACATCTCATACCTACGCAAACCCGATATTCCTTCTCAGACTCTGGTATGTTTCGTCTTTTGGATCGATATATCACAATAGCGAGATCTTTAACTTCATTATTCGGCTTTCCAGAGTCCCGAAGGACGTTAGGATTGGCCTCCACTGGATTTTCGTGCCAATAAATTTGGCCTGAAACACATATTCGTTAGACAACAAAAGAATTTGAGAAAAGAAATACCTTACCGTCCACATTGTGCTCCCATCTAGCACCATCCTGAGCAGGATGATAAGCGATAGAACTCGCTTCCGCTGCATGGGCGAAATTGAGGAAAGGATTAGATGAATGATTGAAGTGAAGATTAAAGAAGAGTACTTACAGTCAGAGTCATTGTCGGCTCTCGATACAAGGAGGGCTCCATCATGAAAGATAGGACTGGCTACCACACTGAGAACAATGGAGGAGATGATGCACATGCCGAACAGGTGTAAGAACAGAGTCGCTCGGAAGCAGGGCATTTTTTCGTGGAAAGAACGTGTCAGGATGAGAAGAAGATATATTCGTGTGAAGACGATGCAAATGTAGGGGTGGAATCTGTGAACACGCATGCACGAAAGTGAGTACGGGAATACTGCGACGGGGACCTTGAACGACGATGGCCACATACCGAAAATCTGGACCAGCAGATGGAGTTTTGAAATGTTTTCGTAAAAGTTTTGGGCCGAGGATGATCGATAACTACGAAAATATTCGATAATAAGAGAAGAACAGGGGGATTGCTTAGTGGGGGAGGCACGTACCGGACCAGCGTCAAGGAAGAGATGGAGGGAATTAAGTTCGAGCCTCGGGAAAGGACCCCGGAAGCTCCACCCGCCCAGGCGGGCTCAATTACGCTATGATTTTGGCCCGAAGTACGCTAATTAAGATAAGGAACGTCACGTGAAATTGTGAAAAATTGCTCCGATTCCGAAAATACCAAAATTTCTTTCCAAGCCTGGAATCATCTTTCTGTATATTTTATTGACTATTCCTGCTGCTCCCAGAGCTCTTCTGAGTTTCTTTGCCCAATTTCTGGTGCCAGAGCTTCACCATGATCATGTCAATGCTTCAGCTTCATATTGCGCTTACAGATGCATCACACTGGACCCATTCTTACGACGGCTACAATTATCAAGACCTGTGGAACTTCATTGTAGGATCCTAATTGATGAAGAGGCCGCAGCTTATCATTATGCAACCTTGTCTAGAGGTCGAATGCTACACTTTGGCAGGATTAAGAGCAGAAGACATTGTTTCTCTTTCTGCTTTGTGGAATTTATATCAAGTTTGCCGGTGTGTTCATTCTCTCTCGTTCACTATGTATGCACAGCAAAAGGCTTTCGGCCACTGGGAGAAGCACATTGATTTCCCTAACTACGCAGACAAGTCTTTTCGAAACATCACCCAAACAAATTCTTCTTTGCCTCCTCCTTCATGTATTGCTCGATCACTTCCTGTTTTACTAGCTGCGCTTCAGCAGATTGTCTTCTTAATTCACGCAAGAGAGCTGCAATATAGTCCCAGTTGGTTGGGTTAGAGTTACCCACGAAGTAGTGTCGTTGACCTTTGCCGAAATTAACCAAGATTCGACGCTTGTGTTTGATGTCTTTGAAAGAGATTTTGCCAAAGTTCTTCAATTCCTGCAAGGTTCCGCGCCCCTGGATCACGTCGGGGAGTAGATCGCTTGGTGCCTTGGGATCCTTGTTAGCTCGTAGACATTTGGTACCCACACAAAGCCAGTATTTCTTCTCAGATTCTGGTATGTTTCGTCCTTTGGATTGATATATCGCAATAGCGAGATCTTCAACCTCATTATCCGGCCGTCCAGAGGCAATAAGGGTGTTAGAATCGTCCTCCACAGCATCTCCGTCCCAATAAAGTTCGCCTGAAACACATATTCGTTAGACAACAAAAGAATTTGAAAAAAGAAATACCTCACCATCCTCACTGTGTTGAAATCTATCAACATCATCCTGAGCAGGATGAGAAACGGCAGAACTCGCTTCCGCTGCATGGGCGAAATTGAGGAAAGGATTAGATCAACGATCGAAGTGAAGATTAAAGAAGAGCACTTACAGCCTGGGTGATTGTCGGCTCTCGGTACAAGGAGAGCTCCATCATGAAAGATAGGACTGGCTACCACACTGAGAACATTGGAGGAGATGATGCACAGGCCGAACAGGTGCACGAACATCGCTCGGAAGCAGGGCATTTTTTTTCGTGGAGAGAACGTGTCGGGATGAGAAGAAGATATATTCGTGTGAAGACGATGCAAATGTACGGGTGGAATCTGTGAACACGCATGCACGAAAGTGAGTACGGGAATACTGCGACGGGGACCTTGAACGACGATGGCCACATACCGAAAATCTGGACCAGCAGATGGAGTTTTGAAATGTTTTCGTAAAATTTTTGTGCTGAGGATGATCAATAACTACAAAAGTATTCGATAATAAGAGAAGAACAGGGGGATTGCTTAGTGGGGGAGGCACGTACCGGACCAGCGTTGAGGATGAACCAGCGTCCTGGAAAAGATGGATGGAATGTAAGTTCGAATCCGAGCAATTTATGTCCCAGCCTCCGAGTTTTTCCGAATCAGAAATCCCCCGAGAACTCAACGATAATCTTTTCGTTAAAACCGTTAAGTTGATCAACAAAATGATTATTCATGAGTTCTTGAGACATTTTCGACTCCTTGATGTCGCTTGTCGGTAAGATCAATTATCAGATATAAGGAGCGTCAGATGGGGACTGGTGGCGACACTGCACAAGCGGACACTGCGGACAAGTGCGGACACCTGACGAAAGGATAGCAAGGGAACAGCATGGAAGGAAGAGATTTTTACCAAAACTGCAAGTTTCCACTGCCCATCATCATCAAAAGTAGATCGCTTGGTGTCACGGTCTTGGGATCCTTATCAACTCTGAGGCATTTGCTACCAGCACAAAGCCGGTGCAGGCTGGTGCTAGGCTGTGCTAGGTCATTCTGCTCCAATATTGCATTTCTGCATTGATAGTTACTGCAGGCTGACATGTCAGGTCCATATACTTCGCTTATAACCAAGCAGCGCCGGCGAGCGGCAGAGCCCGCTACCCAGTCAACGGTTTGGTTTATTGATGATGTTAAAGTGAGTACCATCTAAGGATTAAGTAAGGAACGAGAGCATTTTTACAATACAGTCCAAGTCGCCAATGTCCGCAACGCTTCAGAGAAGGATCACATATGACAGAGAATGCAGTACATGCATCAGACCGTGTATGGTCAGTGGAACATAAATCCGTACATGCACCAGTTGACCATTCAGCAATTGCAAAGTGGATCTATATTGTGCCCGTCGACACTGTTCGTTAATCGTTTCCTCCAGCACTCACTCATCAGTGATCACATTTTCGTGGCCCTCGTTTGCGTACACTATGCAACTAGATCTTCTCGTCATGGAGAGAGAGAGAGAGAGTTGATTTAACCGCCGCAGGCCACCATTTCGGAGCCAAGAGCGGGGGAAACTATGTACTAAGTACAAGTAACACCAAGTATCGTATAGTAATGAAAAGTATTGTGTAAACTGTGTTCGTTGGTTGTTGCATCGTAACGGTTGTAGTAAGTTTGTGTGTAAGTCGAGGTAAAGGCAGTGATCAATAAGTTTGGACAACAGATATGAGTGGCTGAAGGAGTTAGTATAAGAACATGGAAATGAAAATTGGTTGTAGAGAACATAGAGTCATAGAGAGAGAGAGATAGGGAACATAGAGCCAATGTGTAAACTGATGAGTCCGTGGGTTTGATCTTGTCGCCTGCAGCGTATGATTACGCCTATTAGTTTTCGTCGTCGCTTGCTTCCTCCGCAATCCTACCATCCTCCTCCTCCCAGTCTACCTCGTTTCCTCCTTCAACCGTTGCATCTTCCAGCCTCGGCTCCCTAGTTTCCGGTGTAGGCTGTCCTGTCTTCTTGAATGCTCCGCTTTTTTCGATAAATTCCGCTAGTGCCTCGATTCCTTCCTCGATTCCTTCCTCGGTTCCCAGTATTTCCCCCAAATCCAGGTCGTCCGATACATCCCATAGAAGGTTTCGATAGTTGTCGTAGATTTCGCAGGTTTGGATGATGTGATCTCGAGTTTGTGTACGGGCGCCGCAAGGGCACTGAATTGATTCTGTTGGTACGAATTTGGCATAGTATTCACCAAGGAAGGCATGTCGAGTGCGGCATTGTATGAGTCGTCCGTAGACTTCTCTCGGGGTGTTATTAAAGTAGTCTCTGGGTTTCCAGCGTGGTGGTAGTCCATCTGCCAAAGCAAATCCTCCTCGAAGGGGTCTGCGTGCGTGTTCTTTCTTCCAGTCTTCCAGAGCCTTGGCTTTGGCTCGTCGTTTTGCGTGAGTGAGAGTGTGGTATGTAGGTGCCCAGAGTTTTCCCGCTTCTTTTGCTAACTTGTCTGCTCTCTCGTTACCCTCTATATCCTCGTGTCCTGGGCACCAGGCAATTTCGACTGTGTTTTGTGGGTCAGATTCGAGGAAATTTTCAATCGAGCGTCTGAATCGTTGAGCGTATCCCTGGCAGGCTGCTACTGGTTTCTGGTCATATATTGTTGTGATTGCAGAGGAGTTGTCAGCGAAGATGAGGATGTGGTGGACGGAAGGAGAGTCTATTGCGTAATGAACTGCTTTTGCTGCCCCGTGTGCCAGTCCGGCCATCTCGGCGTCGTAAACTTCGGCAGTCGTGCCCATGCCTCCCATTCGCGAGAGTATTTCGTGACCTTGTCGGTATCCCACAAATCCGTAACCTGTTATGAGCCTCCCCTCCTCCAGTTGTTGTGAGCCGTCAGAGTAGAGTACGAGGTGTGAATCAAGCTTCGTGATGTCTACCATCCTCTCTTTATGCTCTTTGGCAGCATCTTTCTTGTCCTGTCCAAGGGTTCCTCTTATCGTCAGTCTACCGTTCCAGTCTGTTTCTGTGCGTCGCCATGGCGTAGTTGTGAAAGGTGTGATTGTCTCGCCTTCACGTGGGTCGTATGTCATCTTTCGAAGTCGGTCTATGGTATTCAGCTTTGTTGGACGTCTCTTCAATTTCGGATTGTAGGAAGGAAGTGGTATGGCAAGTGTGGGTGCTTCACCTTCTCGCCATTCTGGAGGGAGACGTTGAATAACAGGATGGTTTTTGTGGAGTCGGTGAAGTCGGTTGGCATATCTCGCACTAGCAAGATCAAGAGATATATTGATGGGTGGGATAGCAGCATCAATTTCGAGTGCGTATATCGGTGTGGTGCGGAATGCGGCTGTGATGTGTCTGAGGGCTGTGTTCTGAACTTTCTGTAATAGTTTGAGGTGGTCTGAGCGTCCTGCCCACCAGACTGGGCTGGCATAGGTCATTACCGGGAGGACGCATGTGCGGTAGAGAGTTCGTAGATGTTTTTGGGATAGACCGCGTACTGTATTCCCGAGCATCCTTGATGCAGACACTACTTCCATAGCTCTATCAGTGAGCGTTCATACGTGCTGTGTAAAGGTGAGTTTTCGGTCGAGGTAGACTCCTAGGATGCGGATAGCGTCTTTTGCTGATACTTTGATCACCGTTCCATCAATGTTTGCTACAAATACTGGTGGTGCATATCCGCCGTCTCGTCTCCATGAATGGTGTGCCAGTTCGAGTTTTTCCGGTGCAATGAGGAGTCCTATTTCTCGTAGCCACTCGATGATAAGTCGTATTAGGAGAGCTAGAATGGCCACATTATTGTCTAACGACGTTGAGGATACTCGTGTATCGCCGTCATCCATGTATACGCTGAGTGTTGGTTGTGTTGTGCTGTATGAGTCATTACGGAGTAAGATTTCGCTATGTTCCCTGAATTTCTTTTGGATGGGTGAGGCGTAGATGATGGAGAGGATGGGGGAGACGTTTGAGCCTTGCGGGATCCCATTATTCACTGGTTTCATGGGTCCTCGTATCCCGTCGAGACAGACTGCTGCTTGGCGTTCCGACAGAAAGGCTGCTGTCCACTTTACCAGTGTCAGTGGGATCCCCAATTCCCTCATTGTCTTCAGTAGGATGTTGTGGTTCACGTTGTCAAAAAATCCTGAAATATCAAATGTCAGTGTGCTTGTAACGAGACCATGATTGTGAGCCGCTTGAACGTCTTCCACGTATTCCATTATGGCATCAACGGTCGAGCTCCCTTCTCTACCTCCAAATTGTGTTTCAGGTACGAGTCCGAGTTTGCCAACCATGTATCCTAGTCGTCGCACAACAACTTTTTCCAGTACTTTACCCATACATTCCAGGAGTTGAATCAGGCGATAAGCTCTGGGTTCACTGTAGTCTGGCTTTTTGGGTTTTCGGAGTGCTACCGCAATCGCTTGGCGCCAGAGTCTAGGGTGGTGACCTGTCTCTACGCAGTGATGCATGACCGAGAAGATCAGTTCCGCCTCTACTTCCCAAGCCCATCGAATTGCTCTGAATGTGATCTGGCTGTCTCCAGGGGCTTTGGATGGGCTCTGGTCGTATATCGCTTCTTTCACTTCTGTGCGCGTAAGTTTCTCATGCTGGATGTCACCTGGTAGGTTGTCTGTGAGATTCGGTGGGTCCTGGGGTGGTACTGTGAAGCCTGGTCGGAATAGGACATCTCGTAATGCATCCTGTTTTTCCTCTATTTCGACGGCTGGTTCTTGGCCGGTGCGCTTGATTGCTGGTGATGGGTATGTTCTCGAGCCTTGGGTCCATTTCCGAATGTCGAAGATTTCCTCCGGTTTGATTTCTTCCAGCGTCTTATTTATCCAGCCATGTTTATGATGTCGCAGTAGTTTCCGGAAGTAGTTGTTG
This sequence comes from Lentinula lateritia, assembly GCA_028011325.1. Taxonomy (NCBI): domain Eukaryota; kingdom Fungi; phylum Basidiomycota; class Agaricomycetes; order Agaricales; family Omphalotaceae; genus Lentinula; species Lentinula lateritia. Next base: position 67,522 of record JANVFT010000025.1, on the reverse strand, counting down.
GCAGTGCGGATTTGGGAGTGTAGAGCTGGGTTGTTGTGTCCCCAGCGACGGCGGTATTCTAGCTGATGTCTTCGAAGGTCTACTCTTGCAGCGTTGGCTTCATCTAGTTTCTGAGACCAGTACGGGACTGCGCGGGCATTGGGTTGACGTTCCGGTGTTGTTTGCGCAGTTGCTGTTTTGAGTGCTTCAGTCAGGATTTGGACATCTTCATCGAGTTCTGCTGCTGTCCTGGTTTGTTCAAATTCTTGGACGGCTATCCAGCGTTCCTCGTGGGTTTGCAATTCCCTAGAGAATGCTTTCTTCCACTGTTTCGGGTCAGTTTTCTCGAAGTTGTATTTTACTCCCAGTACATTCTCTACTTCTTCTGCTCCATAGTCAATGACCCATCGCAGAGCGTGGTGGTCGGAGCCACAGCTGCCTGTTTCATCTACTGCCCACTCTTTAGCAGCATCAAGTGCATGTGCCACTGGGTTTATAAAGGTGAGATCGATTGTGGATGACGCACCTCGTGAGCTGTGCTCGAAGTATGTGGGTACACCTTTCTCGTTCATCAGCGTGAATCCTCCATCTGTAAGCCAGTTGACGAATTGTTGAGTTTTGAGAGTTGGGGTGACTCGGATCAGACTCCAGTCATTGTGGTGTTGATTGGTGTCACCTGAGATGATAACAGGTGTAGCGACTGGGAGTTGTATCTTTTGTAGTCGCTCCGAGGCATCTGGTCTCCGTCGCCCATGGCTGGATTTTGCTCGTGGTTGCGAGTAGAGGTTGACGATGGTGGTGACTGGGTGAGTCCCTTGCGAAATATCAAAGATTTGAATGTCGAGGTCGCGTGCAAGGTCTGATCTGAGGGTTATCTTGTAGTCGGGGCGCCGTTTGGTGTATGCCATTACCCATGGTCGAGTTCCTGCTCGTACCGTTCCTACTGGTAAGATTGGTGTCCAAGCACGGTGGGAGACTGGGCCCTCGCGGTTGTTCCCGATTGAGCCCCACCATGGTTCAGTCATTAAGACAATATCGTATCTGTCAATAAAAGTGTTGAGTGCTGTGTGACAAACTTGGTTACTTCGGTTAGTATTTAACTGAATGATTCTGATAGGTTGTGATTTCATTGAGATGAGGGCGTACTAGTGTCTTTCGTAGTCAAATCTGGTCGAGTGTCCATCTGTGACTCATCTAGTAATCCGTATCGTCCTCCGTTTGGACGTGGGTGTGTTGGTGGGATGGTGATGGTACCTATACTCCTCGGTGTCCCCTGGCGTACTGTACTCCACCCATCTGGTGCCGGTGCTGTGGTCTTCTTGCTGCCACCCGCAGTCTTCTTCATCTTCGCTCCTCCCTTTCCATCGTTGTCCCGAGCGGCTTTCAAGAAGCGGGTTCGCTGGGGACACAGCCGCACATTAGCTGCATGTTCTCCTTCACAGTTTGCACATTTAAGTGCTTCAGAATTGTCGGTGTGGGATGTCTCGGAGTGGGGGCCGCTGCATTTGCGGCATCGGATGTTCTCTTTGCAGATTGAGATATGGTGTCCGAATTTCCAGCAACGTGTACATTGCGGCGTTGGCGGTAGTGGGGCATGAGGTTTCAGTGTGCAGCCCCGTCCTGCAATAATTAGTTTGCCCTTCGCATATACCTTTTCGGCGTCCTCTCGGTTGTGGAAGGAGAGAACAAACGACGAGTAATCAGTTTCCTTCAAGTTTTCTGAAGCTCTCATCCAGTAAGGTGGGTCTGCAAGTTGGATTGTTTCAAACACCGGGTTGTCCGCTAGTAGAAATGCTTTCAGATCTTCTGGGGCGAATGTCTGTCCTTCGTCTCGGCCAGTAGGCACTCCATTAACCTGGATTTTCACGCGAGGTTCATCGGTTTGGATTTTTACGTCCGAAAGTGGTTCGTTGGTTAGGATGTCTAGGAAGAGGTGTACCAGTGGCTCAAGCTGGTTTCCTCGTTGGTGCTCGAGTGTGGTGAGGATAATACTGCCTTTATAGTTCTTTGTGGCTGATGTTACCCGGATTTTCTCTTTTTCTGGTTGAGAATCAACGGCGTTGCTCAAGCGCTCGTTGATCTTAGCTACCGCCACCCGAGGAATGAAATTCTTCTGAGGTGCGTCACGTCTCAGGGAGATTACAAGTCGGGCTGGGTGGTTGCGGTCCAGAGGTGATTCAGGTTCGCGGGCACGGCTCTGGGGTAATGTTGGCAAGGATTTTCTAAGTTTGGGGGCGTAAACTGGGCCGGAGGCTTGGACAGACAATATCCCTGGTGAATCTTTCGGTGTTCTCATACTAGCGGGTCCCGGTGTTGGATCAGTTGAGTTGGTTTGCCACTTTTCCATGGAAGCGAGTTGTTTAGATAGTTGTCGGAGTTCCTGAATTATCGTTGTGCTGTGGTCCTGGTTCATAACCGTAGAGTAGTCCTTCCGGACATATTGCTTAGGTGTGCACGATAGGAGTATCTCGGCCATCCATGTAGCTTTATGGCTTAGTCCGTCTGACCATTCTATCAAGTGTTCTGCTCCCAAGATGTGATTGATGAGGTCAAGGGCGTATTCGAAGGTATCTGTGTGAGATGCTGATTCGGGGAGGGGTGAGGGTTTTGGATTCAATGTTTGCGGGGGTACATCTTCTATCTCTCCTTCCTCCGCATCCATGAAGTCTTCGCCTGTGTCGCTTTCGGTTCCAGGTTGGAGACCTCTCCGTCTTTTCATAATTCGTACTACCGGGGATTTTGGTTGGCGTGTTTCGTTTCTGTCTTTTTTTGGCGTGTTCGATGGCTCCGTTCTTTTCCCCAGTAGCGAGGAAGGCCTTTCGGGGGTCTTAGGGCGTCCATTCACGCGGTGTATATTCGGTTCATGAAGAGGAGGTGGTTCCCCACCTCCCATAGTATTTTTAGTACTCATATTCTACGTGAATTCCGCTTTTTTATCGTGAGAAAATTCGAGGATGATGACGGATTCGAACGAAGAGAGTTTTTCCTTCTCGTCATGGACAATCTCCCTACAGACATTGTCTTTGGTGTTGACTTTCACTCTATTTGCGAGTCTTAAAATACAAAGTACGAAGCTGTGCTTAAAATGTATAAAGCGATAAATTCAATAAAATAATCATACATAGCAAAACCCACAGTATATGGAAGAAACAAAACAAAACTTTGTCTGTCAATCCCATAAAAGAAGAGAATAAATCATAGAAGCACAGAAGAAAATTTTACGAAATGACTAAAAAGTGTTTACGAAAAGCACGTGATGAGCCATTTGATCGCAAAATCGAAATGTTGGGTCTACAAGACCCTTCTACCTCTAAAGAGGTAGCGGGAATTGTTGTCAGCCGATGGAAGAGTGTGAAATGGGCTGACCTTCGGTAAAAGGACAACCCATAAGCCACTATCTGAGTTCGGAGATATCTGCTCGAGCTCGAGCAGTATCATGTCGAGGGAATAGACGCCAGCGCCTAACACATTCTCAATCATGACACCGACCATCGACACCGAAATATGGCTCCCTTCATCGTCTTCACGACAACGGAAGACCCGCAGGCAACGACGACAACAGAAGCCACCACTCTTTTCTCGAGTTCGATCCGTTCAAGATAAATTAGATCTCACCTGGTTCAACAGTTGCATTCGTAAATCTTTCCTTTAGTTTGCCCGAATTCCTCCTAAAACGTGAACTAGGCATCTTAGAAGAATATCTACTAGAAGTATCAGAAGAGAATTCAGGGCAGAAGAAGAATGGGAGGCAGAAGAAAGAATACAACGTGACATGCCTAGGACTAGGAAGTCCCGAAACATCCGATAATGCTCGCGCTCAGCTGGCATTCCTTCTTAAGGTTTGCGATGCTCTCAATATTGTGCGCTCCAAGTCTCTTGTCGAATCATCTCATCCTCCCATCTCATTGTTGCTCAAAGTAGGACTGCGCCAGGATATCCATCTATGATCCCGTTTTCACCGACGAAGATAAATCCTTACTTCGACAACTTGGAATGTGCGTTTTGGACTGCGGTTCGGATACAACGGTGTGTCTATATACCTTTTCTTTTCAATGTATCTCATTACTCAATTGACAGGACACGTGCAATATTACTACTGACGAAGAACCGACGATTTTATTCATGCCCCATTGCGATCTAGCTTTATATGAAAGCGTGTTAGCTGCCAATTGGTTTTCGAGTCGCCTCAACAATAGTCTCTTCATATGTAATCATTTGGATGATTATATACAAAAGTGAGCTTCCTAGAATCCAAAATCCAATGATACGTGAAGCTATTTTATCTTCTCTTCCTACGATTCTAGTAATTCCATTCGTTCATTGGAGGATAAAGCACCGCATCTACTGAATATTGGTGCGTACAAACAACTTCCTCCGCTCCCAGCCGTCTTGTCTCATTCCTCAACCCAGCCCCGAATATAACATCCCGTCCTTTACCAACATCGCCTGACTGGCCTTCTGCTTTTAACAATACTTCTGTCCAGTTCTTGTCAAAGCACAAGTTTGATGCTCCGGCCACGGTGATAGAGAAAAAGAAATCCGAGGAAGAGCAGGAATAGGGTCTGGACTAGCCTATGTATGAATACTATGAATGCATTTGAGTGTCCAAGGAAAATACAAAGGTCTCGTTTTTCCTAGATCGGCGACGCTCTGGTTCACTTCATTTTTTGTCGCACGGAATTTATACAAAAGAACGGATGCGTCAATCAGGGAGCCGTGGGCTGAGAACGCTGGATGTTTGACAGGAGCAAAAGAATTTCAAGAGACTGGGTCATTCGAGCCTTTCAAAGCTATAGCTAGTACGTCCCCCTTTGCGTTGCAACGGTGAATGGGAAGGGTGAGTGAAGGGTGGTCCTTCCGACGTACACATACTTTTGATGGAGATCTCAATGCAAATCCGGATTATACTTGCAAGGCACTGGCAACTGTGATTTCCAAGTATATCGCGAGTACATACTTACACGTATACAGCATGAAGAGCTACTACATAGTTAGAAACATAATTATAAATGATCATTCTGGAGATGTTCTAAGGAGAGTATGAAGAGTCGTCACTTAGTTCGATTATATCCACCACTGTTTTCGTTCTCGTCGTGGTCATGGTCGTCGTTGTTGTCCTTACTTTTGCTTTCGCCTTAATTTTGTACTGCGGTTGATCAGCCACCTTGACCCTCGCTCGGGCGCGTAGCAGTGGCGGAATATCATCGTCTTCGGTGTCAGAAAACTCCGTCCTACCAGCCTGAAGGGCACCGGATCTACCCAGTTTATGATCAGGATGGCTTTTCGGAATATCAGACGTCGTAGCTGCCTTCAGTTTCGGTCTGGGACGCGATTTGGGCTGTGGAGCAATTATAGGTATGACTTTTGATAAGGGCTGTTGTTCCTCATCCTCGGAATCAGAAATAATTATGGGTTCTACTACTGTAGGAGCAATGGCAGAAAGGGGAAGAGGTCGAGTACTGGTGCTAGAGAGTGGTGATGGTGGTGGTGATGATGAAGGGATACGTGCAGATACTGTTGCCTTAGTTACAGCGTATGCAGACGTAGATTTGTTTGGTGTACGTCTCATAGGTGTCGGAGACGCCGCTCGAGCTGCGCGTGAAGGATGTGGAATATCACGTATTGTCTTCCTCGCCTGCTCGCGATTAGGAAAATCTCCATAGTCGAGTCCTTTCGGATACCTATGATCTTTTGATTTTCGCGGGGATTTATTCAATACCTCGACCTTGTCTTCCTGTGGGCTGGTATTTTCTTCAGAAACAGACGAATCTGAGGAATGAACTGCATTGGCTTTGCGGGTCTTCTTCTGAGGGGAAGGTGTCTGAGGTGGGCCAGGAGGAGCAGGAGAATGGATATGATTGAGATTGAAGGGACCGTTGTAATCACAGTCATCGCTATCTTCATCGAAAGTATTTTCCACCGACACGGGAAAAGGTCGAGGCGTGGTTTTCTCAGGTGAAGAAGACCCAAAACGAGACATTTGGCGAATGTCACTTCTCTTATTCTTCTTCTTCGGCGTAGCAATACCCTCTATTGTAGAAAGCAAGCTATTGCCTCGAGATACGGTGGTGGCCTTCTGTTTGCCTTTGTCCTGTTGAGAGGATTTGAGAGAGAACTTGAGATCGTGGCTATGTGTGTAAGATGTGTGAGAGGAAGAGCCAGCAGATTTAAGTTTTCGGGGTGGGGAGACGAAAGAGGTGCTCGGGGAAGGATAATCGCTAGATGATAGATCAGGTAAAGTAGATTGGGATATCCAACCCATGTGATCCTTTCGCGAATGTGTTGTGGAGTGAGCAGGACGACCCGAAATGAACAAACGACTGTCGTAGTCCATATCGTCATCAGAGGAATTTACCTGATTAGTTTTGAGAATGGGCTGTGACGAAGAGGATTTCGTTGTAAGTGTTGCAGCCGAGGCACTTGGTTTCGGTTTCGGTCTGGCCTTGGTTTTTGGTTCTACGACTTTGACCTTTCTTCCCTTCCCTGCCTTCTTTTCTTCCTTTTGTCTGCGCATCTCTTCATAAGTCTCAACCAAACCAGGAACTGCCTCCTTGACAAGCACCGCAGGGAGCCAAAGTTTCAATGACAGTGTGGGATCAGGATATTCCTTCTTCTTCGCCCTCCCTTTCGCGCCACCCTCATTGACAGAAGAATCATTCTCTAGTTCCTCCTCGAATTCTGCCCATTCGTCTTTGTCGTCGGGTCGGCGTATTCCCTTCACTCCGCGAGTAGCAAGCTGAACTAGGATGGTGGGATCGATAGCAACTCGGTACTCAAGTGTATTCGACGTGGATTCGTGTGTGCGTGTTTTGCTCACGTCTTGAATGAATTCAGGGGTGGGAGACTCTGTATCCTCAATAGCGTGATCTCCTGCAGCAAAGTGGGCACAGATGGTCTCGAGATTAATCGACTTTACACCGCAGGTAGGTTTAAGAATACACGCGCGTCTCATGATTCGAAGGGTGATACCATGGAAGATGATGGTACGAAAACGCTTGATGATGCTTTCAAGGAACCCCCATTCGAAATAAAACTCGCATTTCTCAGCAAGCAGAGGTAAGGAGGGATCTTTCTTCAACCATCCGTCGCAACCTCCGTCATTCACCAACAGGTCGTCATAGCGTTCTGAGCGGCCGAGACTCTCGCTGGTGACAGGCCTCAAGTAGGCTAGCAAAACCTTGATATCCGGGAAGGAATTGGGAATGGTGCTGGCGAGTTTAGGTGACTTCCGAGGTAGAAATCCGGAAGCATTGGTTTTTAACTCCTGAGCTAACTCTGACTTCCATTGCCTAATAAAGTTACGCAGCTCGTCTGATTTTTCGTTGTGATTCAAGGCAGCCCGACATAGCTTTTTTCCGAACCCAGCGCGCGCGAGACCGTACGAAATCTTGATGCCACAATTGTCGAGACCTGTGCCATAGTCACCGCCAGAACATAGAGCAATAAAAATGAGATCTTCGCGATCAACATCCGGAAATGCAGGATGAGGGAGGGAGTATGTGTAGACTTTTGCTTTCTCAATCGTACTTTTCGCGCTGGCGTGAGTTGAGGAATGATTTCGAATTACGGTGTGTGCACCGAAAAGAAAATTGTCCACGTCATCAGATAAAATTCCATCGATAACACCGATCCTGTTAAGAAATGCGAGCTCCGCCTCTGCCTCTCCAGGAGCCTAGATATGAATAACATTATGATTTTTATTACTGGCGAAGGCCTTAATACACACCGTGCGATATTCAAACCCGAAAGCCTCTATCATCGCCTGCATACCAGTCACCAGCTTATTCGCAGACTTGTTGATTCTTTTGCCTCGTTTGATATCTGGCCTCAAGGGACCATCGAATACGAACAGGGGTAAAAATCCCTGGCTAAGTAACTGCGCGCATCGGAAGAAGAGCGTCCGAAGCTCTGGATTCTCCCCTTCTTTACCATACTCCGCGTGAAAGAACCATATCGAAGCGTCGATGCCTATGCGAAATCCACGACTGGTGGCGCCAAATTTAGTGAGGGCAAGCGCTGTTAGGGTCGTGACCGATTGAGCCGGTTCTAAGAGCTGAAAGCAGAGTTCAAACAGAGAGAATAGGCAGATCTAGATATATTTTACCGGCCAAAGTCCTGCGACACCCATGAACCTGAAAGGGGCAAGAGTAAGGAGCAAAATAATACAGTACGACGCCGAGCACGGACTCCGTAGAACAATTGAACCTATGCGCACGTGATTAGCACTTGACTCATGGTGCACGGTGTGACGTACACGTGTTTGATGACCAGTTTAGCCGCTCGAAATTCACATTGGTGGTAATACAACATGTACCAAAATGACTAAAGTCCACGCCATGTTAAACCATTCCTTAACTCGACGCTCCCCTTCAACTTGATATCTTCAGAAGAAGCTCCAACCAAAACACTAAACACCCCCTTCTCCGCAACCCATTCTCCTCTCCTTTCATCGAAGAACCCTAACGCTTCTCGGTCCAATTCAGTTTCAACACTCTGACTCTCTCCCGCCTGCAAGGCTACCTTCTTAAAGCCCTTCAGCTCTCTCTGAGGTCGGGGAAGAGAGGCCTCCTCGTCCGCTATGTAGATTTGTGCGACCTCTCGTCCGTATACACTACTAGTGTTCTTGATAGTGAAAGTCACGGTAAATTTTCCTTCTGACGAGATTTCAGAGCAATTTAGAGCTGAGTATTCGAATGCCGAGTAAGACAGGCCAAATCCGAACGGGAACATGGGTGTTATGTTCTTGATTTGATACCCTCTGTATCCTACGAAGACACCCTGTGCAAGGAATGGTGTCAACCTCAAATGTTGGAATAATCAAGGCAGTGATTTACCTCATTATACAGGATCCTGCCATGCTCTTGTCCCTTGCTTCCATACGAAGGGAAAGAAGGTACATCCGCAAGTCGTTTCCTTCATCAATCAATTCGTCATATCAATCTGAATTCAGCGATGTGTGCTAAAAATCAAAACTTACGGGAAGGTCAGCGAAAGCTTTGCGGAAGGGTTCACTATTCCAAATAGTACATCGGCGATCCCATTTCCTAGTTCGTTACCACCGTAAAAGGCCTTCAGGAATCCGGTGTCATTTATTACAATACAACAAAGCACTGTGTAGATAGCATACCTGCAAAACAGTGTGTGCCTCGTCAATCCACGGGAAGGTTACCGATGAGCCGGATTGGTTGACGACAATCGCGTTCGGATTGACTTCCAAAACCTCAGAGACGAGGCGATTCGTGAGACCCGGAAGCCTGATAATTAGTATTACCAGGGCAATTTTATTGGGAAAATACTGGACGTACTCGAGGTCGGAACGATCATATCCTTCGCTTTCCCATCTAATAAACGAAGATGAGTATGAGAACATGACTAAAGTATAGTAAAAATCACGCACTCATGATTCAAGCCCACAACGAGAATCGCGACTTGAGAGAAAGAGTGCGAATCAACTCTGATCGTCGCAGTAGAACAGACATAGCAAGAACTTACCATCAGAGACTCTCGCCAAATCAACCGCTTCGTTGAGAGCGTCTTCAGGTTCAACAACTTTAACAGCTCCGATCCTCAACCCACCCCAATTGGGTATAATAGGAACTTGTTTGACGTAATCGTGGTTACTAGCTCGTATTTCAACCTTGTAACCTTGACCAGCTTTGAGGTCATTCACTTGTGCCTTCACTTCTGCGGTTCCCAGTCCCATGAAGTAGTCGCCAGGAGCGGGGGAGGTGCTGAGGTCGATGATCAGATTATCACCGAAGAAAAGATTGCCGCTTCCCGCTAGGGTGAGTGAGAATTCATAAGTGCCCGACTCTTCCGGGGTAAAGACCGTCGAATACTGTCGTAGAAGAATATGTCAGAAGACTTTTGGTAAATGCAATCGAAGAGATTTATACTCGGAGGAAACAATCCTTTTCGACTTTGGTGTCATCCTTACGGATATTGATTCAGTCAAAGATAAAACTTTGGGAAAATTAAAACTTACGACGCCATCAAGCAATACGCAGTTGCTGACTTTCGTAGTACAACTCCAAGTGCACGGCTTGAGATCATCCGTTAACTTCGAGTTAGCGGTGGCAAAGCCATTGGCGGGAATTTCGTTCCAAAATTCCAATAGCGCACCAGACCCTGTCCCGTCTGGAAGGGTGATATACGGATCAAGTAATGGGTTGAGCTTATGAGTAGTCGTGCCTAGGGCAAACTTCACATCAAGACCCCGCTTCTCTGAGACAGCCTGAATAGCTTGCAGTGGTGTGACGGTGTAGGACTCGAGCAGCCTCGCCGATCCTCCTCCTGAAGAGAACGCGTACTTCGCGTTTGGGCCGATCACAGCGATCGACTTGATTTTCGAGTCCACAGTGAGAGGTAGGACATTTTTATCGTTCTTGAGCAAGACAATGGAATCAGCAGCTGATTCACGCAAGAGTCGTCGAAGTTCCGGCGTATCTACTCCTTCCTCTGGCGCATCGAAAGGGATACCTGAGGCATAAGCCTTCTGAAGAAGTTCGAGAACCTGAAAGACGACGGACAGGTTTCTATAAGATGATAGTAGAGGCCTAAGATTCTAGTTGAAAGACTTGCCTTACGCGCCCTTTCATCTAGGTCACTGATGAATAGTTTCTGGGCTGCTAATGATCGTTCGACTGCTTTTCCACGCATGACTGTAGGTCCTCTGGAGAACCATAAGATTTTCAGATTGATGAAAGATATATAGACTTTCGTACGGCATTTCTAGATCCACGCCAGCTTTGATGCTCTCCACAGTGCTGTACACGCCAATCCAATCGCTCATTATAAGTCCTGCGAATATGGGTTATACGTCAGCAATTGGACTGGGTCAAGCCGGAACAATTACCCTTGAATCCCCATTCCTGTCCAGAGGTTGAATGAGTGTTAATTTTTCAGGATCGACTTGGACTTACTTTGCGAAGTATATCGTCCAATAGTCGAGGGCTTTCTGAGACATGGACACCGTTCACGCGGTTGTAGCTATACAAGGAATGAGAAAAGGAGCGAATTCGAATTTCTAAGGCACGTACGAAGACATCAAAGCCCAAGGATCCGAATGCTTCAGAGCAAGCTGGAAAGGCTTGAGGTAAATCTCGCGCAGTGCACGCTCGCTAACATCACCTAGACGAGATTTGCAGTCAGATGTTATCCGTTGTAGAATTTTAAAAAACATGCTCACTGCTAATAGAAAACCTTTCAAATTCTTGATCATTCGCGACGTAATGCTTGATCGTTGCACTGACTCCTTTGCTCTGGACTCCGTTTATGTAGGCAGCAGCGATCAACCCGTTCAACGTAGGATCTTCGGCAAACGATTCGAAGGATCGTCCACCCAGAGGCGAGCGTTGGGTGTTAACAGTAGGACCTAGAAGGATATGGCAGCCCTTGGCCCGGCATTCTTCACCTAGGGCAATTCCGACCTTGTAGGCCAAATCAACATCAAAGGATGCACCCAGCCCCGTCGAAGAAGGGAAACATGAAGAGGGGACACCGTTAAAGACTAAAAGGATATTATTACTGAAATAGCAAACAAATTGAGGAAAACAGGTACATCTCGTTCCACGGACGCCATTCGGACCTACATGCAGGGTTGAGTGGCTTGGCGTTGAAGTTGTAGTTTACATCTGTAATACACGTACCATCGCTCATCCTCATCGATGGGATTCCATATTCTTCTACTGGTTCCGTATGCCACCAGCCCTATTACTGCAGTCAATGGATACTAGCTGATTGATAGATGAGGTGAAATTTCACCAGCCCAGATAAGAGCTTAATCTTCTGAACAACAGAGAGTTTCGACAGTGTTTCTTCAACGTTGATTGTCATAGGTGCAGGATATATGTGAGATTAGTGGGAAACGCAGGTGGAATTCGATGAGAAGATATTGACAGGAAGTTCTTTATAAATCTCCCGCTGCGTAAATTAGGAGATCAGGGCCAGGTGACGAGTATTAGGAAAAGCTTGTTGAAGGACTAACGGAGAAATGTCGGAAAATTCGGAAAACTCGGTTCGACAGTTAACCTCCACTCTGGCTGCAAACGGGTGAAACAAAAGGCTTGAGATAAATTGTCATGGTGATAATGCGAGAGTATCGTAGAGGAGCCACGCAGCAAAGGCCGAGCAAGGCTGTAGCCGGTGCAGGACATGAGATCTGGAGAGTTAACTTGTCGTCGAGGCTCGTGACCGTGAAATTCTTTCTCTTCCTCACTTTCTTCTAAACATATTTACTATAGCGCCGGAATGCATCTCTCGAAGAAACGAAAAGGTGCTGATTCTGCGCTCGGTCTCACAACAGTGGCATTAGGACCAGGGAGTAGCCTCAGTGATCGATTCTGAAATGATACCGACTAGTAATTCATTGCGTACTAGACTCCAAGTGACCTACTCACACAGATGCTCAAATTAACTTCTCCAGAAGCCCTTGTGAAAGTTCTTGAGAGAACTATTGACCCTACTCTGGACACATTACCCGCTAAACCTCGTTCAGACATTGTCGAGGTACTCCAAAAGGCATTAGAAAACACCGAACGCGTCCACGAACTTCGAACCCCCACTGGACACGAAACACGTTGGAAGAGTCTTGAATCTTGAGAGGGACGCCCAACGTAATTGGAAGCACGGATATGAAGAACAAGGTGAGATGATGTCGGAAATCGCGACTGAAGTCCTGGAATGATTCCCGGATTTGTGGAGAATTGGCGTAAAAGAAGGCATTGAAATCCAAGCTTTTCAGAGGTGTTTGTCCCTATGCACGACCATCGTTCGACGGATTGAAAATCGTGGTTCTCGGTGAGTACTTGTCTTATCAATTCTTCTTTCGTTTCAACTAAGATGAGAGCGTCGATAGTGTTTAGCGACATGGACTTTGAATTGACCATCGAAGACTCAGATGTCCAGACCATTCACAAACACAGATATCAGTCTGTCAGTGACACCGTTGCATGGGTGTGGCGTGAACTCTGGATCTTCGCTTCTCAATCTCCATTCGAGGCGGGCGTCCTTGATGACATCGAAACTCTCCATTCCAAAGACTCTGTGTTGGGACTTATTCGAACAGTTTTTTTTCGGTCAGTGTCAGTAGATCTCAAGAACTATACTGCGACTCTTGCTTATCATATCAACTCCAAAGTTGAGCAGGAAGAAGGCGACGAGGATGACGACAAATATCAAGATGTTCATTGGACTCCCGCTATGCGTGCTGCCGCTTCCAGGATCCTGGATGATCGTCACGCAGCTCGTCACGTTGAATGCAATACCAATCTCTCAAGAGCTACATACAACACCCTTCTTCAAGAATAGCATATCCATCACTCAAACCGATGCTACTCGGTACCCTGGGCAAACACATTTTTGATGCTCAGACCTTCAATCTCTCATCTACCGTGTACAGATCTGCCGCCGAAATGTTTGCGAAGGACTTTCCCGACGACCCTCCCCAGACTTCACGATGCATTGTCATATCAGGAAAAAAGATCATCTGATATCATGCAACTATTCGCCGACCTAAGAGTTTTCTACGCTTCGCGAACAGGGTTTGGAAATCATCGAAAAAGGGTTTTGAGTTATGAGCGAGATTGAGGATATCTTTCCAATATATGGTGATGCAAATGGCTGGCTCCAGGAACGGGTCTCTGATAGGAAAATTTTCAAGAAGAAACCTCAGCAGATATTGATATTTGGACCTGGGCGCAAAAACGAGACTTCAGAAAATTGCTATCAGCAACAGCTTTGGTGATTCATACCACGAGGAGTTTGGAGCCTGGGATGACTGTAACGTTGGTGTGAACAGCGATGACAGCGACTATGAAGAGGAGATGAATGCTCGTCAGCCTGATATATCCTGCCCGTTCTTGGTTTGGGCTACCGCAATCTGCTCTTCAGCGTGAAAGGATTAGCCGATTTCCTAGCTGGGAGGTAAGTTGGCGTATTTTCTCTTTGATCGATGGGACGAATTCATCACAAACTGAAAACGATAGATGTGGAGCAGCCCTATTATCATAAACGGTGCTAAGCAATACGTTTTGGATGGGATCAAGTGACTCATTTTTCTTCTTGAGTTCCCTGTCACCTTGCAAAAATTGAAACGGTGTATTGTTTCAAATATAATGCCTAGATATTCAACTGTTCGATGTCCTCCACATCACTCAACACACTCAAATTGACTCGATCGCCTACTTTCACCTACATTCAACGTTCCCTCATCCAGAAAAGTTCAGGCAGCTTATCTCACTCCACCTTCGCCACGCCATCCATGGCATTGCTCCGGGCCCTCTATACCCCCCTAATAAAATTCTAATCGCCAGACGTTAAAGAACGGGGTAAAGACACAAGTTGGGACCTGAGACCCCGAACGGCGGTTCTTTGAGAAAATGTAGTTGACCACATTCAGGCCCGAGGCTGCCTCGTTGTGCCCTTTATCGCTATCGGACGGACGGAAAGCATAACTTTGTGTGCACCAAGTCGGATCTAGTCGGATGTCGTATAAATGGCTCGATATAAATATCCTCAGTCTCTAGTGAATAAGTTCGAAGTTGGGATACACGTTCAATCCCCCCAGCTGACGGATAACTGAACGCTGGGGTCGTCGAAGACCGGTATAGCGGATTTTTTATGGATGGGAATTATCTGGGGAAGAAAAATCAGAGGAAGAATTACTGTCTTCCTTATTTCTGCAAACGCAAAGAGACATACTGGAGCTGATACAATGACCGTTGGTACGTCTCCTTGAAGATGTCGTTCTCCCTCTTCTTGTTCGCCTGCTTCATCTCGACCACCATATGACATTGTATTCCGGGATTGAAAAGGCGCACTAGCCACGGAGTCCGAGTCATCTTGCACACTGACGCTATCCGATGCCGATGCCGAGCGAGTGGTGTGTGCGGAGGTTATGGCGGAGGACATGCGGCTACTAGGACGATTGCGTTGGAGACCTGAGCTTCGATTAAGGCTTTGCTCCCTACTACGATAGTTAGGGGTGACATTCACCATGCGCCTGTGTAAGCCGAGTCAGAATTTAGCAAACATATTTTTGATATGTATTCACCCTTCCTTCGCTCGAACAATTGTTCCCAGCCTCTCTCGGAACTGGACGGGATCGATGAATACGAGGTTTGGTGTCCTATCAAGAATCCCTAATTAGCTTGCATAAGATGAGGAAAGCGGTAGATAGCCAAACCCACAGTGCAGGCTGGTCCTCCGTCGTCGTTGTAGGTATCAAATGGGTTCGTTCATCCACTACATCTTCAGGTTGTAAGGTGTCACTTGAACGAAAGCAGCATAGAATATCAACGAGAGGCATTCTTGGATAGCGGTGTCGCTTAGAGTCGCACTTGGAGAAGGAAATGAGGAAGAGGAAGGGAAGGGAAGGGAAGGGAAAGAAGGAAGGGAAAGAAGGAAGGGAAAGAACAAAGTAAAAGGCCTTCGAAGGATAAATAAAAGATATGTATACAGTAAGTACAAGCGAAATGAAATCAGAAAAGAACTTCGCGCTGATAACGGTCTGCGGCCCTGGCCGCACTGAACTCTGGCTCGGTCCGGGTTTGCCGTCTCCTTTTGTCGCGGGACTTCCAGAGGCAGCACAACATTCTGACGACATTTATTTGGGATTTCAGTTTATTTCATTGTGGACGCCTTCTTGCAACGCCCTGATTCCTCCTGGTTCCTCCTGGTTGAAAAGGACATTAGCAGCTATACATTACACATCCACTATTCAACGGACTCTCTCGAACCAATTGAAAAGGTCGGGAAAAAACGGAAATAGAGAGATAGAGGAACAACATAATTACATCTGCATCTTTGCTCATTACTATCAGGGTCGTCGTCGATTGCAGAGGTCATGTTAAATACGGCGAAATCCTTGTGGCGGGCGATACTAGGCGATACTAAGGCTTCATATCTCATAAAGCAGACCGATAGATTATTCCACTCTTCGTCGAGTCTTCTGGTTAGTAAAAGGCTCTTTCATTGACGAGGGTCCTTCTTCAGGTCACTCGGGGTGCGATACTCAGACCACTTTGTGCCACTTATACCATATCCTTAGTACACGGTGGCTAACTCTTCATCGCACCAACCACCAAATCATAGGTCGTCCATCTCGGAGCTCTAAAATTGATCACATTTTGGGGCTCTCAAACTGCTCTCTTGTGTGAATGACACTGGGATGTTATCATTCTTGCACCGACATTCATCTGCAAAACCTGTATGTTCGGCTAAATAGCCGAAAGCAGCTCAGAGCACTTGGGAGCACTTCCCAGCAGCGAAAGCACCCAGAGCAGGCTTTGATTTTTGCTTTGGGTGCTTTCGTTGCTGGAGAGCGCTCTCCAGCTAGTATCCTTGCTCTGGCGAGTATACATGTTTTGCAGATGTTGGTTGTCAATGGGCTGTTGAAGCCAATAGTCAGGTCTTAATGGGAGATATCCCCTGACCTTGATTGTGTGTAGGTTTGAGTATGTCCCCACATTTCCAGTGGGCACTCTCAACTTTGGTATCTCACCATCCTTCAAATGGAAATTTTCTCGACCTTCGTCCTGCCATCGCATACCAGCGCATACCTCACTTTGGCTCCTTCGAAGGCGATCAGGATCATTGATACCAGTAATTTGGTATCCTTACTTTTTGCAAGCTTATAAATTCAATCTCTGTTTCTTTCTCAGTTTTCTCTGCTTGTAGGATAGCTGAAATATACATAGGAGCCTCTCATCATTTGCCGCCAACGCGATGAACACCAGATTCTATCATCTCGGTAGGGTTTTTTACCAGATGTCAATGTCACCAGATGCTACCCTCCACAGATCCTCATAATATCCCTTTGTCAACGGTCATGGGATTGGGGTCTAAGAAGTGATCTCGTCGATTTCAATTCTCGGAGCAGCTATTGAGGCTCAAAACTTTTTGGTAGTAAGTAGGACTCTTCTGGTTTCCCTCCAATTCCTGGAAGAGTTCTAGTTTTGACTTGGGCTTGCATATATGTATCCAAGATCAATGAAAATGTATTGGTATAAGTATCTACATGCAAATGCAGGCCACTGCACCGCCGTGCATGGCAAGAACTCGGCCGTTTCCTTGAGGGTATTTAAATATTATGGAATTGAGAAAACGGGGCGCCTTTCAGGTGCCTACATTGAATTTTTTTGAGAAAAGCTAAATAAAAGCAAATTTACATAAACTATTTATGGGAGTGACTCATGAGTGAGACGAGAAAAAAAATCGTGACAGGAAGTCACGCTTCGGTATCCCGTGCCGGTCACAGAAAAATCAATACAATTCAACTCAGTGTTACATTTGGCCAAATAAGGTGAAACTACTACCATAAAAGGAAAGTAAAATTGTATGGAGCAGCGTATATAAGGACGATACTTCTGTAAACTACAGCCTCGCAATAGGTGTGTATAATAAACCCAATGTTTTACACACTCAGGAAGTAGGTGAGTTCAACAATTTGCCTAGGATTTGCACTTTTCAACCTCTTTTAACTTATTCCTATCGAGTAGCATGTTGCCCCCGCGGGCCTCTATCAAAAACGCATTTGTAAATCACAGAATATGACTCTTTGTGGTCCTTGTACTTTCAGGACCGGGTTCCGCGTAATGATGAGTGACAGTAGCGAATTATTCACAGTTTTTCGCAATTTCATCAGCTTTCCTAATGTCTCTCCGATCCGTTACTACTGTCAGGCACTCATGCTTGGAGGGTCATCATCCTTCATCCTCAATCCCGCCTTGGACTACAGATTCCTTCCGTGGCTCTGCCCGTGTTCATTCATACTATTTCTTTCAAATCTGGGGATATTCCTATCGCCGGACAAAGTTTCGGAGGTTGACTGAAAACTGAGTTGGAGACTGAGGCAAGGAACATCAGCGGCGCTGCAACATTCTGAGACCAATGCACAGATAGATTAATTTACGACTAAATGTGCAATAAAATCATCAGATAGTACTCGTACACAACGAGAGCTTGAATGTTAACCATAGTCTGAGGTATGTTCACATAACGGTGGTTTGAGGTAAAGATTCGCCAGCAGTAATAAACGCAAGAATATCGCGTGTACTCCCAAAAAATGAGTACATCGCGTTGGAGGAAACCACCTACTCAATCTTCCCACCAATTCATGTAGTTCAGATCTAAGCCAGAGATATCTCTTATTGGCTGGATCTCCCTCTGGAATTCAGGAAAACCTCGCATAACGACCCTTTTCAATCTCCACTGCTCGGAGGATCGACAGAATTCACGTCGATCGTCGGTGAGGTCTCGTTCGCTTCCTGCCCAGCACCGTGAGTTGATCATAACGTTCAGAGCGACTGGGTACTGCCTATAAGCCTGGTGGTCCCACTTGACTTGGAGATCTGTGAGATGAGGAAGAAGCTGCAAGTGATCTTGGGCGCCGAAGGTCATAGCTTGAAAGAGATCGCTGACATCGGCTTTGAGGTCAAGCATTACAAATGACTTGATCGTAGGAAAGTGTGCCAAAAGATCAACAATCATCGCTGTTGTCTGCGCAGTTCGACGTCTACCGTCCCAAAAATTTACCAAGGTCAGAGACGACAGCACAATTTCAGAGTGGGCCTTTGACCTGAGTAAATTTTCGATGATCATCCGTATGTGAGTCATGGTTGGCCAACCACATTGAATGGTCGAATCATGTAAGAGGGGAGTTGTAAGACAGTGAAGCAAGTCAACCTTGGTAGCATTTTCTTGACGCGCAGGTGATGACAAGCTTCCGAAGTGCAGGAAAATGTAGGGATAATGACGGGTCGAAAAGAATTGATGAATGAAATTGGAGATTGACAAGATTGCTGCGTTGATCGAGAAACTCGGCGTATACTTTTGGATCGAACCTTCCGCCTCCATCAGGACAAAAAACCGAAATGTCCAACGATGACAGTTGTGCAGCTGGTAGCTGCACATGCTGAAGCACGGAATAGTCATACCGTGGTTCCTTAATTTTGACTGTTCGAAGCTTCAATGCTTTACAAAATATCGCGATTGTTTCATTCAGGGAACCAGCAGAGTGATAGAAGGTGTCGCGACCCTCAGGCCTCTTCATCTCATCCAGTATGAACAAATACTCTACATCTGCAAAACCTGTATTTTTGGCTAAGGGTCCGAAAGCAGATCCCAGCAGATCCCAGTCCCGAAAGCACTGAAAGCAACATGCTTTCAGTGCTTTCGGGACTGGGATCTGCTGGGATCTGCTCTCAGCCCTTAGGCAAATATCCAGGTTTTGCAGATGTAACTCCGGAAGGAGAGTGGTAGAGTTGGCACTTTGCATATGCCTTCGGAAGAGACCTTCCCATGCTCCCAAATACCCCCCTATACTGAGCGAGCGTATCTTGCGGTGGAAGGTCAAGATTTTCCCCAATGAGAAACTGTGAAGTTGAGTGATATGTCCAAAGGAACCCCTCGACTTCGAGAAAGCCAACCCCCGATCCAACAGCCATGCAAAGCATGTTCAAACACTCTGTGATGCCTGATAGAATCGAGGCAAAATTTAGACCATATTCGAGGAGTGCCATGAGCCGTGTTTTGCCAAGCTACACAAACTCTGACCAGAGTAGGAACATAGCACGCAACGATATCGTGGCGCCATCCGGTGACATCCTTCTTCTCGGAAAAACAATACCATTCGAAGATTTCAGAGAGAATTTCCGGAGGTACTCGACGGACAGGAGACAAGACGTTTTTATTAAAGCGATTGTAACGAGCTTCGCATCGTTCTGATGCTCGAATTTGGAGAATGGAGCAGCATAAGCAGGCCTGAGCTTCTTTGAAAGTTCTTTGTCCGAGAGATTTACCTCTGTCTTTGGCTCCGCGAGCTGATTGCAGAGGAAGAGAATGCTCTGTGGATCAAGATATATTTGTCCTTGGATGGGGACATTGGTGAGGTATTGTGCCATTAAAGATAAGTGGCGAACGGCGAAGTCGAAGTAGGCCCGGGAGCTTAAGTAAGTACCAATCAAATCTGAGTAAGTTTCAACTCCCCCTATTTTTTATCAGACGACACAGCTGCCTTGAACATCTTCGAAGAGAAGCGCCTGCAATTGTCGATCAATTTACATTAACGTTCACAGCGAATGTCAACACTAAATGCAAGGAATGAACTCGAAAACAAATGATGACAGATAGCAGGTAACAGATAGCATCAAGAGAAGTAACAACTACTAGCAAGGCATAGGCGAAGAAATGTGCTAGGAAATGTGGTTCGGAGTAAATCTACCACATAATTCTAAGTAGTCAGGTAGTGAGTGGTACAGCAGCCAGCATTTACAGTGGAATAAGTGGCCCTATGCATCGAGCGGAGGCCTAGAGCAAGAAAGCGACCAATGAACACTGATTGAACACGGGTGATTTCGAGCTAAATGTGAAGAGTGATTGCTTGGCTCTAGGCCCGAGCAAACGAATGACGCAGGGCATTCAGAGGTAGGAAGTGATAGAAAGTGAGACCGTATGAAAACGGTGAGGGGGGAGCTTGAAGGGGGAAAAAGGAGGGAGAAGGGAGAGGGATACGGAATGGTACGTGTAACAAGGGAGGAAGAAGCCCAGATTGATCGGAGGAAAGAGGGAGGAATTGAATGAATGGAATGAGTGAAGGAGTGAATGGATCAAGATGAAATATGGACGGGTGAAATAATGTTGTAGAGACAGGCTCTGAGAAACAAGGCTGAGAGACCGAAGTTAGTCCGAGATATCCAGAGATATCTAAGCAGA
Source organism: Lentinula lateritia (assembly GCA_028011325.1). Classification (NCBI taxonomy): domain Eukaryota; kingdom Fungi; phylum Basidiomycota; class Agaricomycetes; order Agaricales; family Omphalotaceae; genus Lentinula; species Lentinula lateritia. The sequence goes on along the minus strand of JANVFT010000025.1, from coordinate 46,831 downwards.
TTTAAACTTGGACGTTTTCGCTACAAACAGAAAGGTGGTTGTCAGGTCAATATAGATTGGCGCATGAGGTTCGACAGAAAATTTCAAATTTCGAAGGCCGTGGAAAGACGAGAAAAGAAGGGAGTAGTAAAAATACCGAAGAATGAAGCATAATCAAGGTATGGGAAACGTTTAGAAAAACTGACACGTACTCAGCTTGCCCAACGACGTTTCCGGGCGGATTGTACAAACACACATGCAACGTAGCCATTGACGAGGAACTAGGGAATATATTCCCGCACTGGGTATTATACGCGCATCCCACAGTGGTGGTGTTCTTCCATACGATCTGGGTAAAATCGCTGAACGTCGGGGAAGAAGGATCATATGAATCTGTAAAATGCATATGATTATAATTAGTGTATTTTCAAAAGAAATAATATGTATACTACTGACAAGGAGCATATAAAAAATCACCTTCGTCACTCATAAACGACTCCACCGCCGCATTGATACCAAAATCCCCTGTAGCAGCAGCTATATTCTCCCCATACGGCAACTCACTAAGAACACCATCCGAGTGTTTAAAATTACACGCGTTGGCCCAAGCTTGTGCACCTGTAGCGAGATCGTCTGACCAGATCAGCGAGGGGGCGTCGTGTAGAGCGCGGATAACGTTGTGCGCGGCAAGATATTGGGTAATGTCCAAGTACGAGTCGTCCCTAGAGGAGAGACTGTTACCAAGACCGAGACCGATGGGAGCAGCGTGGACGAGGAAGAAGGTGCTGAAAATCCTAAGAATGCTTGCGCTAGTGATCAAAAATACGATAAAAGCCATTGTCGTCGTGTGTATCCTTGATGATAAATGAATGGAAGATTCAAGCTGGGCTTTGCTATAACGTTCAGATAGCAGACAAGCAGCAAGAGAGAGACAGAGAGCGACAGAACAAAATGAAGGTGGTGGAAGAAGATGGGAGTAAGGAGAAGAGATGGGAATATATACATAAGTTGAGGTTTTTTTAAGCTTTGCCTCATGCTTGATCATCATGAGATGTACCTATCCATCGTCGTCGCCATGTTGCCAACGCCGATTCCGAAATGGTATTGTGCCTGGAATTTCGTACATATACCTTCGAATTTCTTCGAATAAATTGTTCAAGCGTTTTTTGCCAACGAATATGAGAGGGCTATTTTGGAATGTGACGCGTCGTGAAAGCACGACCACGTGCTTCCTACCATCATTACCATCGACGCGTCCTCTACATCATGGGTTTCATCTAGTGCATATATTGTTGTACTATACATTCATGTCACTCACTCTGGTACCACGACCATTGCTTACTTACAGATACCTTTACCTTCTTCTCAATCGAAGGATCCTTGCCTGTTTACTCGTTGGTCCTATGTAGTGAGTCCTCCTCCTAGTGTTGCTTGCCAGTATACCTGGCAGGCTTCCAGCTCACTGGAGCTTCTTGAACACTCTACATGCATCTGACTGAGTCTTTCCTCCCTTCTGGTGGTGGGTTTTTACGAAGATCCACGTATATGTGGTTGGGTACCTCTTGAAGAGACTTCCGGCGTCGCCTGAGGAACGATGGATATAACCGTGTCGATGAAGTAAATGCTGGTCAGATCTAAATGATTTCGTGAGATGAGAAGAGCGATGTCAATAAGATACGACGATGATAGCCTCACCTAATCCCCTCTCAGGCTGAACGTTTCCACAACAGAACATGTAGATTGAATCCGCTGCGATGCTGGACGAATGAGACTGAACAGAAGGAAAAGAGGATGAGGCTAGGGCAGGTGGAGCAGGGGTTGAAAGAGGACAAGAAAGAACTCTCTCTTCATTGAGAGAGTAGGAATATCTGACGTTCTGGAGATTTCAGAAGCTCTGTTAAATTTACCCAGAACATGCATAGTACAGTGATCTTGGAGCCTAGTGCATTATGATTCTACTTGACGGAGCTGATTACTTTTCTCGCAAATCAGGTTTTCGCATGTTCAGCGCATACAATTTGAAGTTTCTGACCTACTTCCTTCACGCCTACTTCATCCCATTACTATGGTGAGACTCCCGACACCAATGTGAGTACCGTTGTGAGTTTGTGGATTCTCAGACGGCACCAAATGTTGAAAAGGACAAATTGTATATAATGATTGTGAAGGACCCAAATACGTGCCGCTGCGTATATTTTTAAACTACCAGCACCTTCATAAGTACGATACCAGTCCTAGCCTTCCTGGCCCTGCTTCAATCACTGGCTGGCATAGAGCCACCAAAGGATCGCTAGAGACTCGAAGAGTAATGATCGGAGTCGTTCCATGTGTGTTGGAGCGCGAAGATCAAAGTAATGTCGACGAGCATGGAGGAATATGGCACAAATTGCCCTTAAAGGGCTGGCCCATCCGAAATCCGGATGCGTAGATCGAATGTATGGGATGTCTAATAAGACGGATGAATCGATGATTGGTCAAGAGATCACTAAGATCTCTATAGCTCGACGTGCCTTCGAGCTATAGGAGTTCAGAATCCTTTCCAGAGCTTCTTCAAGCCTAGAGCAGCCTTAAAGCACTTCTCGCCGTTATTCGAACGGAGAACCCCGCTTGCACTGGTACTGCGACTAAAGCCAAATGAGGACCCGAGCTGCTCGTACGTCTCGTGTATTTCTCGGGGAGACTGGGTGCATGGGAGTTGGGGGAAGAGGCCAAAGCTTGGTGTAGATGAGAATGAGGAGTAGGAGCTGTCGGTGGTGGTCGAAACGGATGTGGTAAAGAAAGACATTCTGTTAAATTGTTGTCTGACGTAGGGAGAAGTAGATGTACTATTCAGCTCGATTTCTGGACGAGAGAGCGGTGATGATAAATATCACTCCTCAAGCTGCCATGGTTATATACCAGATATCTCGATGATTGGTGGCCCGCCAAAAACTAAATCGTTGCTTCGTCGGTGACGGAAAATTACTTGAAAAGGCAATTTATCTTGCATTCCAACTTCCTGCTTGACAACAGCTTGACGACGAGAGCCCACATAGTTACGCTAGTAGACAATCGAGCAAAAATATCCGTAAGAGGGAATAATGGATGAAGAGATAATGGAGGTGTAGTTCATAGTGCCTGAATATGGAAATTGCTGAGATGCAGTAGGGTTAGGGTCACATACTCGAGCCCAAATTCGGGCGCTTAAAGTTATTCGTTGAGAACAGAATTCGGTGTAGTCTCGAGTTCGTGCTGTCCCATTGCTTCCCCTCAATCTAAACTCGAGTGAAGCTGGACAACAAAATGCTAGAAGATGGACCAAATGAAGAATAAGTGACGTCAGGATACGAAATGTGCTTTCTCAGCTTATTGCTCCTGATTCTTTCTTTGATTCTGACCACCACCATGTTGAACGAACACACCAGCGCAGCTTCATCACCTCAGCAATCATTGACAAAATGGGTGCAGTCGCAATTCAGCGGACTATATGAACATCCAAGTCCCGACACTTCTGACAATGCTCAGGACACGGACACAAACACAACTCGATCCAGAATTCAGTCCATGTTCACACCTACCGCTCAAATCTACCTGAACCACACTGGGCCAGTACCTTTGGAAGAATTTACGAAGAATCTTGAGCAGACTTTTGGTACGAATAAGACGGAAGTAGAGTGGAAAGAATGTTTTGAGGTGCCGGACAACAACAAAGAAGAGAAAGACGATAATCATGAAGTAGTGGAAGGAGAAGTAAGCTCATGTCTTTGGGACTCGTGAGTCTGTACTAATCGACTCAGACCGGAATCGTAGCTGGGTACCTCATCATTACACGCACACTCAAGTTCAGGATCAGAGCCACACCTGCAAAAAATTATACCCATGTTTCGTTGTCTGCAAAGTGCGTTTTTCCATGCCCTTCTACCTGATCAGGATCTACGAAATTAATTGATGTCCAACCGCGAAGGATCGCTCGCGAGGGTACAAGGGTACAAGGATCCGACAGGAGCGAAGAAAAGAGTGGTGATTCAAGGCGAATCGTTCAACTATTCTACACATCTGCCAGTAAAGCAGCGCCGGTTCATATCCAAGGTGTTCATCGTACATAAAAGTTAGGAATTCATGTTCGAATATCGTCCGAGGAGGCTGGCGCTGAAGTTCCACGCCAAACTCGAGTTCCAAATCCCACAATTTTAATTTTGAGCATCCCAGTGGGTGATATCACATTTGTTTCTGGCCTGAAAGAATAGTCACCGCAGTGAAAGATCAAGATATCCGGCCCGCGATTGGCACTTTAGCATGAACTAAGAATGAGGATTTCTTGAAAGCAGAATTTGCATTTTTTTCCTGTATTGAGATCAGAAGTGGATCTCCGGAGTAAAACGGGATTTCTGGCAGTGAAAATTGTGAAAATCAATAGCAGAGAACAAGCCAACGCAACATAAAAATTCTGGCATGCATAGGAAGAATATTTTACCTCTGGGACTCAAACTGAATAGTTCTTGCGACATATCAACATTCTCTCTCCCCATCTGAAGGTATAACTCTGAATTATGGTTTGAATTCATATAATAGAGCTCGAGCAACATCGTGAAAGAGATGAGGCACTATCACACGACATATTAGCACCGAAAACTTTGTTAGCAATGACTCCTAGCTCACCGATGATCAATGTGCATCTGCAATTGAAACCAAAAATATGCGTGGGTTCATAAAACGGATCTCGCTCTAGACCAACCCGTACGGTTCTTCCCCACCAGTACCGGTTGATATGAGTCCCAATGATTCGCGATTTGAGTAATACCGGTGGAGAAGGGAATTCATGATTACACTCTACCAACAACTCGGATTTTATAATCTTCTTTGAAAGTTTCGAATTCTTTTTCTTTACTCGTATACTGATCCGCTAAACCTTTGACCGCTGTCCGTATCTGGGCATTGTCAGACTATTAAAAGCTGTCAAGAGGATGAAGAGGGACGCACCCCATCCCTGTTTGTGTGTAGTGCTGGAACAACGTCTTTGACTGTGCGCTCGACCAGAACTCCACCGATTAGACGAAAACATTTACGGTCTGGATCGTCTTGCAAAGCCTCATCAAGGGTAGTGAGGACTAGACTATAGAAGATATAAGTAGATATTCTATATACAAGCTCAGATCACGCTCACCTGTGTTCATCGGCTTCTGACTCTAACTCTCCAATTTTGCTTGCTACAGCCTGCAAGTCAGATTGAAACTGACCATATTTTGATTGGATTTCTTGCTTGTTTTCAGTAAGGGAGGGATGAGGAAAAAATGGCATAAAAGAAAATTCACCCTGATCTGAAAGAGGTGTAAGTTTCTTCTTGGAAGAGGCCATGGTCGTTATAGAGGAGAAACGCGCTAAATAATACTAAGTGGTAAAACTCGGCCTTCGATTGGCTGAAAGTCACACAATCACATAACGTCACACTTTGTTCCGAATCTACTCCCGAGAATTCGCTCTACTTACATCGAACAGTGAACACCTACCAATGTCTTTTGCCCGCCAGGCTATGCGGGTCGGCTTATCTCCCAGATTTTGCATTGTCTCCGCTTCTGGCTCCTCCCTCACTTCTACCGTCATCCGGTCTGCCGTCGCTCAGCGTCGACTTCTACATTCTTCACGATGCTCGAGTGCTTCTCAGCACGATCCCAGCCATCATGATTATGGCCACGAGCAACACACGGAGAGCTTACACAGTGACATGAAGCTTCTACATGGCCGATACCCAGAAACACCGCTGTACTCTGACCTCAACTCTAATGTTAATGTCAAAAAGTTCAAAACCGGCGAGAGAGCCATCGACAAGGCCGTTCATCTTTTCTTCTTGACTGAAATTATGCGGGGTGCGTGGTAACACATTCAAGTAGACCCTAGTCAAATACTGACGCTGCACCGGTTGTCCCCCAGGCATGTGGATCGTTATGGAAAACTTCTTCCGTCCACCGTACACCATCATGTATCCTTTCGAAAAGGGTCCTCTTTCGCCTCGTTTCAGAGGAGAACATGCCCTCAGGAGATACCCAAGCGGCGAAGAACGTTGCATCGGTGCATTATCCTCTGTACTTTGAGTCTCGTGTATGACGCTCAACTTGTTTGTCCAGCCTGCAAATTATGCGAAGCGATCTGCCCTGCCCAGGCTATCACCATTGAAAGTGAAACTCGCTTAGACGGTTCTAGGAGAACAACGAAATATGGTCCGTGATTCCGCGAATTGTCAGCATTTTGCCGGTTTAATGTTTTGGCTACCACAGATATCGACATGACCAAGTGTATATACTGTGGTTTCTGTCAGGAGGCATGCCCAGTTGATGCTATCGTCGAGAGTGCGTTCTTCATTCATCTATTCTCACTTCCTGCTTTCCCTTTATCCAAGGTACTGACTCTCTTGGGTTTAGCTCAAAATCAGGAATTCTCCACCGAGACCCGTGAAGAGTTGTTGTACAACAAGGAGAAGCTGCTAGCAAATGGTGACCGAGCCGAGGCGGAGATTGCTGCGAATTTGCATGGTACGCAACTTCTCTTTTGCGATTTTTCCAGCGGCGTAAGCACTGACGAGGATACCGACTTCTGTTTCATAGCTGACCATGTTTACCGGTGAAAAGCTGAGTTAGGCAACGCAGACTGGATGCCTCGAGTAAAGTGTGTACCGTAGAGATGAGACGTGGAATGAGAATGCAAACAGTTACTTTCCTCGCTCAGTCAATATGTGGAAACATCTTTCAATCGACTCTACAATTATCAATATAGACGCAAGATGAGCCTGGGATTCGGATTTGGTGGTCCAGTTTCATTTTATTTCGATGAGATCTCATGCAATTCGGTGACTCGCATGGGAAAAGGAGGGGCTGTCGTTGCCCAGCATTCTTTTTTTCTTCTACAATTCATTCAAGCATTATGTGTTTCAGAGCTACCCCATTCACCTTATCCAAGTAGCCATCATTGCAGGTAATAACCATTTGTTTCTTGTGTTGTTTCCACGAGTGACTTTAATATCTTAATAGCCTACGAGCTGTGTCCCACGTCCATGACCATGTGGGCCTGGTCTTTCGTCTTTGAAGAGCGGAAGATCGTGATGGCCTTTTCGATGAATCTCCCACCACATCAGAAACCCCGCGAGTTAATTTGAGGGAAGTCATTTCGCGACCTTTTCATTTCTTCACTTCCATATTATCATTCCATGGGACCGCCAAAATATGTTCTCAACGGAGTGTGAAATCCGTGGCATTTCTGTGTAGAACTGTATTGAGATTTCCTTTCTTACCTTTCAGTCTCAGCACAGACCTCCAAATCGTGGGGGTCACCGGCGCTTTATCTCCAACAAATTCTGGTCTGGTCGTAAGACTTGTTCAGGTATGAATGTTTCGGTATCAAAGTAGATTTACCAGCATATGCTTTACTAGGCATTCGTCTATCGTGACTTCTTCCCGCAAACGATATCAACCCTTGGGAAACAGTTGTGAGTACATTTCATTTTGTCCCATTCATTTCTGTTTCCGTTATTCTCTCTCGTTCCTTTCATCTCCAGTGCCTCCGTTGTGATACATCGATGACGATCGACGTCCGATTATTTTTTTGATTAATGAAACACGTTTATTCATGTGCTGCACCTTGTGAATCGCGATGTCCATTGGATGTGTGGCGAGCGCTGGATGCTATGTATCAATATATCTATTGTTGAACTTTGACTCATTCATTTACTAACATATGCCATTGGCGGCGGTCCAGCTTTGGATGCTATTCGTGTGCAATCCTTGATGGACTGTGAGAGCGTATGAGTCGCTGTCGACAGCTCCTGTCACTCGTTGACTCGAGCAGATATACTTGTTCGTTTTCGTATGGCGATAGATTGTAGACTGTCATTCTTTCCTCTCAGCTGTGCACCTTGATTGGGAGGTTATACCCCATATGATGGAGGCCTAACAGCATATGGACTGATTCAATTGACGAAGACACAATCTTGTATTGATTTTTTGCCTTTCTTTTTCCTCCAATTCCGTTCAACTGCGTTGCGAATAAAGCTCTCGCAGCTCTGACACGACGCTATGTGGGCGAATACATCACCGCTGGCATCCTATGTAAGGTAGACAATTCATTCTTGATTGTAATCCGAGATCGACACGTCTTCTCTTCAACCTGGTTGGTGTTCAAGTGAAGAACTTGACTTGACCTTTCCGCGGAATCGGCTGGCGCCGTGGTGTTCCATTACTAGTATATCTGCCTCTTTTGTTCATCATCCTTCTAGGTTTATTGATTTTTATTACTGCATCCATTTAGGGTGATTACAGCGCCTTCACTGTCAGGTTCAATAGCCCTGGCTTCTGCTCTTGCTGGTGAATACAATCGCTTCTCCTGGATTTCCCCGGGATTGAATCTCAATCGCCACAATTATTTGTTTAACTGCCCAGAGCTCAGGTGTGGCACAGGTAGACAATGATGACCACCATCGGATTTCGTTCGTTGATTCAATCGTAAGCGTAGATTCAATTCCAGGCTTGAGCCCCTCCTTTCCTCTTTTGTACTTCTCTGTTTGTCTGCTTCGAACGGTTGTGCGTTTGTTTGTCATCTGTTGGACGAAACACGTTCTTTCACGACCAGCTGCTGTACAGGCATTGGACGGCAGCTTGGAATTTAAATACTGCGGTGGGAATCGAGCCCTTCTTTCGCATTGCCTTTCTTGTTTTCTTGTTGAGGCTGAGTAAATGACTAGGCATTTATATTCAGTTGACTATCTGTTCTGCGACGATGTCTTTTTGGTTTTGATTCAAATACGAAGCAATTCCTCGTCAGAAACTCCTGCGCTTTTATCAGCGCATCAGCGCTCGGTGTCGCATGTGCCGTTGAAACTTTTGTACATACTGCAATTTCTTCTAAAGCATCGAATATTGAATAATGATTTGTCAATCTAGTCATTAGAAAATGTTTCGTTTCTATCCTCTAACAGGAGGAAAGTTAAATGGACTGTGGGTCCCGTACTGATGCATTCATCAAACTTTGGCTGATGATCTGCACAGGGGTCTTCCATAACTTTGGCACAGTGATTTTCGAGACTATGCTGTGCATCTAGGGCTCAAACTTTTGGACACCCAGACAGCTTTTGGTCTCATATGATGCTCCTCATCTCACATTTACTCAGACAAATCGGGCTCATAAGAATCATTGCCCGCGGACATTTGAGTTTCCTAGAGCTTTTGACATTGCCTTTTTCTCTGAATGAATAATTTCAACGCTCAGACCTTGTCAGCGCCCCCCCAGAAGCGCAAACTGGATGCTGTCACAAGGTATAACGCTTTTCGTTTGCTTCGTTTGCTCGCTTTTGCTCACTCATTGCATTTCGTTCCCATTTAGTGATACAGAATCCCAAATCTTGTCGTCCCCTTCTTCACGCCAGCGTCTAGGCGCCTCACCAATTACAGCTCAGACAAAGGGATCGTGTCAAGGGCAACGCAAAAGTACTGCGATGGACACGTTACTGCCGAGTGCTAGGATTCGATCCAAGCCTTGGCATATCGATGGTACCATCAACACACTTGACCGTCTACGAAACCAAACATACCGCTCCACGACAGAATTTCCTTTGTGTAGACATCGTAAAAGTTCGACACTCCCTACCCATTCATCTACAGACACTTCTGCTCGTCATATGCGTATTCTGTCACGGCACATACAACATTGTCAGATATCAATGTTGTCGATTGATGAAGGCAGAAACAATTCCGCAGGAGAGATTTCCTTGACCCGGATACCATCCATTATGGATGTTTACCTCGATGCGAAGTCGCCCTCCATAGATTTCACCGAAGAGGTCGTACTGGAAATTGCGGACCGCAGCAGGCGACTCTCCCTGCTTTCAAATCTGGGATTTACGTTCGTATCTTCGCAAACACAACCGCACTGCTCTCAGCCCTATGAATACTCCCATACCGCCAATTCCGAAACATTGTCGTCCCTAACTTCCGAAGTGACGGGTCTAAACTCTTCTTGGGAGCAGATCTTGCTCGGAAAGAACGTTCCCCAATCAGGAGAATCTACACGGCACCCGGATTCATTCGAGCGTTCTACTTCGACCTGGTCAGAGGGCCTGAATGGGCAATGAAGGTAATGAAGCTTGAAGCTTTAGAGCTCTGAAGGATCATGTCGCAGACATTGTCTCTTGTTCGCTCCTTTTTTCGGAGGTTGTGGAGGGTTGTGGGGACTTCTCCGGTGCCGCAATCATACGCAGTAAACCTCGCCTCTTTCTTGTTCTTTCCGTTCGAGGGTAGTTCTCGAAGAAATGTAGTGCGATGTGTAGCCAATTAATTGAAAGTGCCATAAATCACTCGATTTAGCAAATTCCTTGTCTTTCGGAAAGCCAAACGGTGCCACGAAGCTTTTGAACATTGGTGGTCGGGGCACCTCCGCCACTAACGGGTCTAACGAGAATACAGAGGGCTAGGCTGTGGTGGCGAGCCTAAATTCCGTAAGATTGGCGAAAATAAGTTTCAATGCCGAATAAGGATAGGGCCAATCAGTAGACTGGTACAGATATAATTCGGCGTCTAGAACACAGGACGATGTAAAGGTGGCGCGCGATATAGCCTGATATAGCCAATACGTTTTGTTAGATATGACGAAAGCAAATGAGGATTGAAATTGACAACAGGGGCAAATGACAGGAATAATACAAGATATTCGGAACGCGCGCAATTGACTTTTTGAGTTGCAAGTACAACATGATGAGCGTGGGATGGCAAGGCGATCGCAGGGAATGTTTTGTCCATGCTGGAAAAATACACCGGATCACCTTCATTGGGCCATTCGTACATCTTCTATGTTATCATCACGATGATATCGCTTCCCTCCTCGCTCGTCAGATATCCCACCGGGGTAGGACGACATAACACCGGTAGGGCCATTCTCCGTATCAACATCCATGTCTCCACGAATCTTCCTTTTGGCATCCTTGCTTTCTCGATCCCGTCGCAAATCCATTCTTCCAACGGCATCTACTGTCTCGCGATGTTGAGGTGGAAAGCCTACACCAGTGGCACTACTACGATCACGGGATTGCGATCTACCGTCTTCATGTACGAAATCTAGAGTTGGCTCCTCGTTTGTCGGAAGCCCGGTATTAACATGGCGGAATCTATAGCCTCTGGAACGATCTTCGAAATAACTACTTCGAGAGTCGGGGCGAGATGGTCCCTCATTAGCACCTGCAGAGTTCGAACCTGAACCTGAACCTGGTGTACCGGAGCGTGAAACTCGGGCGTAAATGCCACCACCACCACCTCCGCTTGGGCCACCAGATCCAAGGGAATTTTCATGATAGTATTCTTCGCGCGCTCGCGAAGAAGGGATGTGTTGATCATGATAGTCCATTGCTGAAGGTGCTCGACGGTGCACAGGGGGTGGCGAACGCATACTGCTCACAACAGGATCTCGTTCGCGTTGTCTGGCGTTGCTATAGTTTAGTTCGCGGTCCCGAATGTCGCGTTCCTGCACCCATTCTCGCTCGCGGTCCATTTCATGGGAACGTGGATCGTCACGGTTTATATACGTGCCTGGACCTAAACGCTGATGGTTGTGAATACGTGCTGAAGAGCGACTGTCCACAGAGGGCGAAAGTGGAGGCATTGAATGCGCATGCGCATCGTGCGTCCCAGCTAGCTCATGTAAATCGTGACGTCTAGAACGTGAACCTTCACGCTCACGGTCCAAGAGCGGTGGACTGTGTAGAGCATGTTGCATCGGAGGAAGACTGTCGGCATATTGGTGCCCTTGGGCATTACCAATATGATAGGGAGCTTGTTGCGGAGGAAGGTTGTGAGAGCGGGAGGAAGAGGACTGAGAGCGTGTACGTTGGTGACTATCAGAATGAGGATGGGAACGAGGGCTCCGGGGCTGGTCGAGAAACTGCGTAAAAGGTGGAAGCTGGCGGCTATCAGAACCTGAACCTGAACCGTGACGCGACGAAGGTGGTGGTATGTGATGATGGGCACTAGGTGCTACAGTTGTATCGATAGCAGGCAAAGGTCGACCGGTATTGATCCTCGAGTGCGGCTGAGAATACTCGACGAATTTTGCATCAAAGTCTATGCCTACGAGATCTCCGACATCGACGCGGTGACGATTAGGCACAGGTTGGATTATGGGCGAATGGTGTACAACAGCAGCAGGATGAGGTGTGGATATAGAGGGTTGGTCGTTAGAAACTGGCGAAGGAGAAATTTGAGCCAAGCGTTCATAGAGAATTCTGAGAAAAAAAATGTCAGGCGATGCGGTCAAAGCAAAAGATACGAAACACTGACGCTCTTTCAAGTTTCATTCGCTGGATGTTGCGTTTTGCGGTCAAAACTTTGAAGTGTAATTTATCGTTGTCCTTTTGCGAACTGTTGTACATTTGAATTTTATGAAAAAAAGTCACGACTTACGCCTTCGATTTCCTTTACTTTTCTTTTTAGTTCCTTGTACTTGGCTTGATACTTAACATCTTCAGCCCCGGCAGTAATACCCATAGAATGAGCAGGAGGTTTTGACTTTGTGCGGGAAGACATGGCAGATATAGACTGTAAATTAGAGGGCCCTGGAGACGCCATGGTGGAAGTTCTGGTATGAGAACGAAAAGAATTGGCAGGCCTGATGACATATCTAAATTAGGCTAAGTTGATGAAGGGGGTTGTATATTTCGTTAACCTCCAGAATGACAAGCTTGGGGTTCTTGCACATGCGTTGTACACGATACACGGTGTACAATATAACATAACGCTACCTGCTTCTCATTTGTGAATCGTGTATTTTACATTGGAACGGCCATTGCCAGCGTTGCAGTTTATGTATTTTCGTTTTCCTGTTCCTTTTCAGCCAATTTCCGATAAATTTGATCGACCTCGATCACTCACGTGCTTGTTATACATAACTTTTTGGTTTTGAACAGTGACCACCACCACTTCAACTTCAAGAATCTGTTGACGAGTATATTCTTTCCATTGGTTATATTGTCGTTGCAGCTGATAAAGTTCACTTTAAGTGGCCGCTCCTTATAGGCAGTATGGACCAAACCAACTCTATCATGTTTTCACAAAGTTTTCCTAATTCAGTATCTCTCCTTCAGAGATATGCCTCCTCCTGGAGGTTTTGAGGCAGTCAAATATAAGAGGAATCTTCCTTTCCGTGGTCCCGGTGCACTTGCAATCCTCGGCGGAGTTGCAGCTATTTCTGCATTTGGCTTCTATAGATACGGCCAGGGAGCCTTAGAAAAGCGGTATGTTCGTGATTCTTCCGATGGATTTCTGTCCGGTCAGCTGGTTGAGGAACGTGTTCGATTGTACGCCGCTCGTCGATAAACGTGTTCTCATCTGGATCCGTCCGCCCTTTTCATCTGCTTATCAGTCATTTTTGGGGCTCATTCGGTCCGTACTTTCTAAAGAAGCCTGTGCTAATCTGGGTATCTGCGCAATTCACAGAGAGCTTCAGCGTGAAAAAGCATGGTCTCGTATTCATCTAGTTCCACTTCTCATGGCAGAGGGCGACCGCGATGCCTATAGACGTCAACAAGCTGCGCTAGCGAGGGAGAAGGAGATTATGAAGGACATCAAAGGCTGGGAGGTAAGTTTGACTCCACAATGTTGTTATGTTAGAATGAAAACCTTCCATCTTTCGTTTCTGTCTGGTCAGGCGGGTAAGAGTATCTACAACAACCCAAAGTATGCTTCGCCCCAGTTTGTCGTGCTGTAGTAGAAATTTCTTCTATTTTATTCAAACTTCCATTACCATAACGAACAATGAAAGTCCTGCCCCACCATTATATGAGCTGTGGACAAGATTTGCATGAACGAGTTTCCGCGGCTGTTGAGGACCGGATTTAGGAACAGTGCCGCAAGAACCATCTGGTTGGGAAGAAGCTGCCTAAAGCGGTAGAAAGGTATCTGGTGGAAAATTCAATTCATTACTACTCTTGTACCTACCACATCTGTCAAAAAAGCATACCCATATATCGATAGAGCGCTTCCGGAACTGCCTCAAAGTTACGTTTGGGACCCAAACACTATTTTAAAACCTGTGGACCGACATATGCTCTGTCACGCCGCATCAATTTGTACAATTTCTTCGAGACTAAATTTTGCCTTCCATATACAGATCAGGTATCAAAGAACCAATTGACCTCCTTTCTCGTCTGACGGCTCGGGGGGAATCTTGGAATCTTGGGTTTCCTTAACCTGTGACGCAGATTCAGGTCGAGTCAGTATCATATCGGTATGCATATGGAAATATTTCTCAGCAGAATGCCGCTTCGGAACCTTCATAAACTCGTCAGCTTGAATCCTTCCCTCCTTACTCTACTTTCTTTCCGGTCTATCTCTCCGCCTCTATATAAGGCCCCAATTGGGCGTCACTTTTCCTTTAACCACTCCCTCATGCCTTCCGCCATTTCCCGACGCCAGATGTCTCCAGAGTTCAAGATCGGCTACATGCCAGACTTATCACCGTCCTTGCTAAACTTTGACGATCCTCATCGTTTTATGCCTTCCGACGACCAATTGCTCTTCGACATGGAGGACGTGTCCTTTACTCACGACGCGTCATCAGGACCATTTTCGTGGGACTTGAAGAATGACACGGATTCTGATATCAAGCCCGCCTATTATACTGCGGGACCTTCTCCATTGTCCTCCAACTACGATTATCTTTCTCAAGCTTCACCAACTGACAGCTTCTATGATCCATCTGCCTATTTGACTCATGAAGATTCCACATCTTTCGATAACAATCTATTTGGAAGTTGGATTCATGAACCAGAATTGATTCCCATTCCGTCACCCGTCGCTCCCATACCCATTTCACCCAATGACCCCCAAAATTTGGAGCCTTTCTTCACTTTTGGTGAGCGGTCGCACTTCCCGCAGGACCATGGACTTTCTCCTAGCGAATTTGCCGCTCTTCAACCTCTTCCGATGTCCCCATCGTCGTCCTACGAAGAAAGCCACGCTTTCCCTCGGCAACGGGTAGACTCGATGACTTCCATTTCTCCCGCTGATATCTCGGCAGTTCAGACGCCTGAATGGGTATCTTTGTTCGATAACACGGCTACGCCGAGCTCAATATCAATCCGTACTCCTGCTTCATCTCGCCCGTCTGTACGCCATTCTCCAATCTCATCAGACGGTGTACAACGTATCAGAATGCCTCGACGCGCTTCTATCACCTCTAGTCAATTATTTCAGTCGGCAAGCGCGCCATCTCATAGTCATCTCCAGTCGCAATCGCGATCTGCGTCTAGTATGGCAAGTCGACGGGCTGAGTCTGTTAGCCTGAGCGATGACCGAGACGCGACTGTCCGGCGACGGAGAAAGGTGTCGAATACGTCTGTCGAGGAACACGAGAAGTCTGACAAGCCGAATGATTCTGGTATGTCAGATCGTTCACAATGTCGTCGACGCCAGACTAACTGCTTTTGTTCTACGACAAACTTTATCCAGTCCCTACTAAATCTGCTTTGCGTCCTCCAAAGTTGGCGCCATCGGCATGGCAGTTGTATTTTACCGACTGGATACAACGACAACAAGCTTCCAATACGCGCAAGCTCAACGTGGCCCAAGCAGCCAAGGAAGCCGGTCAAGAGTACGCTTCCTTGAGTGCAGAAGAGAAGGAGGTAAGCTTGTGTTTTTTTTTCTCTATACATGTGACGTAGGCGATGCTGACACTTTATTTTCATGGGAATAGCCCTATAAACTTCGTTCACAGGCGATGAAGGAAGCCAGAGAGCGTGAACACGCTGCTTACATGCGCACCCTTACTCCAGAGGATATCAAGCGCGAGAACGTGTTTCGTGCTGCGCAACGGAAAGCCGGAAAATCAAGAAAGAGCAACATCAAGGACCCAAATGCTCCCAAGAAGCCTTTGAGCGCCTACTTCATGTTCCTTCAGCGTATCCGCGCGAATCCTCAGCTTGTCCAGAAGGTGTTCGGTGATGAGACAGAGACGACGAAACAGAGTGTTCTTGCTGCGGCGAAGTGGAGATCTATGACCGATGATGAACGCAAGGTGATTGTAATTTATCTCGTATCTTTTCCTGTGTTTAAACCTTTCCACAGCCGTTCTTGGCTCAAGCTGAACAAGAGAAGATGGAATACGAGGCTGCGCGAAGGCTGTACGAGGAAGGTACTACGGGCTACGGAACTAGTATCAGTTTCAGCATATTGCCCGGAAGTCCCATCTACCAACCTTCCAAGCTAGAGTCGGAGAGTGAGAGCGATAGTGGCTCTGCTGTAGATGGCTTTCACCGGTTCTGAGTAACAGTCTCTCTTCTTTTCGTTTTATTCCTTCTGCTATTGCTCTTATTTTTCGAACCTCTTCTGCTTCAATATGCTATCCCTTTGGGCCCCTTGTTCGTTCACGACTTTTATGATTCCCGTAGCAGCCGCGGCAGTTACGTGGCATGCTGCAGCCTGCTCCTGTTCATGGTTTCGAATTGTTTCTTGCTCTATGTTACCCCTTTAGTACGTACTATACTACCATGTCTTCTTTGACTTATGTTATTATTTCTTGATAGAACACTCAGTACATACAACAGACTTGTATCATCACCCCACCTTATGCTTGTATTACTAGCGCTTATTTCTTCTACCCTATAACTTCTTCCTTCATTGACAAGGAAGCATAAATCTGTTCAGTGACTATGTACATACAGAAATACCTAGTATATATTGTAGATCCATCGTTTACTGTAATGGTAGCTCGAGGACCATTTTCTGATGCGGATCACCTTCTTCATCAAACTCTTTGCCCTATCAAGAAGCTTCCGTTACCCCGAGATCTCTGTAGATTTCATTCAGGGATCACAAGCTCACCTCTGGAATATAACCAAACCTAGACCAAAACGATAGTCAAAATGAAGTAAAAGGTACAGTACGTGAAGTGATGCAATTGGACAACGGAAAAACCAGAGCAGATACGCATGCTGTCTCTTCCGAAACCACTGAAACTGGACACAAGACTTACTTCGCGTAAAACCCTTTGACGGGAATCTGAGAGTGGCAAACGACTTTCACCGAACCATCTACCTGACCAGACTTTTGAGCATCTGTTCGCACCCACTCATGGAAAGCTTCAACAAGCTCGCGCCCAAACTTGAATTGGCGATAGTCCTTGAGAACGGCGAGACGAGAGAGCTTGTAATAGCCTGTTTCGTTAGACTTGGAACCACGGATGACACCGATAGGTGTGAGAGACGGTGTCAGTCGCATTAAGAAATGGGTTGCGATAGGATCTAAACTGATAACACAAAGGTTAAGTGCTACAAGAGCTGCAGGAAGCATACGTAGACATACGTACAGTTATCGATACTCACTGATCTATTTCGGTCTCGATGGGAAAACCCTGTTCGTGAGCGAAGACATCTATACGAATTTGGTAGCACTGTTGAACTTCTGCTTCATTAGATACAATCAGAATTTCATGAGCAGGTCGTTCAGACATGACTGTTTTTAACAAGTATGATTTAAAATTATTTTAGTTGCCGCGGTCTAGGCTCAACCGGCATTTCCCGGCAACTTCTCTTCTCACGTGTTCAGTCGATTTTCCGAATTCCATGACATTACTATTAACAGGTCGAGACTTGAGAAACGGATTGCAGGTCCTTTGTTACTGACTGGTATTTATGCTCAACTTTCACTCATAGAGCAGGACTCATACTCTGATAGAAACACTCGTCAGTTCAGGACGAGTTTTACATGCTCGAACCTGTCGCTACGGTTATATTCAACACTGTCCTCTCAGGCCGTTCTCATTTTGGACGCTCTATTCCCCTTAATTCTGTCGTCAGAATAGTGCAAAGTACTTCCTCTCGACCATTAACATCGAATTTTTTCAATCCGCAGCCAAGACGCGTGAAGGGAAAGGCCAGAGGTACTCAGTCATCAGACGACGAATACGAGCCTGCAATTTTGTCTTCTCAATGCCGGGAATGGTCTGTGCAGCCAGGATTTTTTATGTCTATTCCAAGTGAGTCTGCATGCGCTGTCAGTTATATCGCGACTGACAATCAATAGGACGAAATCAGTCATCAGTCATAAGAAATACTTCCTCATCTAGACAAAGACTCAATAAGCGTGCTGGTCTTTCCAGGATATTGACCATGTCTCTTCACCGACATCTACCGTCAGGCAGAGCGTCCGGGCGCTTGGCACAGACGGTCTTACAGACTCGACATTCGTCTCGAATAGCGGAAGGTTACTTGTCGGACAACTCCTTTTCATCAACAGCTCTTCCATCAACAGCTCTTCCATCTACAAGCAACCTAGATGGAGCTGTTGTGACTGTCGAAGCTGAACAAACTATTCAGAAATTTATCTTAGCGCTCAAGCCTGGACCCCCACTCGACCCAGATGAAATTTGGTCTATGTATGTCAATATCGAGAAGGCAAATGCCCTTTCTCGACTCACCGTTCAACAACTATTAGTATTCACCGATAAAATATTTGTTTATGGTGATGCACATTACAATTCGTCTTCTGTTGAGCTCAGTCGGTTGTTCACCTGGGGCGAGCGGGTGAAAAGCCTGCTATCATACCTGGCTTCGCGCATAGCTCCACTGTCGGTATACGACTACTGGTCAAAGTGTTCTATGGCTCGAGCCGCCGCGCTGATGGGTCAGGTCGACGAATGTCTCTCCCATATCCACGCCGCTCAAAAGATCCCACTCGACTACAATCAGGACGTTCGAATCTTATGGAGCTACAAAACCCTGGTCTTCTACACCTTTCGTTATTATAATGCGTCTCAGGTTCTAACCATGCTGGCCAGAGAATGGCTGTCTGTAGGCTCATATCTTCTCAAGTCATCCGGTCAATGGCATATTGGAACATCGCAGGTCGTCGGCGCGTCGTTCAGAAAAGCTATTCATCGTCTACTTTCCCGTATCCCACGTCCTGCCGTTCTCATCTCCACTAACTTCACACAATGGGGTCCCGAGCTCTCAAAGAGAATAGGCGAACTTTTGATTGACGCGTATTGCCATGATCAGCTCCCTCTTCACGCTCTAGAAACTTTCAATGAACTAAAGAAGCTGCAGGTGTCGATTCCTCTTGACACGCAACTTCGATTGATTCGCGCTCTGGTGAAAGAGGATACATTGGGACTTGCCAAGGATCTGTTCAACACCATTCCTCGGGGAACCACGTACAAACATTACCTGCAGACAGCTCTCTTCCTGTTCGCACACTGCGGAGATCATCGCCGTGCCGAATCCTATTACAATTCGCTTCATCAGCAGAAGTTTGTCAATGAACGGGATATTGGGCTGCTTATGCACGCCTATGGAACCCAGGGCCAGGCGGAAAGAGTACGAATCATGTTCAATGATTTTTTTCCTGTTCAGGAAGATGGTCACCGCGCAAATGAGCCTGGGATCCAACATTTTGGAGTCGCTATCTATGCTTGTGCGATAGGAGGACAAATCGGCGAAATTAATTACTGGTTAGAAGAAATGGTCAAGGCCGGACATAGACCAAACATCATAATATTCAATAGCATCATGCAAGCATTTGCCAGGTCGGGTGATATGGCTTCACTCCGGGCTGTTTTGGACCAGGTCAAAAACAGCGATTATCCCCCCACAGCCGTCACATACGTGCTGTTGATGACAACGTTAGCTCATCGGAGGGACGTCGCCGGCGTCGAGTTATTGTACAAGGAAGCCGTTGAAGAACGCGGAATTGTCCCGAACCGGCGAATGGTCAACACGTTGATGAATGCTCATGTCATAGCTGGTTCGTGGAAGGGTGTCATCCGGGTGTTTGACTACATCCGTTCTGATGCTCATCCCAGGATTCGTCTGACGATCGAGCTCTACACCACGCTGCTCAAGGCATATGTTCTTATCGGTGCACCCTTTCCTGTAGTTTCGAAGATCTTCTCCAAGCTGGAAGATCTGAATGTCAAGCCAGATTCGTATACCTTTGCTCTATTGATTCAGTCCGCTTGTGATGCCGGTGAAATGGAAATCGCTTGGGAGATCTTCCGCGAAATGGACAAACTCGCACAGTCTTGGACGTCCAACCTGTACATTGACGTGTACATCCTCACTATTATCATGGCTGGATACCTTCGTGCTGGCAAGCGACAGAAAGCGAAAGCTGTCTATGACGAACTGGTGGCGCGCCATATTCAGCCTTCCGCTGTCACTTTCAGTGTCATGCTGACTTCGTACGGTAATCAACGTTCAGAAGAGGCAATGAGGATTGCCGAAGCCTTCATCAATGAGCTCATGAATATTCCGGAGAGACCTTGGGCTTCGCCATCTTATGGCAAGCCCTCGGCTCTCGAACTTGTGTACGGCCCTCTTCTCAAAGGCTATACAACCCTGCACAAGGCCGAGGACGTCGAAAGGCTCCACAATGACTACTCTGCTGCGGGGGGAGTTGAAACGTTAGGAACCCTCTCAGCACTTTTCGACGTTTACAGGCGGACTTATCAGATTGAGAATGTCAAGGAAATTTGGCCGGCAATTTTTGCTCTTGGGGTCGAGTATGTCAAAGAAACACCTGTCATAAATACGAGCAAGGACGATCCATCCGCGAATCGTCTCCTCAACAATATACTTTGTCTGCCGTTGTCAATATACATTGACGCTCTGTCTGCGGCGGGCGAGCATGAGGAAATCGCGCGCGTCTGGAAGACATTCCAGGAGCACGGATTTTCTTTCGACGCGCACAACTGGAACCATCTCGCTGTGACTCTCATCCGTGCTGGTCAACTGGAACGTGCGTTTCAGGTTGTTGAACATGTAATTCTACCTTATCAAGATCAGGCAAGAGATCTCATCGCTTCACGGAACAGTACTCCCAACAGCCCTCTGATGTATAGCTTGGAAGACCTTGACAAGGATGAGGAAGAATTCAATACCACGTTCATAGAATCGCAGGCCCAGCTCAAAAAGCGGGCGTCGTGGCGGCTGCCATCCATCCGCCGTAATAAACGCCATGCAATGCCACAGCTTGAAGAAGATGAGGAGGCGCATGCCGACGACCTTGCGTATCCCATGCATGTTCTCCACCAGATATCTCCTGCCTGGAATGTATGGAAGATTCACATCGCCGTCAAACGAGTCTTCCTTAGAGCTATCGAAGATCTTCGTGAAGGGTATTTACCTCGCCCAGTTGGGCCACGTCGTGGCCAGCTACCGCATTCTCAAGATTTTATGGACGACAATCAAGAGACGAGGGCAGAGGCGAAGGAGCTGTTCCGACAATTGTATGACCAGTACCCACGGACTTACTCGCTGTTGCAGGAATTCGAGATCAAGGAAAGGCGGAGATTGGGAAGATCCTTTGGTCGAAAGTACGAATATGGAGATTAGTTATCTGTCAATGGGTTGCATTTCTATATGATGACCCATCACAATCTGGACGAGAGAAACCGGACCCGCCGTCACTTTGATCAATGCGGTCCTCAGATGTGGTTCCTCAATTCCATTATCAGCGTCGGGCCTGAGCACGAGCACAAATCGGCATGATTCGGATCGTAGTCAGAAAGACAAAAAGTAGTACTGACGACTTACTTCGCTGCTACCTTACCAAGTAAGTTCCCGGACATACATCTCGCTGTGTAATGTAGGAGGTTGGACGAAGAAGTTACTAGCTAGCTAGCTTACCTATGAAATAATATTCGAAGTTGAGTCTAAGCCTAGTCTGATAAGCAATTGTTATGATTTACTGGACCAGGCAATAGTTTGAACAAGGATAAATAAGGCACGTGGCTGAATAGACTCGTCCATTTTACGAACACGAATTCTGGGTTCTATCCTCTAGGCTTTCTTGGAACATCAAGTTACTCTCTGTACAAAAACCCAGACAATGACTTAACAAGCCGGGGCTGAATATTCTAAAATTGTACTTGAATTGTACAGCAAATCCTTTGTGATTGGAGGGACAGTACCATTGATTCGGGTCGTTGCTCTTTTTCTTTCTGACTCTCATCTGGGCCGCTCCTGTCAGCAAACGAATGATTCAGCAAACCAATGCCCGTCAGCGTCATGGACCCTCTACAATCGATGGACCTGAAGAATGGGGCCAATGGTCTGGACGAAAGTAAGAAATTGATTAGGCGATGAATTCCATCACTGATAATTTCCCCAGATATTATTCTCTGCAAATTGTTCAGCACCCTCTCCGTGCCAGGATGTGTGGTTTTGGAGACAAAGATCGACGCCCATTGGCTCCTGCAGCTGTGGCAAAGATGGTAGTAAGAAGGGATGATAATGGTCTGGTCGAGGTCGAGTTAGTTTTTATCTTATCTCACCTTTTGCGGTTTCTCATCGCCATGCAGTGATGTAGACTGCTCTTTCTTCGTTGTCACTGTCGACCTTTGGTCAGCCGATGGGAAGCAAGAGATGAACCTCGTGCTGCATCCCTCTTCGGCCGATCGCTATGTACCTCCGCCCACTCCGAATACAACGAAGTCGAGGCGGAAAGGCGTCACAACGTCCTCAATGGGTCCTCCGGCTTCTTCAAGCTCAAGTTCAAACACGAATTCCACGTCCTCCCTACCTCCCTCGCAAAGCTTAGAACCGCCTTTCACACCAACAAATCCACCCACGTGGGGTTACCCTTCTTGGTCCCAGAACGAAAATAGCAGTGAGATGGGCTACAGACCGTGGAACAACCCAGTGAATACTGAACCGAGCACATGGGGTCCCCAACAGGCGTTCAATTACGATTATTCGAGCTCTCAAGCGCCTGCAACCTATTCCTCGCCGCCCTCAGTTCCTTCCATGGGGCATGCCCCGCCAATTGCTATACGTTCATCGTTCTCGCATCCTCATACGAACTTCACTCCAACTGTACCATCTATACCGTCAACTCCAGCTCCATCTTCGTCTTCATACTCATCAATACCTCTCCCACGTCACACATACACCCGCACCCTCGTAGGACCTCTATCAGCTAATGCGACTCGGCTACTCGACGAACACCGTAAACCGGGTGTTTTCTTCCTGTTCCAGGATTTGTCTGTTCGCACAGAGGGTACTTTTCGATTACGGATGCGACTCATGAATGTGGGCAAATATCCTGCCCCGGAGGCTGGCGCGACAGGCGTCATGTCGATAGATGATAGAGATGGGCATGAACGTGGAGTTCCTGGGGTATCACCAGTTCTAGCCCAAGTGTATAGTGAACCGTTTACTGTCTACAGTGCCAAACGATTCCCGGGCGTGCCAGGTGTCTACTGTTACTGTAGAAGCTTTCTCCTTACTGATCATAATTTTCCCACAGATACTACCGCTTTGTCCATAGCCTTTGGAAATCAAGGCCAGAAATTGCCTTTGCGCAACCGACACGGGAATTCGTCTGGTAAACGTAGACGACGTGGAGATGATGACGATGAGGACGACAGTGAGGAAAGCGATTAGTGCACTAGTGGGTCCGTCATGAGAGTTGTTTCTTATGTTATTGCGACTGCTACATTTATAATTCGCGTCATTTTGATCTTTCACAAGATACCTAGTTAATCTTATTTTGATTCGTTCATCCTTCTGTTACTTCTTGCTTAGTACAACCTGCTGTATCTATAAATTGTACAAAGCTCATCCGTGCTTCAACTTGTGACATGACTGTAATAAACGGAAAAAAAAAGGACATTGACGATAAATAGAGATATCCATTGTATGTACCAGTACATATGTGCATGATCAACAATAACTTAAAAATCCTTCCACTCGTCATCCCAATCGTTCTTCTTCGCCTGTGACTTGGCTGGGGCATCGCTCGTGGCACTAGGCGGTCCCGCAAGTACACTGGCTGAGTTAGGATCGGATGTGGCACTACCCCATCCATCATGCCTACCCCAGTACTCCGCATCGTCATCATGATACAGCCCCGATGTCTCTTCCTCACCGTATCCGGAGCCTACATGTCCATATCCTTGATTTCGAGGATTTCCGCCAACTCCCCCGACCAGCGTACCAACTTTTTCGCCAACGTCTACACCAAATTGCTTTCGACCCCAGTCATTAGCACCGGAAGCCGCCTGTCCTGCACGTTTCTGCGCTTCTCCCAGGATTCCTTTAACGTTCCCCTGAAACTCCGGGTCAGTAACGCGTTCCATACCGGGCTGAATGACCGTTTCATTGATTGTCTTTGACGCGCCGACGACAGCGCTGGAGAACAACGACCACCCCTTAGACAACGCTCCTAATGGATTTTGTTGCAACTCCTGTAAAGATGGTGCTGCACGACTTGATAGACCATACGAAGCATTGGAGGAGCCCGCTGAAGGTGCGGGGGTACTCCCAAACCCGGTGTACCTCCCTCCTTGGGATGGATGCAAGTCCAGCGGCCGATTAGCATTAAGTTGGCCAAGGGAAGCAAAGTAATTCTCGTTTTCCGTCTTCAGGTCGGATGTGCCTGACCGAGAGAGATCGGGGGTACCGGCGTTGCTTCCAGTCCCTCGCATAGAGGCGGGGGAGGAGGCACCTGAAGAGGAACGAAGGGTGCTACCGGCCATAGCACGAGAGGTAGCGCGGGATTTACGGAGTCCTTGGGCGGAGGAAGGGCGTTCTGGAGTTCGGCTAGTATTAGCGGCAGTGTCTTCTGGAGGGGGACTAGGTGACCAGTCTTTCCCAGCTAGCATAGCATCGAGCTATTGGAAGGATCGATACATAATCCGAATGACTGTAAGTTAAACAGCGTACTTTCTCTCTATACTGGGTAGCAGCCCAAGAATGATACGTATCGTAAGGGCTAAGTGTGTCACTGTATCCTCCTTGTTCTACGGGGGTGTAGGATCTCAAAAAGTCGCGAAATGGCGCATTTCCTCCTAGCTTAAGCATATAGAGAGTTCGAGGCTGTGATTACAGGAGATCACAGATGTACACTAACCTGCATCCGTTTCACTTGCTCGTCCTGCCACGTATCCATCGATATCGAGCGCACGAAGCTATATCATAAAATTATAGTGGTCAGAACCAGAATTGCACAAGGCAGAAATCACAACGCACCTGATATGAACACCGAATCCACGATGTAAACCCGCACATTGGAGGCAAATAAACGTTCCAAAACTGTAGAGATGGAAGAACATATCATTGTCAGTACGGCTACTATTCAAGATTTTCGATATTTTCGACAGAGGCAATTTGCCTAAGCTCCAACTCACCTTAATGAAGCCCACTGCGGATTTGGGTTCGTGCAATCAGCACAGACTTTGTTTTTCAGATCCTCCCGCTTCGAAAGTTCCATCAATATCTTTTTGTGATCCATGATATCTTCCTAATAAGCTTTTTCTTCTGGTGTCTAAATATGCAGAGAGTATATGCAAGCTATTTGGCCGTGTACCGTGTAATCTTCAAGCCTCTTTCGGTTGAGGGCGCGTATGTAAAACAGTGATGATTGAAACAGGGTAGGGAGTTGGTGGTCTGATGAAGAGGTCGATGTGCCTTCGATGATTTTGAACCTTAGAACATCGAGAGTGATGTTCCAAGTAACAGGCAAGAATGGAGAGGAATGAAGAAAGGCATTTGCCAGGTGTGTAAAACACCCGCTTCGGCGCACTTAGTCAGCGCATTTCGGCGAAAGACGAAGTACATAGACAAAAATTATACAAGGTTCCTCAACATTATTCATTCATAGTTTTTACATCCTGAATACCCCAAAGCCCATTCCGTTGCCATCCCACGTCGTGGATCGTCCTGTTCTTGATTGATTTCCACTACTGGGTCTCCTTGAGGCCAGTGCTAAACCCAGCCCGACAACATCCCTTGTATCCGTGGGTTTAATTATCCCATCGTCCCATAATCTTGCCGTTGAGTACAGCGCTGTAGATTGATGCTCGATTTCTGATTTGAGTGTCGCATGTTGACTGGGATCCTTTGACACGGAGGTCATCACCTGTGAGAGTTGACCGGAGCCCATGACACCGATTTTTGCGTTCTGGTGACAGACGTGATTAGCAGCTACGTCCATGGTGGGTTCGGTTCAAATCTAAACTGCGACTTACAGGCCACATCCATAAGAACCTCGGAGAATACTAAAAAGGTTATTTGCATTTGTCTGAGGTGAGCATGCGGAGATGACTTACAGCGCGCCCAGCCATGCCTGTGGTTTACATCAGTATGTAATGCCCCATACGAAACAAATCATGATAGATATTCACTCACCGTAATTTCCAGCCCCAAAACTGCCACCTACGATGACAGTCAACTTAGGCACATCTGCACATGCTACCGCCCGGACCATCTTCGCACCTGGAAGTGAGCTCGATATCTGTGGCCGATCCTTATGCTACAGTCATTGAGAAACACGCACCATCTTTTGCTATCCCGCCTTTTTCTGCTTTACTGCCCACCATGTACCCGGCGACGTTCACCAGGAACAATAGAGGTATTTGCCTTTGAGAACATAAGAGGATGAACTGCGTTGCTTTCAGAGCAGAAGGGGAGAAGAGAATTCCGTTGTTCCCGATTATACCAACAGGATAGCCATGTATGTGAGCGAACCCCTATGCGTGGTGTTTAGACGGAGTCGGCAAATCAAAGGCGCGAAGCAAGATGTTACCGTGACTATGCTCGAGCCATAATCCTTCTTGAATTCCCTAAACCGACTTCCGTCCACTACGCGAGAAATCACGTCTCGCATATCAAACGGCTGCCTTACATCCGTCCCAACAATCCCATGTAATTCTTCAGCAGAATATACAGGACCTTCGACTTTCTCTTCCGGAAGAACCCCTCTATATCCTGCTTGACCTAAATCTCCAATGATCCCTCTGACACGTATGATAGCTTCATTATCATCCCGAGCGAGTGCATCGGTGACACCACTCTCCGTGGAATGCATCATGCCCCCTCCAAGCGACTCATCATCTATTTCCTCTCCGGTGGCGGCCTTAACTAGGGGAGGCCCTGCGAGGAATATTCGACCTTGGTTTTGGACGATGACGTTCTCGTCTGCGAGGGCAGGTACATAGGCTCCTCCGGCGACCGAGATACCGTGTATAGAGGATATTTGAGGTATTCCCAGGGCGGACATTTGGGCCTAAAAGTCATGCCAGGCAATGCGTGGTCTGAATCAATAACCAACGAACATCGGTTGAGAAGCCCAATGCAATGCATCCAACGTACCATGTTATAGAAAATCCTTCCAAAATGTTCTCTATCTGGGAAAACGTTGGCCTGGTGAGGTAGAGCAGCACCTCCAGACTCGACTGTTTCAAGGTAAATCAATTGATAAATCGAAGTGGGTAGAACAAGAATCACCAATATAGACACAGGGTAATCCATGTTCTCGGGCAATTTCCTGCGCACGTAGTTGTTTCTTGACCTAGAACAAAAATAGATTTAGGTCGATGTTCTTAGCTTGGTCGGAAGTGAAGTCGACACGTACTGTTAGAGGGTAATACGATCCTCCTTTCACTGTCGCGTCGTTGACAATAACCATGCATTCGCGACCGGAGACCCGACCAATTCCGGTAATGAGGCCTGCGCCAGGTATATAGTCAGAGTAAACATCTTCCGCAGCCAGTGATGATAGTTCCAAGAACGGTGTATGCGGATCAAGTAATAGTGCAAGTCTTCGTGAGCCAGAGAGTCAATGATCAACGCAGATAGAGAATCAGTCAACACACCGTTCTCTCGGTAGCAGCTTTCCTCGGCTTCTCATTCTCTCTTGAGCTGTAGCGCCTCCGCCCAATCTTGCTTTTGCCGTCTTCGCGTCAAGTTCTTCAATTAAGTCATCCATTGCCTCTTTCTTCGAAATGAACTCTGGTGAAGTTGTAGAAATGAGAGAAGGCAGAACTGTGGGATGGTACAGCCGCTTTGAACATTTCTGAAGGCCAACTTTTTGTAAGGCCCTGCGGGTTCCAGCTTTGAAGAACATTATGATGAGTTGAGGAGGTCAATGTGGGGTTAACCCGAGATCCGGGTCCCGGTCCGCGTGTTTGCTCCGCGGAGCTAACTTATCATTCTCCAACCTTGAACGTTTGAACCACGACACCCACGACAATTAAGTACAGGCTTGGCCTGGGCTCTTGCATTGGTCTTCATGACCTTTCTTCTTATTTTAATTAGCTTAAATGGTTGACCCGTCTATCGACCGTCTCAGTTTTGCTACTCAGACAAAGTTACGCTCGACACAAATTCTAACTTCTTTACCTCAAATTGTATCAGAACTCTTCCAGAATTCGCTTGACGCAGGTGCAAAGCATATAGAGATTGGAATAAACTGTGCGGAATGGAGCTGCTGGGTCACAGACGACGGCTCTGGCATGAGCAGGGACGAGCTGGATCAGTTTGGAAGCGAAGGACGGTATCGTACGTCGGCAGTCTCTCGTCTGTCGAACGATTTGAATCCACACTTAATGCAGGAACATCCAAGGCATATAGTCCTGATACATTGGACTGTCTTACTACATTCGGCTTCCGGGGCGAAGGTCAGTCATTCTTGCTTCTCAACTCAAAGTCAAACAATGAGATTATCTATGAAGCTTTGGCTTCTGCGGCAGATTTGTGCTGCCTAGAAATAGCCTCGAGGACATCGCGTTCACGAGAAACGTGGTCGATCATCCTCAAAGTATGTTTCTTCCTCGACCTACTATGTGAAGCGACAGACTAACGAAATCAGGACGGAAAAATCCTCTACTCAGGATCTGCCGTTCGTTGGCGAAGAGAATCCCATGGGACCACAACTTGCGTCAGAGACGCATTTTACAACGTTTGTAGACTTACTACCTTCGGTTTGAACCGCCCAATCAATCTTACTCTATTCAGCTTCCTGTTCGACGACGCTCACACCCGTCACCTTTGCGGACCTTCGAGATTATCCGTAGAGAAATAGAATCCTGGGCGCTCATGCACCCCGAAGTCTCTTTTGCTCTCGACGATACCCAAGCAAAGCTTATCGGGTCTTCGAAGAGCAATATTCTGAGAATTCCTAAGGTTGGAGCTTAAAAACAGAAATCAATCAAAATCACGCCCTGATCATGGATATATGCTCCTTCCCAGACTTCGTCCTGTATTAGCGTATTTCGACATCTGTATGGGCGTGCTTTGTGTCATGTTAGTCTCCCTGTATTACACTAGAACCACCCAACTCACTGCCCCGTTCCCAGCATGTAGAAGAAGTATCCTTGATCTCAGGAGAAATGAGACTGGAAGGTTTTATCAGTCTTGATGGCGCCTTATCCAAGGTCAGCTTATCCTCCTCCCACTTCTTCCCGTACTAACCGAAGCCTTTTTCTCAGGCGTATCAGTTTCTTTGTACGTGTCAATTGAAAATACGATTGAGCCGTAATCTGACGCCGCTTGTGTACTGTGCAGACGTCAATCGACACCCAATTCCATCAGGAGATCTACATCGCATAATCGACAACAAGTTCACCGCCTCTTCTTTCGCGAAGAACGTAGGTGGCAATGCCCTTCAACGGTTTGTTTCTTAGCTTTCTCATAAACGGCGTCCATAGGCCTTTGATGAGATTGGAGCTACACAGCGTTCTTGTGAGCGGTGCCAACTCCAATTCTGACATTATCGATGCTCAAACCGAGTGATGTCTGTAGCTACCCGGCGCTCCCCGCGTAAGACAGAAAAAAAACCAGTTTATGTCCTTAATCTGGTCGTTTCGCCACATCAGATCGATAACTTGTTGGAACCTGCAAAAGGAGCGCTTCATTTCCAGGTGCGAATCTCCCATGACATAGCTTGTTCAGCAGCGATTTACTAGATTTGTTCGACTCTCCTCCCAGAACAAAACTGCCGTAGCGGAATTTCTATCATCTTCGATCGTATCATTCTTGGTCCGACATGGGTTCACCGCTCCAAGGAATAATACGTCGAGGACACATGAGATTAGTAGTAGTACCGGATCGCCACGTAAACGGAAAAGACTCGACTTTGAACAAGACTCTGGATACGCGGAAGTTATACCCGAGGAATATGAGGAGGAAGACATGACTGTCCCTCCGGCACCTCTGAACCTTTATGCAGTAAGATCTAACGAAATCTCGGTACCTTATCCACCGCTGATGACTAGTGGATATAGGAAAAGCATGGGACAAATGAGCTGGTCTGGACGGATCCTAACACCGGGGAGAGTTTCATAGTCGATGCTCGTACTGGTAATTCGCGCCCCCAGACCCAACCCCGCCTTGCAGCGGAAGAGACGGCTGAGAACCGTCACTTTCACGTTCTGCGGCAAAGACGCACGTTGTCTCTGCCCAATACTAGTTCTGAAGATAAGAGTCGATTAAACCCGGCTCCAGAGTGGATCCAAGAAGCCCTAGAGGTGAATCAAACACTACAATAGTGTATCTATTCTTTCCCAAGTTAATGCATTTTTTTTTAAGGCGAACGACACGTATGCTATCACCGAAAAAAGGATAGCCGAAATCACAATTGGATCCGCCGCAGATACGCTTCAGCACAATTGCCTCTCCGACCAGCAGACGCATTTTCAGCAACGTCAGCATTTTTCAAAGTTGTTTCTCTCCAGCAAAGGAGATTCCAATGTCCACGCACAGCATCGATTTAACAGAGATGATATTCGTGGAGCCCGCGTCATAAGTCAGGTAGACCGAAAATTTGTTGCGTGTGTATTCAACAAGGATCTCGTTAACGGAGATCTTCGAAAGAATAAGTCGTCTCCTGAAAACTTGACGCTAATCCTTATCGATCAGGCAAGTGGACCTAACGGACGCTACACGAGGATCACAGCTCTAATATGGTAATACCTTTACAGCACGCAGCCGACGAGCGGATTAGAGTAGAACGATTCTTGAAGGAATTGTGCCTCGGCTTCTTGCGAAACTGTTTAGGTCAAGAGGAGGGAGGGGTAGAAATGCGTCATCTGACACCTCCGATGCCCGTTCTTTTGACTCGGCATGAAGCCTCTCGGTTGGCTCATTCTAAACAGATTGAGAGCTCATTCCATAGTTGGGGTATCCGTTTCGCTGACTTGGCTCAGATGGAACTTGGAATAGACAGTAGTTCAAGCGGTTTTGACCGGGACAATGATAGATATGTCCAGGTTTTCACGGTCTGTGTTCCAGAAGTGGTCGCTGATAAGGTATGGGAGCAATATCTCTGACTTCTTGTAGTTTCACCAATTCACTTGTCTTGCCTTTTACAGCTTACAATGGGAAACGAACTGCGGGATCTGGTCAAAGGGTATCTTGCACAGTTGGAGTTGGATTTGCCTGACATGTCACGGATTCAAGGCAAACACTCCGAGACTAGTGTGGATGAAAGCGATTGGTTGAAGGCTTTGCGGTGGTGTCCTAGAGAACTCCTCGACTTGGTTAACTCGAAGGCCTGCAGAGGTAAGAGAGTCGAGATTTCGATACGACTGAATACAACTTTAGTGCTGGTCTCGGTGCTGATTCCGAGAAATTGAACTTTCCAGGTGCTATCATGTTCAACGACACATTGACCAATGAACAATGTATTCGATTAGTACACCAGCTGTCTGAAACAGTCTTTCCATTCCAGTGCGCCCATGGAAGGTACATCCTGTCGCATTGTTCTCTCCGCCGGGGACCGTTATTAATAAATCTTTGGAATTAGACCTTCCTTGGTACCGCTCGCCAATCTAGGAAAACTTTCCGGGAACGGTGGGAGTCCACTTCAACGTTCTGTCGGTTGGTCCGCGCTGGACCAGCAGAGCTCGCTTGAATAAGCCATGTAATTGTTTATTCATTTGTCACGGTGTCGCGTTACACCTGGACCGATCGGGATTCTGAACTTTTTCCATGGAAATACACAATGTACAATTATCCCATTCCTATCTGCGAAAAAAATTTTCACCCTCAAAGCTGGAGCGGATTCCGACTCACATCCAATCGTACACTCGATTTCTTCGGATTCGGGTTGGATTCACAGATCGAATCCTGGTAAACCCCGACTATTCTAGGTATGTGCCCTTCTTTTTGGTAGACCGCAACACCTTGCATTGTCCGTCCTAGTGTTGTTGTTGACCATTTTAATTTCTTCAAGGAAATTCCCCAAGTCCTTAATGTGTATGAGGAGGTCCGGGCCTTGAGCACGGTTAAGATACTAGTGAGCGATAGTAAAAGATAATGACCATGATGCGGTTAAAGATCGTTGCTTTGGTTCTGCACAACTCGACCAGAAAAATATTCGTCGTACCCTCTACTTCAAGTAGAGTAAGGTTTCCCTGTGTGCATTACTCCGTAATCCCTTATTTCCTGCGATGAAGGAGAGACTACCTTCACTAAACTCGAAATGCCATTTCCGCCGCCGAAGGCGCATTATTATCAAGTCGATACCTCGCGCCACAGGCCCAGTGGTTGGAGAGGAGTACGTATCAAGAGAAAAATATCGTCGATCAACCTTCTCGACATTCATTTTGCGGATCACAGCGAGTGATATGGTGTTGTACATATTGAGACCTCAACTTTAACAAGCCACTTGTGATGGGACCCCTGGAGCTCATGGGAGCGACCAAGTTATAATTGGGGATGATGAAGGGAACCATTCACACCGATAAGGCGCCGAGACAACTTGAACGGGTTGAACAAGGTCAAATGGCTGACCATGGGACATAAACGACGGGAGTCTAGGCGCACAGCAAATTCATCGCCTTTTGGCGAGAGCGCAACGCGTACTTGTCGCTAAAAACTTGTCGCTAAAAAGTTCCAGAACGCGTCGATGAGGCGTGGAAATTTAATTCTACCCAATGACGTCGATTTACGTCACGCGACTTGACCTATAGGCGGAAGTATAAAAACCTGGCCTCTTTTCTTTCTTTCCACCATTCTTCAACCAGCTCCTCATTCAACCATGGCTCGTGAACTCACCAAAGTCGTCTACAAACCAGACTCTCAGAAATCTGAAGAGTACATCATCATCGTGAACCCAACAGAGGTACGTTGTAGTCAATCTTTAATCGCTGGGGATCGTGTTGATCAACTCATCTTTCAGTACAAGAAATGGAGTGAAGGAGGTGTGTAAACATTGACTGTCTCTCGATCTGCCTCTGATTTCTTATTTTTGCAGACACGTAACGCAATTCCTTTCGAGTATTTAAACATGGAATTCACAGTGTCTTCACAGATCGATACCATTAGCCGAAGTGGTAGACTGTATGTTATTGCTTTCATATATTAGCGACACGAATCTGACACTTCGATGAATCTGTAGCCTTCCATGTTTTCTACAGCACATCGGGTAACCAAGGTTTACTTGGTCAAGCATCAAAGCAGCAGCTAGAGAACGATTTTGGCTCTAGCAAAGACGTAGATGTCGTGGAGATCATCCTGAAGAAAGGAAGAGATCAACCCGGAGATGCAATTTCCAGTCAGACATTCATAACCAATGCTGCACGCGGTAGTGGTACCATTGACAGCAAAGGGAAGGGGTTGTCGGGTATATGATGAGGTTGTTAGCCAACCGTCAGTTTACGCCAAGAAGTATCAATAACAAAACAACCATCTTGTATCCTTATCCATAACACCATGTGCTGCATATATCGAATCGTACATACCAAATGACCAAATTGTATGAAAGCAGAGTCCTGACGGTTGTTTCTAAACGTTTTAACCGACTGTCAGTCCATTCCATGAAGTAAATAACTATATACAAAATAATATACACATCAGATGTAGCCAGCAGTATCGACCCATTCTTTACTTCCCATTTGTACCAGACGAGAACAAGCTCTAGCGAAAGCGAACAGCTCCTCTTCACCAGAGAAAATCGAGCTTTTGCCCACAACGTCCTGCGAAATACCCTACGTAAAGGATTTCAATGGATGGGCGGCACAGAGAAATACGGTAAGGAAAAGAAACGAACCAGATCATCCATTATACCACGCATGTGGTCAGAAATGGGCTTTCCTGAAGCTGCGTCTTCGTCGGAAAAGACTTGGAATACCGGGACTTCTGAAGTGACGAAAAGCTTCGTCTGCGGGGGAATAAATGAGATCGCGCCGACGAAAACGAGGGAAAGTCAGCGTACCTTGCTCTCATAGCAAGCATCTATGAATGTGATGAACCTCCGAGCCTAAGAAGTCAAAGTTAGTCAGTTCAACAAAAACAGTCAGCACTCATACCGCATACCTTGTCTTTACTGTCCATCCCCATTTTCGGGACGTCCAGGACAAACAATGTCCCGAAAGTCTTTGTTATCTCCAGGTAGTCAGCTGCGCTCAATGGTTTCCCGCACAAATCATCGAATCCGAACTTTGCAACCTTGCTAGTGCTTTCTGGTATGCTGAGTTTGCGACCCCAGATTGTGAGTTGGCGGTTCTTGACAGGGGGATCCTTGTCATCATGATGCGTCATGGATTTAAAAATCTTCTCTATTTCTAGTGCGTTCGACGGTGTTAATGGATGGTAGTAGACCTTTGAAAGGGCTCTAGGTACGCGGCGGTAGTCTAGGTAAACATGAATAAGACGACGGATATTAGTGAACGGGAGTAAAAGCTCACCGGTTCCCGAGTCGAGGTCAGTGACATCAAATCGACTCTTCAATAGCTCAATGGCAGGTACGAAGCTTGACCTCTGAATGCCGTTCTTGTAAAGGTCATCCGGATGTCGACTGTGACCAAAAAGCACCGTCAGCGTTGGTCTTGTTAATCATACAAGAGAAACTCACTTCGAAGTTATAACGGCTACGACTCCATAATTTAACAGATTCTCTAACAAGCGTCTTAGAATCATCGCGTCTGCTATATCGGTCACCTAGACAGCCGTTAGAGGTCTACCATACGAGCCTAAAAATCAAGTAAGAGACCGCACCTGAAATTCATCAAAGCAGAGAACATACGCTTCCCTCGCAAGGTCCCTTGCCACTGGTATAATTGGATCACCGCCTTTGTAGCCCATAGCTATCTTGGCTGCGTGTAGCCTTTTGTGGACATCGATCATGAATGCATGAAAGTGTACCCGTCGTTTACGTTGAATGTACGGAGGAAGAGATGAGTAAAATAAGTCCATGAGCATCGTTTTGCCTGTTCCAACGTCTCCGTATAGGTATAGACCCTTTGGGACATCTTCAGGAAGTTGAGTAGGAGTCGGATCGTTTCGGGAGAAAAGACGGGAAATCTGGAAGAAAGACGAGGATATAATCAATACGAGCAAGGTGCGCATGAGGAAATTGGAGCATGCCAGGGAGTTTGAAGGATCTGCGTCTGGTATAGGTGGAGGAGTATAATCTATCAACTCGTCGTGTAAATGTTGTAGCTTCTGTATTATACGAGTCTGATGTTCGTCTCCTCTTAGTGTCCCGCTTTCTACTAGGTTGTGGTAGTGCGCCAACGGTTGCTTGTGTCCTGAAATCTTGTTTCAAAAGGGTTTTGTGTGTAATACTGTAAAATTTACGCACCATGAGACTGGGACGAATGGGAATTATGGTTAGTTGTAGATCCATTGAATATATTATGCTCTATAGATGGTGTTGAAGATGACGATGTAGATGTGGATAGAGATGAATTATAGACCCTTCCAAGTGTGCGGGATGGTGAATGAGTCCTAGGCCCTTTGTTATAGGTTGCGGCTATCGTTCTAGCTCGATGTGCAGCGGAGATGGCACTTCGAGCAGCATTTGGGTTCATCGAGCAATGAGGACTAATGAAGAGCTGGCGGTGAGCGCTCTAGACTGTTAAGGTAGAGCTCAAGCAAGACCCGCACACGTCAGGTGACTGTGACCCACTGCTATTTTGATCCACGAAACAATTAATAGCAGTCTCATAAATCTGCCTTCTTGAAATCGGTTCGCGCAGAAAGTTTTGGATCCCTCTAGCAAAACTTTCCTTGCAAACCAATTTTCTATATATGTCGATAAACGGCTGCTATTAATTTTTGAAGGTCATGTCATGCCGGTCAGGTGACATGTGCGGAACTTGCTTGAGCTCTACCTTACTATGTAGCTGGAATCACGTGAGACTCGCGGGACTCGGGAACTTATCTTAACCGTTGCCCTCGC
This sequence comes from Lentinula lateritia, assembly GCA_028011325.1. Lineage (NCBI taxonomy): Eukaryota > Fungi > Basidiomycota > Agaricomycetes > Agaricales > Omphalotaceae > Lentinula > Lentinula lateritia. The sequence goes on along the minus strand of JANVFT010000025.1, from coordinate 10,946 downwards.
ACCGAGCACTCTGGGTTCCTCCGATCTGCGATCGCATGTTTTCGAGGTTCCATCTCCTAAGGGAGGTCACAAACACTACCACTTGTCTAAATCACCTCAAGTATTCTATTGATCTCAGTCCTTGATTGCATTATGCTAATGCTCATTGGGGACTTTGAAAATACTAGTAGTACTACAAACTTGAATCCCGAAGTACACTAACCACCTTCGCAAATCCCAACAAAAAACTCCTGGATCATCCGCATTTTTTTGCCTTGCAATTGTCAAACCGACCCATCCTTTACATCTATTCAATCCCGGGCCATCGAGTACTTCAACTTAGCGTAGCCTCATTGACGTTCTTTTCATAACGAAGTTAAATTGAGGAGTCTTAGAGAGGCTGCAATACAGTGCATGCTCTGGTCCCCATTTTCCTTGCCTAATTCCGGAGTTCATTTGGTCATACCATCCTCGATAACTTGGATATGACCGTGACATTCTGGGAAAGCGTTCGGGAGATGCAGTAGCAATGATTGCAATAGTGAAGACACGAACGTGAATGCTTTTGTATCGCTTCAAAATCTTGGCCACGAGATTCTTATGAACGTGTACATAGACACTCTTTCAAGCGAGCGTAAATCATAATTGAGAAAATGAGACACTTGGTCGGTGTAGGCTTCGCTAAACATGCTACTCAATCAAAGTAAGTGATTATAGATTGAAAAGCGGAGGACTACGAATGTGGTATGCATTTCGACGCTTTGGCCCTTAGAATACAACATAAACCAGGAGACGTACTATCACGTATATGATTAGCGCTGGTACAAATCATACAATAAACAGTCAGAGTCAGAATCAGGATCTGTATCGACTCGAGAGCCAATGTGCAAGTATACGAATCGCAAGTGCAAGAAAGGGGTGGAAATGGCAAGAGAGGGGAGGAAGGGTCCAAGAAAAAAGAAAGTATCCACCGCAGAAATCCAGCGTAAATAGATTCAATAACATACACAAGCTTGCTATACCGTAACAGAGTCAGTTAGCAACTAAGTAGAAGAAGAAGATAAAGCTTGTTAAGTACTCCAGTTCTCCCGCGGAATTGTGCCTGTACCCTACGCCATGAACTTGCTTTCAAACTTTATTCGAAATGAAGACCTTTGTTAAACTTTGAGGTAAAGACCAGTCGAGAAGACCAACGTTAACACTTACTCACCAAGTCTGAATCACAACGCCCCGAGGGGAAGCCTCACGATAGGCCTAAGCTCCGCCTCCAAAAGCTCACTGACACCGATATAGAAACAGAGCAGAGCGCCGATGATACCGAATACTCCTCCGGCTTTCTGAACTCTGGAGGAAAGACTGGGATTTAGTATGGGGATCGTGGGGAAAGGAGGAGGAGGTCATGAGAGGTATTAGTTATACGGGAAACCGCATGCGCAGATCGAAGCCTGCAGAAAAAGACGAAGCTACTTACATTGGCATTCCGGCGAGACTGTATTGCGAGGTGCTGAGGATGACGAGAGTGATGAAGATAGTAGAGAGCATGATAGTGAGGGCGAGATTTCGACGAATGACGACGAATCTGTGAAATGATAATTTAACTTGGAAGGTTACAGAGATAGTTGAAGGATCCGAGGAGGAGCGGACACAAGCCGAAGAGAGAATCAAACGAGATGAAAACGGAGAAGAAACAAGGCAACGAAGGAAAATAAAGAGATGGGGATAGACATCTTGGAGGAAAGGTTACCAGCTTACAAGAAAAAGGCTGTCACTATCGTCCAAGTAATCAAGTATAACCCCAAGGCGTGACTCAACTCCAAAGGATCTTCGTACGCAGCGAGGATGCCAGAGGCAGGAATGAAGATCGTAGCATATGACATCCAGAAGCTGCCGTAGAGCGAGAATACTGTGGAAAGCAATGGGATAGATGTAAAGGAAAGCAAAAAGGCACAAAAAACTTACGAGTAGCATTGAAAACATTTCCTCTGGGGTACTCCCACATTCCTGCCATGAACTGGGAAAGACCACCTGTGAAGACCGCCTAGAATAGCATTCAATAAATAAATTACATGTCTCGCGAAATACAAGACCCTTATACGCACCATACTCACTAACACCTCGGGATGCTCAACGCCTCCAGCTTGAACATTGAACAACGAAAGTAGGAGTGCAGTCGCTGCGAAAGAAATAGCGCCACTACAATTTTCAACAGGAGATCAGCTCAGAGAAAGATCTTGAAAACAAAAATAGCTGACGCAGGACCAGGACTGGCGATCCTCCCGTTCCCTGAGGTGGTCCTCCCATAACTATGTCCATGGGACATAATCGGGATCGTAGAGCTTCCTCCGGTACTAGGAGAAGGTCCATGACCACTGCATTCCTTGACGTTGATCCAGCCTCGCTCAACGTCGGTGTAGGTCGAGGGAGAGATAGATTCACGGTCGGCGAGCATAATTTGGCTTGTTGACATGATGTTGATGGACGTTAGATGGTTGAACCGCGTCGACTGAGATGAAGGTCGTCCTTGGAAAGAGGATTGCAATTCAACACCCGGTGATTCCAATAATGCACGCCTTGAGATGCTTTATATACCCTGTTCAACTCGAATCGCTCTATATCCCAAAGTAGACATCGGGACGTCGAAGCAAGAAGGAAGTTGAGCAATTCGACGAGTCACAATGCGACGCCGGACTTACGAACTTTCTTCTAAAGTTTAAACCAGAGATATGGTCCAATGATATGGCCTAGAGCATAGCACTAGTCTGAGCGAACGAGCTTGTGAGCAAGATCTTCGATGGATATCCTATATTCACTCACAAGACCGTGCAGAAGATCACGTCTCTTTCAACTTCTTTGGTCTCCAAACCTTAGAGGCTCTTTCAGGCCTGCGTCACGAATTTTTGAGGGGATTTGCTCAAATTTGGATGACTTCCTTAACAAAATAACGGTCGAAGCGCGGGTTTAGTCGTGGATGGAGATCTGAAAAGCCTTTCAAGCATTCGAGTTTCATTCAGGAGTAGAGGCGCACTAAATTGAGTGGCAGAGGAAGGTCACAACCTCTGAGTTCACGGTTGAAGGATAGGGAAGAGTTGAAGCTTGTTCCATAGCCGCGGTCCTCCACTGTCCAAGGACTCTAAAATTCAGCGCGTGTGGACAAAGGTTGGCGGAAGCTCGCCCCGGAAGTTCCGGATAATGATTGGTCTGTGTGCGCTTCAGCGATTAATTTGGTGATTGACTCTACGATAATGAACCCTAAAGCAGGTCCTTCGTACGTGGAATCATTGCTACAAGAGCATTCATCCTGACCATGTTCTGACGGAACTGACAAGAGATGGTATCAGGTTCTACTCTATTTGCCTCAACTCACTTTCCATCGACATGAACCAGGCCGGAATGGCTTCGATTCAGAAAGTCGAATGGATGCACGCATGAAGAGCGTCGGGACGCGTGGCTGAGCCGACGCACTGCATCCAACCTTGGAAATCCGAAAAATCCACGCAACCTTGCCTAGTTGATGTTTTGTTGCTGCGGTACTCGGACATGAGATTCCAACAACGTCTTTGGCATTTCAGTGAGCAGAGCAAGAAGAAGAAAGAAGTAGGCTATCATGGATCCCTCATTCTTGGACTCGAAAGCAATTTGGAATCGGTGAGCAATCCTGAACCGTAACCAGTCCTGCTTCTGAGCTGAGGTCGCGACAGATTTGCATCAGAAATATCAGATCTGATTCAGACCTGATTTCAACAACATACATATGTACATACAGATGTATAAATATAATCCCTCTTCGCCAAGTTCAACCCCCCAAGAGCTGGTCTCTTCCCACATTCAACACGCTCTTCGCTTCAGTACACTCATACTCATCCTTTCTCTCAAATCACAATTTCTGCAAGTAGTTTGAATTATCATGCACTCCCGTTCAGTTCTTACGACAGTCATCGCGTTCGGAGCTGCTTCCTCTGCTCTCGCTATTCCTTTGCCATCTTCCAGTGCTCTCGGTGGCACGGTATCTTCTACGATACCAGCGCTAGCGCCTACTACTATAAATGCCCGCGAGCTGGAATTATCTGTCCTTGATGGTAATGAATGGGTATGTATAGATTGTTTTTTTCTTTGCATTCCGTCAGTTCATACTGACTCTGTGTTTTTATACATTGTGCAGCATCCCCTCGCGCATTATGCGGGAGAGCTTGACAAGCAACACATCGATGCGGTCGCGCAGCTCCTGGGGAAGGAAAACGTGGTTGTTTCTTTGGTAGGTATCTATAGACTTTTATCATTGTATCACCAGCTCACCTGGATATTAGCCTTCCCCCAAGCCCGACGTCAGTGTTCCACTGGCCCCCGTTCCTCTCTCAGCCGATGTCACTACAGTCTCAGAACAACTCGCCAACGTCGTCCGTATCAGTTCTATTCTTCGATTCCCATTTCATATAAGTAACGAAATAAACTGTCTTTCTAGGTCTTCGATGACCATACGGAATCACCGCTTTCTCTCCCTGATCCTACGGTCGTGCTTCCCAAGGTCTGTGAAGTTCTTCCCTCGATTGTTTCATTGTTTTTTCAACCTTTGATTGACGATGCTCAGGCTGAACCCGAGTCACTCACATTGACCCTCGATGTCGCCCATCCCGCACCCGGGCTTTCTCCTATTCGTATCGAACGACGTACAGGGGAATCCCCGATGGCAGACAAAGAGGCCAAAGAATACTTCCGTGGATTGCCAGAGCCCGACCGCGAAGCTCTGCAAATGCACATCAAAATGAGTTCATTGATCGAGACGCAAATGAAGACGTCCAATAATTGGGTGGAATTTCAGAAAATGGAAGGGGTTGAAGGGTTCATCGAAGGAGTCACTCAAACCGTCAAGTACCAAAGTATTGGTAGTTTTCCAGAATTCATAAAGGCGTATTATGTATGCGTGAAGCACCAGCTCTTAGATTGGTGTATCTGATTTGTCGTACTGTAAACCACTATTTATCTTTTAAACAACACGAGTACCTGTTTTGATTAGTTTGGAACATTTGCGTGTCTTTAATGTGCTTAACAAGGCTTAACAAGTAGTAGAACAATGTTCACCAGTGTTTCCCCCATTCTCGTCCCTACGTCCCCGTCCTCCTCTTCTATCGTTACCACCCCCAAGCTCAATCCAGCAGAAGTTCATATCAGTTGTTGTGTTTTCTTAGACACAAAAGCAGAATATGACGAGTATCGTCGAATCAAATTATAGGTCAATATAGTATCTACCATGATTAATCATTCCGAAGCTATACACCAATCTAACAACCTGTCCTTCACACATAGATAATAAGCCTCGAAGAATCTCGGAACTCCAGGATCAGTGCGTTGATTTTTCTCAATGTACTCCTTGACCTCTTTCTTCTCCTTGAACTCCTCCCAATTCTTTGAATTCTTCATATTCCACGCTCTCAGTGGCATTGTCTGAAAAATTGTCACCAGAGACCAGCGGTTTGGAACCTTTAATTCATTCAAGTACGATTTGGCTTGTTCTTTGGACATGGTATCCCGTCGCTCTATGTGGATGAGTGGTGTCGGGCTTGATAAACTAGATGTTGTTGAGAGTGATTCGTCCTTGGCCTGAAGATGGGTGCTAGTATTAAAGAGAAAATTAGGTAATTAGGAGAGAGCTGGACAAACCTTGGCTAACACGTCCATAGGGTTAGAGTGAGTTAGTTCTGTATGATCATCGAAGATCTACAAGGAGGAGGGGGGGAGGGGGGGGGGTTCGTTAGCTTGATACAAATGGAAGTAAGGAGAAGGAAATAATACAGACGACACTGTCGAGGTCTTTGCCATGACTACTGACTGGGCTAGGAAGAGGTACTAGCATCTGGATGTCAGGCTTGAGCAGAGACTAATTATTGCAGGTGAGATAACGGTATCTAAATAATGAGAATACACACATCGGTAGGTGCTGCCGCTGTCCCTGGCATTGATACCATACCACTGAGTGCATCAGAAGATGGTAATGGAATAGCAAGAGTGGAAGAAGCAACTCCGACAGCAATGATGGCTGTAGTAAGGACTGAATAGGGATAAACCATCATCGAAGATTGTTTTTTTGCTGAAGGGACGATTTCGTATAGCGACCAGCGAGAAGAAGCCAGCTTTTGGGGGGGAATTGAACTTTGGCGAGGGATATTATGTATGTTGTTACAACCAGATCAGAGCTGATACCCCCTGATATTTCTGATACAAATCTGTCGCGGTCGGGGTTTGGAAGTTCAGGAAGGAAGGAAGGAAGGAAGGTATATTAACAAGATTGCTCACCAGTTTTACTGACCTAGATTGCCTTCGAGTCCCAAAATGAGGGAATTCATACCCTCTCTCACCTTCTTTCATGCTCTGCTAATTGATACGCCGAAGACATTGTTGGAATTTCATATCCAAGTACCGCAGCAACATGAAAACATCAACAATGTTACGATGAGTAAGTGAGTTCAACAGGTTGCCAGTGCGTGGATTTTCCAAGGTTTGATGCAGTGCGTAGGAGGCTCCGCCCGCATGTTCTAACGCTTCAATATTTATACGTTATATCCATACCACTTCCTGAACCAAAGCCAATTCTGGTCGTCTGGTTCATGTTGAATAAATTTCGATAAAAGAAGGAAACATCCGAGGAATCATATAATGGCTCGGTGAGCCTTTTTTCTCCTTAGTGTCGTCCTGTCCGACGGGTTTCATCGATAAGTCCGCCCAGAAATGTATGGCATCAACGAAGTGTCCATCTGAAGAGAATTGTAAATCTTGGCGTCGTCGGGATAATGTTGTTAAGATTGAGCAGTGCAAGCTATCTGGATGTGGGTGCTTGTTACAATCCATCCCCGACAGTGCGTTGGTTGGTTCAAAAATCATCATATTGCTCACTCAGAATTAACTCGACTTGGAGGACACTTTCCAAGCCTGTTACTTCGGGAGAACATGGAAAAAGGGATGTTATGAGAGTGTCATATCGCCGTCGTCTTGAGCTGGAGTGATCAAGACGGATGAGGAAAATGAGGGACTGGTAGTTCAAGCCAATATGGTGAGTTGGATTTCTCTGTGTATCTATTCCTCGGCGTACAACGACGACGACGATAATCGACATAAACAAGTATATTCCTGTCCATCTGGGTCATCGCTGGATTTCATTACAGAGTTTGCAGCCTGTATAAGAGGTAAGGGCCAAGGAAGGAGTTGAAAGGTAAAGGAAAAGCAATAGAATCAAATAAGGAAACATACATGGCTGGTGTAAGGTGAAAGCGCAACCATATTGGTGTTTAGGGTGTCGGTTGTTGTGATTAAATTATCGAGTTTCGTCGTTAAAATTTCGACTTTGGTGTTTAGATTTTCGAATTTGGTGTTTAGCTTTTCGACTTTGGTACATAGTTATATTAGCGGTTTTGGCGAATAAAGGGTCGAAGTTTTCGGTACACCATTGTTGAAACCAAGCCGCTATATAGAAGTATATAGATAGTCAGTAGGTCTGAGTATGTGATTAGCGATATGAACTTACGAGCAGCTTCTTCGTCGAGCGGTTTTGCTACTACAGCACTCTCATTATTCACCATCTCGATGGCTCTTGACTACATCTGCACCTGCATAGTAATAAGGGTCTGTAGAGGAGGAGGAGGAACCGTCAAAATATTGTGAGGAGCGGCTGGGAGCCCGGCCCAAACTTCCGGGCGACGAGTAGTGCGTGCGTTGTACATTTCTCTGTCCAGTTGCCCAATTGGGCGTGTGGCGGTCGTTCATCATCTTTGAATGAGGCCTATATTATACCGCACTAGGTACAAGGATATACGTGGTGAGATGAATATACATGAATATATGCAACTCTACCGCTACGCTGCACTAACCAACGCCAACCTCGACGACACCTCTGCCTGTGCTCTAACCAAGTTCGCCAAATACGACACCATCAATGTATCCTGCAACCTTCCATTGAACCCACCCATCTCCGCGGCACTTCCACCGACATCTGCATCGCCCTCAGTACTTGCACCTAAGGTATCCATGAGATACCTCCCAATTGCTGCATCACCTTGAGCTTCGCCGGCGAGCACGGCACGGACATAGGTAAGCACGCGGTCGATCATGGAGATGATGTTTTCAATGGAGGAGGAGAGAGTTTCGAGGGAGGTTGTTGGAGAGGATAAGGAGGAGGAGGAAGTGGAAGGGAGGGAAGAGAGTGCGGTTGATGTTAGGAGATCGACTACGAGAGGGATTAAATTTGGTAAGGAAATAAAGGTAAAACGGAGGTACCTCCACTTCGTTCCGAGTCACGGAATTTGAGTTCAACGGGAATGGGGACAAATACGCAGTTCTCGGGTTTTGGAAAGACGCCTACTGGGGAACTGGATGATAAGAGTAAGTTAGTTCTTGGGTCCTTGATTTTGGTTAAGATTGAGCGCTCGTTTTACGAGGGATCGCAGAGAAGAAAAATAGGAAGTAAAGAAAACTTCAATACACACCTAATATAGCCTTTTACACCAGCAGGCTGTCCTGGCTCAACACCAGTATCCAACGAAATATGTACAGCTTGATGCGGCCCGGTCTCTTGCGCATAAAAATTTTGTATCAACGCAGAATATGTGTTGAGATTAGACCCAGTCGAATACCTACAACATCCCACAAAACATATGTTACATATTCAGAGGCGTCCAGATATTAAACGAAAAAAGATACACACCATCCAACGATAACCTCCTTCGAATTAACCTTCCTATGCAGCTCATACATGGTCCGATGATAATCCATATCCACCGCAACCTGCTCACTTGTCTCGCTGTGTAATACAGCGAACGAGGTCCGTATCTCAACGTGCGTCTCCGTGCGCGTGCCGAGGAGTGTCCCGATAACTCGGTCTTGGTCGTCTTTGCGTCGGAGGTAGTGGTCGAGGATGGAGAAAAGGGCAACGGGATGAATGCTTATGCTCGTGGGCGTTCGACTAATTGATTGATAGTCGGAGATGAGGAAGATACGAGGAAGCACGATGGATGGCGATAGATGGATGGACGAATAATAGCAAATAAATCAGTGATCTTTCTTCAAAGATACATATAAAAACCCCAACGTACGGAACATTTTGCGAAAGTGAAGAAACAGCCGGCTGGATGTTGATTGCGGAAGATGGAGGTCCTAAAGGCATGTTTAAATTTGCGTGAAATGATACGTCCGCGCGTGGTTTGTGTTGTGAAGAGTGTCAGACGCAACGCAACGCAAGTTTTGGTTTTTTTTTGCGTTGACCGTCGTCGTAGTTTTTGATGGAACTTTTTTCGGCTCGGTCGTTGCCGAAATCTTTTCCACGTTACCAGCCTCGACGTGACGGGATTTCGTTTCTTTGTTACTTCAAAACTTCCATCTTCTGCCCTTTTACCGAATCTTGTACGGTGCAACAATGCCTTCAGAAGATACCAAGGTGCGTCTGGTCTTCCTTTTGTTGCGTGGAAGTTACATCCATTCTGATATAACGTTTCACGGTTATTAGGAACGAATTGCAAAAGTCGTGGATGTTACACGGGTATGACCTAGTTCTTATACGTGCTGGGGAGAAATTTGGCTTATCGGAATTCCCGCTTTTCCTCATTCTTGTCTTTTTTCCTTCTCTCCTTGCTTTCTTTCCATCTGCTCAACTCGACACCACGTTCTCTTTTCATCCCTTCCTCCGTTTTCCGCTCCGTCCTTGACTATGTGCCGTTATTCCAACGCTCCAGACATTCCTCCACTACGCCTGGATACCAATGATCATATACGTTGGGTTCACACGGAGTAACCCCCAGCCCTCGTTGATAAAGTGCGTCGCTATTTCAATTTTCTCAGAATACGACTTCACTAATTATTATACTCAAGACTAATTAGTCCGCTAGCATAATGGCTGTATCATATCCATGTCTTTCAATACACCTCTTCTCTAGTTTGTGTGTATTGTTCGTACAATGAACAGCTTCGTCGGTCATCGCTCTTGGTTTTGCTGCCGTCTTTTATTGCTGCTTTGTTCAACCATTGATTCCGACCATTAATTCCAACCTATTCATGACTGTTTCGACCCGTCAATCGTTTGTTTCAGTACTCAAGTACTCATCTTCTATTATTTTTCTTGCTCATTCGTCATTGCGTGATCTATGGATGGACACATAGACAACCGAACCAATCAAGCGAGAGCCTTGGGCAGTTATGACAAAGATGCGACATGAACAACCTTCGAGGTGCAGTCCTATACTGAATCTAGCGACACTTCAGCGGGTAGGATCTGCAGTGTAGCCCGCGCAGGAGAAAATCCTCAACCCTCCGTAGGTCGGGAGGGATGGGCAGGGTGTGCAGGGTGGCTTGGCCTTCTTTTTCCTATACCACAGATTTTGGTCACTGTTCAGTGATCAGCTGTGTGATCTACGATAATCTGACGACGCCTCCTACCTAGAACCTCCAGAAGCCCATGATGCACTTTGCTCTGTGGGATCCTACTGACATTCTCGAAGATTTGCTCTAGTTCGAGCGCGCATAAAATCACATCCGAATAGTTGGCGGTGGCGCTATACTGACAGTGAGTCCCTTTTTTAGACTTCCTCTCTCCTTCTCTCCCTTTCCTTCTGGAAGGACTATCAGTCTCACGTCAACCTCACCTCACCTTGCCTTCCTTCCTCCTTCCTCCTTCCTCCTTCAACTCCTTAAAAATGATTATACCAGTCGTGGTGGCACCTTAAATGTGTCCCGATCGAACCCTTTTTCAACAAAGTTGAAAACGGGGAGCGAAATGTGGATTTGACTTAGGCCAGATATGATTTTTTCAGATTATTTCATTCTTTGTCTGTCATGTTGATTTATTTTATCTTATTCTCAATACTAACTTGCATCTTTTTGTAGTGTGTCTAGGTCTCATTACTCATCACTTGCAATATCACTTCACTAGGAAGTTGAACAGTTGTACTTACTATTCAAAGCCTTACTTCGAAATGCTTAATTTTGGGTCC